>OZ053311.1:1200000-1647661 GCA_964056655.1 Arabis hirsuta
TCTGCATAGCCTCAAACATTTCCAATGTTTTTTCCAGTTTTCTATTCTTGCAGAGACCAGCCAGCAAAATGCTCTAAGTTATGATATCATGGCACACACCATGAGAAATCTGAAATCATCTCCTGGAAAAGGTCTTTGGTGGCACTAAGATCACCCACTTGACAGAGACCTTGAATAAGAGTATTGTATGTGCAACCAATCCTCTTCGAGACATCTCCTGGAAAAGTTGCATCACAACCTCAACTCTCTTAGCCTTACAGTATCCATCAATGAGAGCATTAAAAGTAACTACGCTTGGAGAACAACCCTTGCTAGCCATCGAATCAAACATGCTCTTTGCATCATCTAGACGATCATGCTTGCAAAATCCATTTATCATTGAGTTATAGGTGATTCTATTAGGAAATATACCCCTTCGAAGCATCTCTTTGTATAATTCTTCAGCATCAAAGAATACCTCTTCACCCTCAGCCCACAATATAGAGATGGAGACAATTGCTTTAACCAAGTGGCAATACATTTCTACCTTGGAAGAAGCTTTTCTCAAACAGAAGGCAAAGCTCCATTGGCTCAAGATTGGTGATAGGAACAATGCATACTTCCATAATACTTTGAAGGTGAGGCAAATGGTGAACTCCATCAAGGAATTGAAAAGGCCAAACGGAGTTGTATTGACGAACGGTGATGAAATCAAAAGGGAGGCTTCGGATTTTTTTGAGGAATTTCTTAACCATCAACCGTTGGATTACAAAGGGTTGAGTGTGGAGGATATTAAAGATTTGATCACTTACCGCTGTTCTGAAAATGAAGTTGCTTCTCTAATGAGTGAGGTCTCTAATGAGGAGATTCGCAACACGCTATTTGCAATGCCAAAGGATAAATCACCGGGACCGGATGGATTCACGAGTGAGTTTTTCATACCTTCTTGGACTATACTCGGGAAAGACTTTTTGATGGGGATAAAATATTTTTTCATCAATTTGACTCTCTAATTAAGTACACTATTAACTAATTCAATTAGCCCAAAATCAACCACTTTAAAAAAAAAATCATATTTGATCACTTAGGTATTATTTATAATTTTTTTAGCTAAAATAAGTTATTTAAAGAATAGTTATTTCATCTCCTTTATATATGCTCAATTTAAAGAATACTTATTGAATAACAAAAGAAAAATAAATTCTCTATTTTTGGTGGAAAAATAAATATTACATTTAGTTGGATTTAGATTTGTAAAACATGTATTAAAGGTCTACAAAATAAAAATAAAAAATCTAAAATTGGACACTATTAACAATTTTTAACCATAAATTGTTAAACATATTATTATACTATTGTTAATATTTTTTTAATTTATTTGGTTTTTGAAAATATTAATCCGCGTATAACGCGGGAGTCTCCTAATTATCATTATTCATTGATTGAGTGAATTCATTCATTCTTTTGTTTATTTACCATTGAATCTATTTTATTTATAGTATTATACACTCGAATGTATTAAATTATAAATTATAAAATTTAATTTGGTTACACGTCTACGTATATGAAATAATAAAATGGTAAACTAAATTTTTTGAAAATTCGTATCATTCACAACAAAAATATTGACAACAAAGTCTATAATAAAAATAAAAACCAATACATATTTTCACATTTTAAAAATGAAAAAGTAGAATATAAATAGTTCCAGACACCTAGTTACAAATGAAGAATGAAGATGAAAGACATATAAATCTTCTTGGTTAGATTTCTATAACTACACAATTACATATTCACGGAAGTGGTTTCCTACCTCTTGGTTAGGGCCAATGAAGCGGATATGATCGTGAAGATGGCTAGAGATGTTTCAAACAAACTAAACACTACAATCTCTGAGGATTTTCAAGACATGGTGGGGATTAAAGCACACTTGGAGGAAATTCAGTCATTGTTGCATTTTGATGATGAGGATGAAGCTATGATAGTTGGAATTTATGGTCATGTGGGGATTGGTAAAAGTACCATTGCGAGAGCTTTACATAGCTGACTCTCTAGCAGTTTTGACCTTAGTTGTTTTATGGAGAATGTTAGCGGAAGCTATAACAAGAGTATTGACTATTATGGATTGAAGCTGAGTCTGCAGGAGCAACTTCTTTCAAAGATTTTTAACCAAAATGGTACGAAGATATACCATTTAGGTGCGATACGTGAAAGGCTACAGGACCAAAAATTTCTTATCATTCTTGATGATGTGGAAGATCTCGAGCAACTCGAGGCTTTGGCTAAGGAAACTAGTTGGTTTGTGTTGGATATTCCCTCCATTAGCCCAGATAAATCATGAGAAGAATGAAGACAATTCTAGAATTATGGTGAAGATTCTAGAATGATAAAGAAGATTTTAGAATTATGGAGAATATTGTGGAGAATTAGAGATATTCTAGAATCATCTTGAATAATGTAGGATTATCTAGATGAATAGACAAGTATAGAGAATTCTAGAATAAGCTAGGACTTAAGCTACCACTAGTATAAATAGGAGTGCTTGGTGTCATTTGTAACACAATCCAACAAAGAGAAAGCCTAAAAAGACACCATAAAGAGAGATCACTTGTAAACTATCCTTGAACCAAATCCTTTCTAATAATAAGAGAGTTTGGCTTGAAAATCGTAGTTGTCTAATTCCCATCTTATTCTCACAAAAGAGTCTTGGGTAATTTTTCCCAACAAGTGGTATCAGAGCGCCAGGTTGATTTATAACGTCGATATCTTGTGCGAACCAAGATGGACGCTACCGTTACCATCGAAGGTGACATGTTCAAACTCACAATGGACAACTACTCTTATTGGAAACTGATGATGTAAGATCACCTTTATTGCAAGGATTTGCATGAACCCATCATCAAGAAGACCAAACCGGAAGGAAAGGATGATAAGGCGTGGGTGCTTCTTAATCGAAAAGCGGTCGCTGTAATTCGTAAGTACATCGATCGATCTCTTTTCGAACACGTCGCTACCTATACAAATACTTTTGAATTATGGACAAAACTTGAGTCTATGATTCAAAAGAAAACACCTCGAAACAAGGCTCTTCTTGCTCGACGGTTGGTAAAGTTGGAGTATAAGGATGGTCAAAGCATGATGGAGCACTTGAACAATTTCAAGGGACTCATAAATCAGCTAAACAAAGTTGACATGAAGATTGAAGACGAACTGCAAGCCCTTCTACTCCTTAGCTCGTTGCCAGAGAGTTGGGATACATTAGTTGTCACTCTCAGCAACTCGGCACCAGATGGAAAGCTTACCATGGATACCGTCAGTGATAGCCTTTTAAACGAAGAAATCAGAAGGAAAGAATGAGGTTTGGACACTCAGTCAGAGGTGAACGTCATCGATAGACAAGGTAGAGATGAAATACGTGGACACAACAAAGGTCGAGGTCGAGATCAATCTCGAGGACGCTCCAAGTCACGCCCTAGAGTAACATGCTACTATTGTGGCAAGGCGGGCCATAGAAAGTCAGAGTGTAGATTTTTCAAGAAAGATCAACAAATGGGTAACATCAAACCTGACCAGTTTAACCCCACAAAAAGGTATGACGATAAGACTACCACTGCTGTGGCAGATGAGGATTAAGAAATATATATCGTTGGAGAATATCATCCTCTTAACATCGTCTATGACGACACTTTATGGATTATCGACTCTGGTGCTTCTTTTCACGTCACCCCTCATGGAGACTTCTTTGCAACCTACCAAAGTGGTGACTTTGGTAATGTCCAAATGGGAAATCAAGGAAGAAGCAAGATTGTTGGAAAGGGGGACATCATTCTTACATCAAACACCGGATGTAAGATCATTCTCAAGGATGTAAGGCATGTCCCTGACATGCGTTTAAATCTCATATCAACTGGAAAGCTCGATGATGCTGGTTTAGGAAATCACTTTGGTGAAGGCAAGTGGAAGCTAACCAAAGGAAACTTGATCATGGCTCGAGGAAAGAAAGAAGGATCGCTATATGTGACACAAGCTAAGCTTTACAAGGAGGAGGTAAACGTCGCAAATGCTGACATGGAGCTATGGCACCGAAGGCTCGGTTATATGAGCGAGAAAGGTCTAGATATCCTTGCTCGAAAGAAATCCCTCCCTGATATAAGAGGTGTGTCTCTCGAACCATGTTCTGATTGCTTAGCTGGAAAACAACATAGAGTCGCTTTCCAAAGATCTTCTGCACCTATGAGAAGGAAGAACATCCTTGATCTCGTGCATACTGATGTATGCTCCATTTCTAAGAAATCCATGGGTGGTGCATCATATTTTGTCACCTTTATCGATGACCACTCAAGGAAAGTATGGGTACACCTGTTAAAATCGAAAGATCAAGTTCTTGATGCTTTCAAGGAGTTTATAGCCTGAGTAGAACGAGATACGGGCCAAAAACTCAAGTGTGCTCGATCAGATAATGGTGGTGAATATCGAGGTCCCTTTGAGGTATTCTGCAAAACTCACGGAATCAGGATGGAGAAGACTCCACCTAAGACACCACAATTAAATGGAATTGCTGAGAGAATGAACCGAACAATCGGAGAAAGAGTTCGATGTATGCTCTCTCATGCAAAACTACCTAAGTCCTTCTGGGGAGAAGCAATCAAGACCGTGGTTGATATCATCAACCTTACACCATCATTTCCACTGAATGGTGATGTCCCAGAGGAAGTTTGGTCAGGAAAGAAGGTTTCTTACAATCATTTGAAGGTGTTTGGTTGTAGAGCATTTGTTCATATTCCCAAGGATGAACGAGCAAAACTAGACTCCAAGACAAAGGAGTGCATCTATCTTGGCTCACCGAAAGATGAGTTTGGTTATCGGCTTTGGGATCCGATAAATAAAAAGATCATCCGAAGTAGAGACGTTGTATTCTTCGAGGACTAGACTATCGAAGACATTAAAAGATCGGAGAAACCAAAGCTAAGGGTTAGAAGAAACATAGATCCTGACAAATTACATGATGATACTAGAGAAGCGGTCGAAGATGATGATGTTGATCCTGAAGAAGATACTACTACTTCAGACGAAAATGGTGACGAAACCATAGAATAGGAGCTTGAACTAAGACGGTCAACCAGAGGTAGAATACCGTCAACACGATATACTTTTGATGAGTATGTGACCCTTACGGATGAGGGAGAGCCTCAAAGCTATGAAGAAGCCATAGTCGACACTCATAAGGATGAATGAGTAAAAGCAATGCAAGATGAAATGGAATCCTTGCAAGAGAATCACATATATGAGTTGGTGAAACTACCAAAAGGAAGAAGAGCTCTTAAAAACAAGTGGGTATACCGGATAAAGTCCGAAGATGGGAGCTCAAAGCCTAGATACAAAGCGCGGTTGGTCGTGAAAGGATTCAACCAAAAGAAAGGCATAGACTTTGAAGAGATATTTTCTCCAGTGGTAAAAATGTCTTCTATCTGAGTTGTTCTTGGTCTAGCAACAGTTCTAGACTTGGAGATTGAACAACTTGATGTCAAGACTGCATTTCTCCATGGTTACCTTGAGGAGGAGATCTACATGGAACAACCTGAAGGATTTAAAATCCTAAGCAAAGAAAACATGGTATGTCGTCTAAAGAAAAGTCTTTATGGCCTTAAGCAAGCCCCAAGACAATGGTACAAGAAGTTTGACTCATTTATGATGGATCATAACTTCAAGAAAATCAAGAATGACCATTGTGTCTTCATGAAGAGGTACGATGGCGGCGACTTTCTCATACTTCTCCTTTATGTTGATGATATGATGATTATGGGATACGACCACATCAAGATAGCTGCTCTAAAGAAAGATTTGAGCAAGTGTTTTGCCATGAAAGACTTGGGGCCAGCAAGACAGATTCTTGGGATGAAGATCACTCGTGATAGATCGAAGAATCTATTATGGCTATCCCAAGAACGATATGTTGAAAAGGTATTGGAGAGATTCAACATGCATAAAGCGAAGCCGGTGAACACTCCACTTGCTGGACATTTCAAGCTAAGTACAAAGCAAAGTCCAACAAGTGAGAAAGAAAAAGAAGAAATGAAGAGGACCTCATATGCGTCAGCAGTTGGTAGCCTTATGTACGCTATGGTGTGTACAAGACCTGATATTGCCTATGCAGTTGGAGTTGTGAATTGCTTCCTAGCCAATCCAGGGAAAGAACATTAGAAGGCGGTTAAGTGGATACTCTATTATCTACGAGGCACAACTAAAAGATGTTTGTGCTTCGGTAATGAGAAGCTTGAGTTAAAGGGCTACACTAATGTAGATTGGACCGGTGACAAAGATTCCAGGAAATCAACATCAAGGTATGTTATTACCTTTGCAGGGGGACCTGTTTCCTGGCAATCAAAGCTACAGAAGTATGTTGCCTTGTCCACTACTGAAGCAGAGTATATCGCAGCCACTGAAGCTTGCAAGGAGATGTTATGGATGAAGAACTTCTTGCTTGAGTTTGGAGTAAAGCAAGATAAGTATATCATGCTATGTGATAACCAGAGTGCTATTCACTTTGCAAAGAATTCAACATTGCACTCCCGCTCAAAGCACATCGATATACGTCATCACTGGATTCGAGAAGTTCTGGAAGAGAAACTCCTACATCTCGACAAGGTACACACAGACAAAAACTGGTCAGACATTTTGACCAAGGTGCTACCAATCAAAAAGTTTGAAGATTGTTGTCAAGACATCGGGATCAAGACAAATTCGGGCTAAGTCGGGAAGGGGGAGATTTGTTGGATATTCCCTCCATTAGCCCATATAAATCATGAGAAGAATGAAAACAATTATAGAATTATGGAGAAGATTATACAATGATAAAGAAGATTTTTAGAATTATGGAGAATATTGTGGAGAATTAGAGATATTTCTAGAATCATCTTGAATAATGTAGGATTATCTAGATGAATAGACAAGTATAGAGAATTCTAGAATAAGCTAGAACTTAAGCTACCACTAGTATAAATAGGAATGCTTGGTGTCATTTGTAACACAATCCAACAAAGAGAAAGCCTAAAAAGACACCATAAAGAGAGATCCTTGTAAACTATCCTTGAACCAAATCCTTTCTAATAATAAGAGAGTTTGGCTTGAAAATCGTAGTTGTCTAATTCCCATCTTATTCTCCCAAAAGAGTCTTGGGTAATTTTTCCCAACAGTTTGGTCCTGGAAGCATGATTATCGTAACCACGAAAAATCAAGCAATTTTGGAGCAACATGGTATTAGCAATACATACAAAGTGGATTTTCCAACAAACGAAGAAAGTCGTAAGATATTTTGTAGATATGCTTTTAGACAGAGCTTCGCACCAGATGGATTTGAAAAGCTTGCCGAAAGAGGAACACAATTCTGTAGCAACCTTCCTTTGGTTCTCCGTGTCATTGGTTCAACTTTACGCGGAAAGAATGAAGATGAGTGGGAAGGTATATTGCACATGCAAGAAAATAGCCTTGATCCAGATATCGAGGGAAAACTTAGAGTCGAATATGACAATTTACACAAGGACGCTCAACTTCTGTTTCTCCTCATTGCATTCTGCTTCAACTACCGAGACGAGGATCATCTGAAAGCAATGCTCGATGATAGTAACTTGGATGTCAGTCTCGGGTTGAAAACCCTCGTGAATAAATCTCTCGTAAAAATATCTACCGAAGAAGAAATAGTGATGCACAAGTTACTACAACAAGTGGCTAGAGAAGCAGTTCAAAGACAAGATCAAGGGAAACGCCAAATCCTAATTGATACTGATGAGATTTGTGATGTCCTCGAAAATGATTCTGTAAGTTTTTTTTTTTTAATGTATCCGTTTAAACCAAGTCATTTGGAAGACACTCCCTTATTTTACTTATGGTGCTAACACTTTGTTTTATTTTGGATTTTATTTAGGGTAGTGGAAGTGTGATGGGTATATCTTTAAATATATCCACACTCACAAGGGATGTGAATATAAGCGCAGGAGCTTTTAAAAGAATTCGTAATCTTCGATTTCTTCGCATCTACCTGACAGGTTTGGATGAAGATAAAAGAGTGCATATACCCAAATACATAAATTTTCCATCTAGACTAAGGTTATTAGAATGGGAGTATATACTGGAAAGTGTCTTCCTCCAACATTTAGGCCTGAATATCTTGTAGAACTCAATATGCAAAGTACGGAGCTTGAGAAGCTTTGGGAAGGGTCCAGGTTGGTATATTTGCTTTACTGGTTTATTTTAATTGATTCAGAAATCTATGTAGATTTTAGAAATTTTTATGGATTTTAAAATCAATCATGTATATTTAGTCAATCACGTATATTTTTTAACTTTAAAAGTATAGTTTATATTTAGAAACCCACTATATATGTTAAAACTAATTTGAAGTCAATTCTTTATCAAACTCCAATGAAAAATGAAAATAACACATGATTTTAACTAGTTTTTAGAAATCAATTTAACACATGATTTTGAGAAGGATTTTAAAATGAACAATCCAATAACACATGATTTCACAAGGATTTTCCAATTAATTACTTTCATAGAACCAATAAAACCCCCTTGAAGTTTGTACTTTCTCATCATGAGTTGTTGTTTTTCCTCTGTTATTTATATTCAGCCCCTTACAAATCTGAAGAGGATGAATTTGGCAAAGTGCTTTCATTTGAAGAAACTCCCAGATCTTTCAAAAACTACAAATCTCGAGTGGTTGGTTCTGATATGGTGCCTCAATTTGGTAAAGATTCCTTCGTCTATTGCAAATCTTCAGAAACTAAAACGTTTGGATATGAGATACTGTTTAAAGCTACAAGATGTTCCGACACACTTCAACTTGGCATCTCTTGAATACGTCGACATGGTAGGACGCTACCAATGGAGAAAATTTCCAGATATTTTCATGAACATCAACAAACTCGAAATCACATACGCAATGTTACAAGATAATTTGCCTCGGTCAATTAGGCTCTGATCTCGCCTTCAAGCTCTCATTGTATGTGGCAGTGACAATTTACCTCCATTTGTGGCAGAAATTTATCTAGCGAGAGGTCCAAATATTGAGGAAATTCCAGATTGCATCAAAGATCTTTATGGGTTAGAAGTGCTTAGTATAACTAGTTGTCCAAAACTTGCATCACTGCCAGAGCTCCCTGCCTCGCTTAGTGGACTAATAGTAGAGGATTGTGAATCATTGGAGAAAACAATGCCTTTCCCTTTCGAGTCTCCAATTGATCATCTCCAGTTCACCAACTCCTGGAAATTGGGTGAAGAAGCACATAGAGCAATTACTCAGCAATCAAGTGGTGATGCATGGCTACCTTGAAGAAATGTACCCACAGAGTTCACTCACCAAGCTATTGGAAATTCACCCGCTCAACGTTGAAGTCCAAAACTATGCAAGCGCAGCGCATAGACACAGAATCGCATTAACATACATATATCATATGACTCTCCCAAGTCATTTCCTAACAAGAAGATGAGGTATTTCTCCTTTCCTAAGTCTTTTCCGACCAGGAAGGGAGCCTTCTGAGTCCTCTCTACTCTCAGCAAGGTGCAGAGCCAACAGAGCCAGCGATGTCACAGTGCCAACAAATACACTGGCCACCGAAGACCTGCCAGAGTAATGACAAAGGCCAGAAGGTTTCATGCGCTAAAACCCGGTCCAAATGCGAAGCCCACTTTGACACAACTGACGTAAGGAAAAAGAAATCCGCAAAGACTTAGGAAAGTTAACATTATCTTTAGGAAATAGGTCAAGCCGACTTAGGGAGCTATATATATCAATGTACAAACCTTTGTAAAAGGTATCCGCAACTTTATTCACAAAACATATACAACAATAACAAACGTTTCTCTTTGTTCATCGTTTCGTTCGTAGTTTAACCTAGAAATATATGTTTCCTCACGAAACCCTTACAAATCTGATTGTGCTAGTTTCGACTCCCACAATTGCGTCGTGGTTTCCCCTAATCAGCAGATGAAAGAATAAGTTGACTTATTGTTTTGTCAACACAGTTTCTCTGAGGAACACAGAGTTGCAACTATCCCCAAGCTCCAAACGGAACATCTATTTATACGACAAGTTGAACATCTGTGTAAATGCTCTTTCTTGTTCAGCCTTGACGGGCTTCACCGCTAGCAACTCCTCTACTAGATTCTCACTTCATTGATGCAATTGTGCTCTCTAGCTTGTTTCTCTCCACTTTATCGATACAATCATTTCTCTCTATACTGAATCCTCCTCAGCTTCCATAACAGATTCTCTCGTCTCTACCAACTCAAGTCTTACAGGTTATGTACCTGTAAGATGAGGCTGCTTTTGTATTTTTCAGGTTCTCATTCTCATCCTTCAGGATTATGGTCTCTTGGTTTAAAATTGCAGTAACATCTTCTTATGTCTCTTTTGATTCTCTAGATCACTGGATTCTCATCATTATTCTCTAACATAAACAAAAATTCGTACAAACGACTTCTTGATTATTCACTCTAGGAATTATGTTATTCAAACACAAACCGGAGATAGTTATGAACTTATGATGTCTTGCAAGCCATATCCGATTTGATTTTGGTTAGGATTAATAAAATTTGGTTAGTTCGGTGTTAATTCGGTTCGGTTTTAATAAAAGTTTCATATAATATGATGCTTCAGGGTTGACCCTCTAAAGCTTAGAACCCTGTATAGCAAGATATCATTAGGATTTGCAACAAACCTAAGGAAATTGATATGACTCCAAACAGAGTTGTTATCCAAGATCATCAACTGCATCAAACACATAAAATTGTATTAATAGCTATTTGGAATTAAAAGTTAAAAACACAAACCAACTCCACCAAACTCATAGAGAGCCAATTAAAAAAACCCTAAATCGAACTAGGGTTACTTATCTTTGGTTAAAAGAACAAACAAGTGGAAAACACACAAACCAACTCCACCAAACTCACAAAAACCCTAAATCGAAGTAGGGTTACTTATCTTTGGTAGAGACTCCATACTTTTCCTGCAACTTGGCAATCTCTTCTTCATTCTTCTTCTGGTCCAACTTCTTGCTCATCTTTCCGTGATGGTAGTACGTCACGAATCGTACATGGCAGAGGCACGCACATTAAGTGGGGGGCCAATGAACCCAACAGATTTTTTAAGTTTAATGTAGATTATTAAGCCCTAAGATTAATGCCCCGCTTGTTTAATTTATTTTGTCCCCATATATTTGTTTTCCTAATTGCGAAATCCATGAAAATAGATTTGTAAACCCAAAAGTAAATTATTTGTGGCCCATCGATCAAAACAGAAAATAAATTTTAAAATTCAAGTCCAATTAATGTTACATATATGATATAGCCCATTTCGTTTGTCAAAACCTAGAAATAACAAAATATCTTCATAATCGTTCTATAGTTTACGTCTTTACGAGACGTTTGAGTTTCCAGACATTGCTATTTCTTCAATTGAAATTAGCAGTAGATCAACAGCTTGTCAATCAACTAGTGAGTTTTTATTTGCTCTCTTTTATGTTTTGTTTTATTTACATAGAGTTTTAACTTTTGATACTTAAATTATGATTCTTATTTCTATGATTTTATCAGATCAATGGAAAAGTATTTTAAGAGAAAATATGCTTCAACATTTGAAACCGAGAGCAATTTGGATGATTTGCCATGGGATCCTGCTAAAAGAAAAAAGATTTTGGAATATCATTCAAATCAAAGAGACAAGATAAGACGCAAGTATATAGCTAGAGGTCCTTCTAAGCCGTATGGTCATCCTTTTGAGAAAAAGAAGATTGGAAAATCACAGAGAAGATTTAATCCAGCTTGGTTTGATCAATATAAATGGCTTGAGTATAGCGTGTCGAAAGAAAAAGCCTTTTGTTTGTGTTGTTACTTGTTTAGAGACGACATACAAAAACAAGGTGAGAATGATGCATTTGTGACAGAAGGCTTTTCTAGTTGTAACAAATCTGAGAGATTAGCTTTGCATGTGGGTGCTACGAATAGCTTTCACAAAATTGTTGTGGAGAAGTGTGATTCTTTGAGCAAGCAAGACTAGTCTATTGTGCAAGATTTTTATAAACATGATGATGTGGTGAAAAATGAGTACCGTATTCGGTTAAATGTTTCAATTGATGCTTCTAGGTATTTGTTGCGATCGACAATGATTATCTTTTCGTGCTCATGATGAGTCAGAGGACTCATCTAGTAAAGGAAACTTCTTAGAACTCTTGAGATACACGGCAGATCAGATGGAAGTTGTAAATAAGGTTGTTTTGGAGAATGCTCTAAAAAATAACCAAATGACTTCTCCACCAATTCAGAAAGATATTGTACACTGTTTTGCAGAAGAAGTTGTGAAATCTATTATTGAAGAAATTGATCATGGTGTTTTTGGTCTATTAGTGGATGAATCTGCCGATGTTTCTTACAAGGAACAAATGGCTGTTGTTTTACGATTCATTGATAAGACCAGAACAATCAAAGAAAGATTTATTGGTGTTGTTCACGTGAAAGAAACATCTTCTTTGACACTCAAGCTTGCTATTGATGATTTGTTTGCTAAGTACGGATTTAGCTTGAAAAATGTGAGAGGTCAAGGTTATGGTGGAGCGAGTAATATGAAGGGTGAATTTAATGGCCTCCGATCATTGATTCTTAGGGAAAACAGTTCGGGTTATTATGTCCATTGCTTTGCTCATCAATTTCAGTTGGTTGTAGTGGCAGTTGCAAAGCAAGTGTTTGAAGTTGGTGGTTTTTTTATATGATTTCTACATTGTTGAATGTGGTTGGAGTTTCTTGCAAACGAAAAGATATGTTTCGAGAAAAATCTCGAAGAGATATTGAGGAAAAAATCAGGAACGGTGAAATTAGCACTGGAAAAGGAAAGAATCAAGAGAGTTCTCTTCCAAGGCCATCGAATACTCGTTGGAGTTCTCATCATAAGACATTGTTGCGTTTGGTTGAGTTATTTCCATCAATTATTGTGGTGCATGAGTATATTCAAAGCAAAGGCATTGAGGACTCAAAGAAACGTCAAGCATATTGTCTTATTAAGTACTTGCATACATTTGATTGTGTGTTCTATTTGCAGTTGATGTTGATGATTTTGGGACTGACTGGGAATTTATCCATGGCTTTGCAAAGAAAAGATCAAGACATTCTTAATGCTGTTTCATTGGTCCAATCTACTAAGCGAGAATTACAGAGACTTAGAGATGATGGATGGCATTCACTTATGGCCAAAGTTTCTAATTTTTGTAAGAAATATGATATTGAAATGATAATGATGGAAGACGAGTTTGGTGAGAGAAAGAGGCGAAGGAAGGAAACCAACATAACCAACTTACATCAGTATAAGATCAATTGTTTCAATGTTGTTCTAGATAAGCAGTTTAAGGAGTTCAATGATCGTTTTACAAAGGTAAACACGCAACTCCTTATTTGTATGGCTTCTTTGAGTCCGGCAAATTTATTCAAGCAGTTTGACAAAGATAAACTAGTGAAATTGTCTGAGTTCTATCCAAATGATTTTAGTGTTTTTGAGCGTTCTTCTCTTGAGCAGCAACTTCACATCTACATTGACAATGTAAGAGAAGATGAACGTTTTCGTGGTTTGGAGAATCTTAGAGATCTTTCTCGTTTGATGGTGGAAACACAATCTTGCACATCCTCTTGTTTACAAGCTTTCGAAGTTAGCATTGACTTTACCAGTTGCTACGGCAACCGTCGAATGATGTTTCTCTTCAATGAAGTTTGTGAAGACAGCCTCGTGCAACCGAATCAGAGATTAATTTTTAAGTGATTGTCTTGTTTGCTTTGTTGAGAAAGAGTTATTTGAATCGGTTACAAACGAAACTGTGACGAAAACGTTTCAAACCATGGTTGAGCGTAGAGTATGCTTGTAAGGGGGTTTTATTAACATTTTTAAGAAACTTTTCTATTTAGGAGACTGCTTTTTAATTACATTTTCGTTCAGTTTTATATTTATCTTAGACTTTTAATATTTTACGCCTCCAATGAAAAAAGTTTCTGGCTCCGTCACTGGTCACGATGAGGTACTGATTCGCAACGTTGAAGCCAAATAGATGATCCACTGCTTGCTTTCGCATCGCGGATATCCTCATACACGACAAAGACAGTACCTTTTGTGACCTTGTTGCAACCGATCCGAATCTGTCGGATCCCACCATACTTGCCTAATATATCGTACATCTCCTCGCTGACGCACATATAGGGTGGAGGGGGCAGCTGCCCCCCATGAAATAATATTAATTAGTGTTATTACTAAGGTCAAATTCCATGCCCCCTTTATAATTATATTTTTGCCCCCACCGATCTTAACTGTTTCTCATTTTTCGTGAGATAAACTACGTAGATTGCCACCAAAAACAAAAAAACTAGGTAGATTTACTTTTTTCCAATTATATATGCTTACTAAAGTAAAACTAGTAAAAAGACATGTATATAAGTCAACTAGAATTAGGGAAGAAAAGAAATTCAGACCTATGGTATTAGGATCAAATATCTAAATCTTAAAAAACACACACACACATATATATATATATATATATATATATATATATATATTGCTTATTTATCTACCAAACTTACTAATTAAACCAATTTAAATACAAATTATTTTTATTGAATTTATAATATTAGAAAAAAATTAAAAAAATACCACTTTTCAAATGCCACTTTACAAAAATGTCACACTTTTAAAATCTTTACAAAAATACCACTTTTTCAAAATTATTTGTTATTTATATTATTTATGTTTGAGTTAATTATGTTCTATTAGGGTTTTGTTACGAGAGTTTAGAAATCAAAACATTTTTTAGTGTTTAGAATTTTGAGATATAAGGATCATAACTTTATATTATGTTATGATTTAGTGTCTTTTTTATATTGTATTAACTATTTATTTTTTGTCGTTAGTCAAATTCTTCAGAAACCCGACACAAGATGCAATAAATATTTTATCACAAACTTG
This sequence comes from Arabis hirsuta, assembly GCA_964056655.1. NCBI lineage: Eukaryota > Viridiplantae > Streptophyta > Magnoliopsida > Brassicales > Brassicaceae > Arabis > Arabis hirsuta. The sequence continues at coordinate 1,214,972 of OZ053311.1, forward strand.
AAATAAATTTTAACTTAACACTTGTTTCAAAAAAGAGAATCCATGTAATTTGTTAGAAAAATATTTTACTTTATGGATTTTTAATATAGTGTTGAGTTAAATGTTTTGCCCCCAATGGAAATCATTCATGGATCCGCCACTGCCTCGCTCGTTATGCTAAAGGGAATGTTCCTAGCAAAGAGCACTCGGTTCACCTCCGGTGGGAGCCTGTTGTTTTCCTTGCGAGCACTTTTTGTCGCCATAGCTTGTTGGAAAAGAAAAATCTAGTTCGATTTCGAAGGATGTTTGTGTATATATACGTGTGGAAGAAGAAAGGGTAAAACTGTCTTTGAATAAGAGCAGAGGCATAACCTAAAACTTAAGATGAAAAGTCCAATAAGACTCATTCAAACCCAACAACACATACCACAACAAATTTTGTAGACTCAAAAATGGAAAATCTCCATATCAAAACAAAATGGAAACAAGTTTTGAATCATAAAACCCAATTTCAACAACAAGAGTAATAATAAGAAGAAGAAACTCTAAAGAAAATAGACTTTCAAATGGAAACTCAACAATTTTATTCCAAGACTCAAATCAAACATTAAAACACAATGGTTTCATTCTCTTAGTATGATGCATCAGAGTTTTTCCAGCCTCCATAAGTCTCCTCTTCAACACCCCTGCTTCGGTTTTCCTAACAAATATCACCCAAAAACACACATCCTTCTTCAGATTCTGCTTAACATTTTTAAACCGGAATCAAGAACAATACAAGATGTCATTTTCTATTGTTTATACCGAGGGTTTGAAGGAGAGCGCGATCCAGATCTCGCCTTTGAACTCCTCATTTTTCACCACATTGTATGCAGTTGGTGGGATATCCCCTTCCAGGAAAACCGGCTCCAATGGAATACTGCAAGATTGTTTAAAAAAAAAAATCTTCTTAATTAGGTTCAAATTAAACCTACTAATTAAGAAACACCAATTCTATTAACCAAAACAAGAAAGCTAAAGAAGATGATGTTATTTGAGGATCTTACGTTGCTTCACCAACCGCATCATCCTCTGTACCGACATCTTTGTCAAAGATTTTCACTGTTAACTCTGTAGTTCCTTCAGAGACAGTGAAGATAAATGTCTCGTTCCATTCCGGAGTTGTGCCTTGTCCTGCAAGAACTCATGATTTTTCTTCGTTAACTATTGAATCACAACAAAAATCGATATTTTCTTGCGCAAAAAAGAACAAATGAACATATTTGATTTATTCTTTCTGCGATTATCCCTTGATCTTGATTGAAAATTTACCTGATGAGACACTGCTCTTCTGTTCTTGAGTCCGACAAGTGAAAAGCACATAAGGATCCATGCTATCTGTTCATAAGAAGCCGCGCGCAATCAGTCAACGAATATGCAATCGATTTTACATATGCACAAGGCTATGTTATAATATAACAAGCATCTATGTTTGATCTTAATCTTGAAACAAATCCAGAATTTACATGTCCGTAACCATCAATTAAACTAGATCATCAGAATAGAATTATTAAGATCAAGATTTACACAAGGACAAACAAGAATGTGAATCTGTGATAATAATTTCATAAAAATTTGTAGATCTCCATTAGTATCAGGATTGAATCAAAATCCGATTCACAAAATGGATTCACATTTTTCTAGTCAACATACACAATATATGGTAAAATCTCCATTAAGAACATCAGATTAGCACTAACCATTTTTACAATATTGAATCTTTCTTTGATAAAAAAAGTTGAAACATTTAAACACGTGCATATATACATTCGCAGATTTAACATATTTTAGACAAAACCCATCAACGAAACTAAAATGGGTTCTAAGGATTTGAGAAACAGAATCAGAATTTACGAAAACTTACTCATAAAATCTGTGTCCTCGAGACCTTTGGCACTGACAAGAACAACTTCAAGAGTTCCATGAGGCATTTTTTGTTTTTTTTTCTGATCTTTTTTTAATTTTCTGAGAGAAAAAGTGAAGAAGATTCAGATCCCAATAGAGAGATGTGAGGGGCTTTTGTCTGATTGGTTGGATCTTTAAGAAAATCTTTCTTTTTCAATTCGAGAGATCGTTTTCTGCACGAACAATATGGAATTTATATTTGGGCTTTTAGCGGTAGCGCGTGGGCGCGTGAAACTTCTGTACTGTGCCAGCTTTTTTTCACTTTCATTTCCTTTATTAGAGTAATTAAAAATATTTTTTTTTCTTTTTATTTCAATAAGATTCCAAATTTTTGGTCAAACTTAAATAGTTTCAGAACTTATGACATTTTTGATAAAGAATACTTTAATTAGAGTAATTAAGATTTATTACATTGTAAATTTGTTACAGCCTTACAGATGTTATCTACTGAGTTGTGACATTAGGGAATTACAAAAAAATTTCCACAGGGAAATTACAAACTAATATTCTTATAAAGTTTGTTTAATATTAAGAAATTTTTTTACTATAATAAATTTTATGTAATTTGATGAATACTATAAAATAACAGCATTAAAACAAAAATAAATAATGAAAAACCAATACTCTGATTTTATATAATCTTTTCACAATGACATTGATTTACTAATCTAATCTTTATGACAGAATCTCTATATGTGCCGTTACATATATTTTGTTTAAAACTTTACAATGCTAAAAAAAAGATATCTTTACAGATTGTTCAGTTATTTGTGTGTGTTTTAATTAGTTTTTAGAAAATTAAAAATAGATTAATTTGTTAAAACAAGAACAAAATGGATAAAAAGGAAAATCAAGTAACATTACATATATTTTGAGAGATATATTGTCTTTTTTTTTTCAATCAAAGAAATCAATTATGTCTATAAACGTATATGCTAGAAGAAAAAGAAGAAGATATATCTTAAGTTAATAGATAAGATTTTCTATATCTTTTTATAAGTTCTAAAATAATTTTTTTTATTTGTTAATTTTCTTCTTTTTCAAAACTAGAATTTACTAATCATTTAAAAAAAATTTTTTTGCCACCAATAATATATTTGATGTAAAAATTATTTAAGAGATATACCATATAATGAAAAAGATGATCAAACCGACCTTTATACTCTTTTGATCAATGATGTTGAATATAGGTCTATATTTATTCTCAAGATTGTTTAGGTCTATGCATATCTCTTTCTTTACTTCTTTTTAACTCTCCATGGAAAAAAATGGAAAAAATCTATAGTAATTTCTGATCTTGATAAACTAATCTAACTACTCTACCAAGAGAGTGCAATAACTTTCCGGCACGTTTTCATGTCATCCCAAAAGTCCATATTTGTTGTTGTTGTATGATAGGTTACGAGTCCTACAAAATACTTTGCCCATTTACAATGTCTCCAATCATTACTACCAAACATCATCTTTAAGTCTTGCTTCTCCACTAAACTTTGCATAGGAAAAAAAAACCCGATGCAAATCTAGTTACTTCATTTCATGGACAAAGTCTTGTGGTGAGCATAAATGAAAATGGTAAATGTCTTAGTCTTAGCCATGTCAATCGTTTTCTCAAACAAAGAAAATTTGGCAATGCCTTCCACCATCAAATTTATTGTATTAGTTACACAAGATGTACAAAATATGGTTGGTCTCACCTCCTTTAATAATTTTGTATCATCCTTGTTATTGTTCGTTACCACTAGATTCATATATTTCCACCACGATTGTCTAAAACATGAGCAAAAAGAGATAATTTCCTCCCGATTGTTTAATCTTATTCTGAACAAAAAGAAATGATATTACAGAGAGTAGTGGAAAACTAATCAATCAAGAAAAATGTCCATTTGTTTATTGATGAGAACAAAAACTATGACCGTTGACTACGAAAATAAAAAGAAAATTCAACGTAAGTAGGCTACCGATTCTTGGTAATAAATAGAGCACTAGCTAACTAACATGCTTCCCAAAACATTTTCAAACAAAAACAAATCAATTTACAGTGAAAAACATGACTAGTTCCGATCATTCTCCGTCGCACAACGTCTTCGTGTACGGCAGTTTTCAAGAACCAGCCATCGTTGGTTTGATCCTCGAATGCACTCCGGTCATACTCTCCGCCCAACTTCACGGCTTGTACATCTTTCTTCACATCTTTGTCCTTCCTTTTGTTTAAGATTTCGTGGAGATAAATTAAACCGATTTCTCGGGTTTTTTCAGTCATAGGTACAGACTCAAAGGACGTTTGCATCCATGTATCGCCCCTTCTGAGACCGGAGTTATTAACGGCAAGGTTTGAACTCACAAAAAAAGAGAACTTTGTAAAATTTGAATATTTTCTCTGTTTTATTTCAATTCTTGATCTCAAAACCTGAAAAATGAGTTTGGTGTTCGCGCAGATATTAACTGGATTAACAGATTCTCAGCTACAGAATTTAGACATGATTGAAGGAGCTGAATATGAGAGGAAGACTGTTGAGGTTGTATTAACTGTAAGTTCCACTTCATCCTCTTTTTTTTTGCTACTCAAAACGGTTTAGAAATCCAGCACGGTGGTATAGAGTTTACATAAATTGTGTCAATGCGGATATAGTCAAGCACTTTGTAACTTGTCCGCCTTTGTATTACAAAAGCGTGATAGAGAACAAAGTGAAAAACTCCTTACTCCTCGTGAATTGCTTGAAGCTTGAAACGTTTAATATCCAATGATGCAGGACACATCCCAAAAGATGCAAGTGGAAGCCTTTATATGGGCTAACAAGGATGATCCTGACATGTATGGAGATTGGGATTTCGAGGTTAGAACCATTTGCTCACAAGTTTCCTAGCTTCTTGATTCATCAGAAACTGATTATAAGCCTTTGTAAGTTGTGTTGTTTAATGGTTTTGGCGAAACATGTGTTGATTTGATTTGGTAGGAATGGAAACGACTCCATATGGAGAAATTCATTGAGGCGTCAAAGAAATTTATCGAATGGAAGAAGAATCCGGATGGGAGAGGAAGGGAAGAGTTTGAGAAATTTGTACAAGAAGATCCTCCCGTAGCCTAGCCTGAAGAATTTATCTACACCTTTTATCTATAGTCACTCTCTTTACCTATCTTCTGCTGCAAATAAAAGAAGGGTCTCACTTCAAAGTCGATAAAAAGGCTTTTTGAGTTGGGAATCATAAAGAAGATGTTGTATCTAATATTATTTGCAAGTGTTGTATGCGAGTGTTGTTTTCAATTAGTAATGTCTTTGAGAAAGAAAATGAAGTATTATGTGTTTGGTGCACTTTGTTGAATGTTTAGGACATTTGATTTATTATACTAAAACGTTATAAAGCTTATAAACAATTATGTATATCAATAATCACAAGGACTGAAATATAATCATAGATCACATGTTCATCATTTCTGCCTGCAATTTGGGGCTTAAAGGAGTTTAAAACCTGGAACAGAGCATGTACACTCAAGAAGTCCTTCTTAGTAGTACCCCTGAACCTGGATCTTAAAAACAAAACAAAATCTCGAAACTAACTAGCTAATAAACTGCTAAATATAACGAACATTGCGTACCCCTGAATTCGACAGAGATTTTGGAATGGCTTACTTGTAGATTCTGGACAGATAACAGGTCCTCTTATGGCAATCTGCATCACTTTCTGTCTATTCTATTCCACTCTTGAAAGTCTTTGGTCTGATGGTTCTTGGAGATTTTGACCATCTTTTGGAGTTTGAAGTCTTCTTGGAGGGAAAAGCTTATTGTAGTTTCTCATTACTGATCTTGTGTGTTCAACACATGTGTTGTTTGCAACCTAACAGGAGAATTACAAAGAGCAGTACCAGTCACGTCCATGAATGAGAGCATACACAACAAAAAATTTAAACATGAAACCGTAAACTGCGTCAAGCAGTAATCACAAGAAAGGAAAAATATAAAAAGTTCTCACAGATGCTTCCAAGTGAAGATGGCTATTCTACATATCACACCTTCTCTTGAGGATTAACTGCTCTAAGAAAGCATATCAAGAAAGCTTTTGTCCAATCTCCCATCATTCAACATATTAGTGATCAAGCCAAAGGTTGAAGCATCTCCACAGAATCCGAAACCTCTCATTTCTTTGATGAGTTTAACTGATGCTGCTTTGTCACCACCTCTAAGTCGTGCCCTAATCAGCGTATTATAGGTACCGCTGTCTGGGAGAGGCCCATCTTCTTTCATTTTTCTAAACAAGTCGTTCGCTTCTTCCATTAAGCCTTTCCTGCATATTCCTGAGATCATTGTATTGTATGTTACAACATTGGGCATCACTCCTTTGAGGCTGAGGCTACGAAATAAATCCCACCCATCTTCAACCTTCCCAGCCTTACACATCCCATCGATCATAGTATTATATGTGACAATATCAAGTTCAATTCCACTCTTTTGCAAATCCTGGAATACCACCAATGCTTTCTCTAGCTTCCCGCTATTGCAAAGACCATCTAACAAAATGTTGTATGTCATAATATTGGGAGGCACACCATCAGAAACCATTTGTTTGAAAACTTGTTGGGCATTCTCACAATCTCCAACTTGAAAAAACCCTTGGATTAGAGTGGTGTAAGTGATTGTATTGCCAACCAATCCTCTTTGAGACATCTCTCGAAAGAGTTTCATGCCATCCTCTACTCTCTTAGACTTGCAAAATCCATTGATAAGAGTACTATATGTCACTACGTCTGGGCAACAACCTTTTCTAACCATCAAATCAAACATATCCTTGGCCTCATCAAGGCGGTCAAGCATGCAAAACCCATTTATAAGAGAACTGTAAGTGAAAATATCAGGATCTATAGACCTTTGGATCATCTCCTCGTACAATTGTTTAGCCTCCAAAAGCTTCCCCTCTTTCGCAAACGCATCGATCAATGCGTTGAAAGTAACCTCATCGGGGTTGATTTTCCTCTCAATCATATCATTTAGTAGTCGAGAGGCATCACTCCATCTTCCGCAATTAGAAAGGCAACTTATGAGAGAGTTGTAGGTAAAAACATCTGGTCTAGTTCCTTTGGTCTCCATTTCATTGAATAGGTGGAGTGCATCATCGGCATGTTTGTATTTGCAAAGACCATCGATGACTGTGTTATAGATCACAACATTTGGCTCTATTTTCCCTTGTTCCATCTTCTTGAGCAGATTTAAAGCGAATTCAGTATCACCTCTCTTACATATTCCTTTTATTACCACACCATAAGTAACTAAACTCGGATGACAGCCTTTTCTAACCATTCTGTCAACTAAAGCCACCGCTTCTGAAGCTTTGTTGTTGAGGAAAAGTCCATGGATTAGAGTGGTAAATGTGACGGTATTGGGTTTAAATCCCATTTCCACCATTTGATCGACCAGATATGCTGCATCCGAAATCCTATTCCCGTGACAGAAACCATTCAGCAAAGAGTTAAACGTGACAATGCTGGGCTCATAGCCGACTAAACAAAGACACTGAGTATAATGAAATCGATTTAACAAGTCAAAATCGATTTGGGGAATTCGGTAAATCATAACCAAACCATTATAGATAAAACAGTACAAAATTTACATTTCTCGTTATGTTTAATTAAACACACCATTAGAGATTTCCTGCAAACCACTTTTCTTATCCGATCACTAGTCAGTTTCTAATCAACCATCTTGAGGGAAAAATACCGACCCCGTCGGCTTTGCGCAATAGTTTTTGGTCCATGCACTTTACTTGGAGACTTCGCTTGCTGCGGATCCTCTGCTCAGTTTGCGACTGCACAAACATACAAGTACTGTCCAGTTCCAACACTTGATTTATGAATTTTTGTGAAGAAAGACAAGGCAACTAATTGTTCACATGTGCAATGAACTGCCCCATGGGAAAACGTCACTACAAGATTACTTGGATGTGCAAAAAAAGATTTGGCATAAACTAGAAGATAAAAGATGCGATTCGATACGGGTATCAACAAGAAATGTAATATACCAAGAGATGAAGATTCCTTGGATGGAGTTAACCATTGATTCAACCAGTAAGCAACTCAAAACTTGGTGACTGAAATTACTGACACTGATCCTAGCAAAAGTCCCTGAGTGCGGCAATAAAGATCCTCAAAAACGGTTGGCATTAGCTTTGGCTCTCTAGCAAAAGTCCCTGAGTCGCAAAATACCATAAAGCAAATACATTTATTTAGCTAAAGATGACAACCACACAAATAGAAAAGTAAGAGGAGACAGCGACTGAGAAAGATTCAGATAGAAACATAAACTAACCTCCACAATACTACAGAATAAGAGTAGAGTCTTCTCCATTAGCAATTCTCTGAATGTAATTTAGACTCCAGAACGTCTTTAGAGCCTTCCATGAACTTACTCGCAAAGCGATCCCACATAAAATGTTATCTTTTAATGCATTGTCACCCTTGTGCTTGTATCAAGCTTCATTACGTACCAAGAAATGGATATTAACTTGCTCCTAGGAATATATCAGTTAAAACAAAAAGAAAGATGAGTGCTGGTATTACGTGACTAGCACCAGAAAAAGCTCGTTCGAAGCAACAGATTCCGTAAAGGTTAAAGGAAGAAGGAGTCGTTTCAGGCTTACCTTTCTCCTGAAGATTCTGATGAACAAATACCTTCGCTGTAAATGCAATTGTAAACCTCATCATCTCTAACAAACTCCAAAACCTGCAACAAAAGGATTTTGTCACATGAAATCACAGCAAAAGTGTTAACCTTGGCTGTAAATGCTACATAGATTCTCGACAGCCTACAAGTCTGCCTATGGAAATCTGCAACACTTTCAATCTTCGGAAGGACCCCAACACATAAATTCCATTGGACCCCAATGGTTCTTGGAGATGTTGACCACTTTGGGAGTTTGAAGTCTTATTGAAGGGAAAAGCATATTGTAGATTCTCATCACTGATCTTGTGTGTTCAACAAGTGTATTGTTTGCAACCTAACAGGAGAATAACAAAGAGAAGAACCAGTTATGTTCTGCATGAAAAGACTTTCTAGCATCAATAACCGAACTTTTTATAAATTCCAAACTTGTTGTATTAGTATACATTAAAAAGACTTTCTAGCATCAATAACCGAACTCTTTATATAACATTGAGAATGTGGTTATGTTCCGAGGTTTGGTTTCAGTATTTTTGATTTTGAGTTGTCTGGTTAGTAACAAAAAGTAATATGACTAGTTTTGGTTCGGTTACTTTCTGGAATCCTTATAATCAATGTTGTACCACATAACAAGAAATTATCATCTTCCGAGCAATCACAAGTAAAGCATAATATAAAAAGTTAATTTACCTACCTGCTTCCAAGTGAAGATGGCTATTCTACATATCACACCTTCTCTTGAGGATTAACTGCTCTAAGAAAGCATATCAAGAAAGCTTTTGTCCAATCTCCCATCATGCAACATATTAGTGACCAAGCCAAAGGTTGAAGCATCTCCACAGAATCCGAAACCCCTCATTTCTTTGATGAGTTTAGCTGATGCTGCTTTGTCACCATCTCGAAGACGTGCCCTAATCAATACATTATATGTACCACTGTCTGGGAGTGGCCCATCTTCTTTCATTTTTCTGAACAAGTCATTCGCTTCTTCCATTAAGCGTTTCCTACATAATCCTGAGATCATTGTATTGTATGTTACAACATTAGGCTTCACTCCTTTGAGGCTGAGGCTACAAAACAAATCCCACCCATCTTCCACCTTTCCAGACTTACACATTCCTTCGATGATAACACTATATGTGAAAATATCGAGTTCTATTTCACTGTTTTGCAAATCTTGGAATATCACCAATGCTTTCTCTAGCATCCCGTTATTGCAAAGACCATCCAACAAAATGGTGTATGTCCGGATACTGGGAGGCACACCATCAGAAACCATTTGTTTGAAAAATTTTTGGGCATTCTCACAATCTCCAACTTGAAAAAACCCTTGGATTAGAGTGTTGTAAGTGATTCTGTCACCAACCAATCCTCTTTGAGACATCTCACGAAAGAGTTTCATGCCATCCTCTACTCTCTTAGACTTGCAAAATCCATTGATAAGAGTACTATATGTCACTACGTCTGGGCAACAACCTTTTCTAACCATCAAATCAAACATATCCTTGGCCTCATCAAGGCGGTCAAGCATGCAAAACCCATTTATAAGAGAAATGTAAGTGAAAATATCAGGATCTATAGACCTTTGGATCATCTCCTCGTACAATTGTTTAGCCTCCAAAAGCTTCCCCTCTTTCGCAAACGCATCGATCAATGCGTTGAAAGTAACCTCATCGGGGTTGATTTTCCTCTCAATCATATCATTTAGTAGTCGAGAGGCATCACTCCATCTTCCGCAATTAGAAAGGCAACTTATGAGAGAGTTGTAGGTAAAAACATCTGGTCTAGTTCCTTTGGTCTCCATTTCATTGAATAGGTGGAGTGCATCATCGGCATGTTTGTATTTGCAAAGACCATCGATGACTGTGTTATAGATCACAACATTTGGCTCTATTTTCCCTTGTTCCATCTTCTTGAGCAGATTTAAAGCGAATTCAGTATCACCTCTCTTACATATTCCTTTTATTACCACACCATAAGTAACTAAACTCGGATGACAGCCTTTTCTAACCATTCTGTCAACTAAAGCCACCGCTTCTGAAGCTTTGTTGTTGAGGAAAAGTCCATGGATTAGAGTGGTAAATGTGACGGTATTGGGTTTAAATCCCATTTCCACCATTTGATCGACCAGATATGCTACATCCGAAATCCTATTCCCGTGACAGAAACCATTCAGCAAAGAGTTAAACGTGACAATGCTGGGCTCATAGCCGAGTTTCATCATCTTCCCAAAAACAGCTAACGCATGGGAGAGTTGAGAACGGCGGCAAAAACAGTTAATGAAAATACTGTAAGTATAGAGATCATGTCGAATTCCCATCATTTGCATCTTCTCACCCAGAGAAATCACAACATCAAACTTGTTCATCTTTGCAATAGTACTCAACAGTTTACTGAAATCAACAATGGAAGGCAAAGGACGAGACTTGACCATCTCACGGAACAACCCAATCGCATCATCTAACTTGATATCATGAAGAAACCCATCTCTAATCTTCTCTCTGTTACCATAACTAGCACCAGAAAAAGCTCGTACCCAGCAACCACAAATGGAAAACAAGGGAGAAGCAATTCCAAGGTTACCTTTCACCAGATGACTCCAAAGAGCAAATCTCTTAGCCGCAATCGCATACATCATCTTCTCGATTCCGCTTCAGGTTATTGGATTCCTTCTCGATTTCTCTGTAAATTTAGATTAGTCCTAAAATGAAGAGTGTGCTTAGCTCTCACTCTCACAATTCATGAAACCTTCGTGAGAGAGAGAAGAAAGATGGATGACTATACAAAAATATGGGCCGGATTCAAACAAAAGCTGGGCCCTTAAAAAGGCTAATTTTTTTGCGGTTTTGTGAGTGAAGATGCAGCGAAAGAAAGATGGAGAATGCTTCCTACGGAGACGAGGAAGAGAATGGAAGAGGGGTTTAGAGATTTGCTGGTCGAAGAAATGAGACTTGCGCGTCGAAAGGCTAAATTTTTGCGGGATCTTGCTGCTGCCTTGGCTCGAGTAGTAGTCCCATGAATATCTTTTTGGTGTATGGAATGAAAAATGCAAATGTCTCTCTCTCTCTTTTGGTTGTTTCTAAGTTCAGGTTTATTATCCTTATGACTTGCTGGGTTTGTATTATTCTATCTATCGGATCTATCAAACGTCACAATGTGTAAACTTTCTGTGTTTTGTTTATTATCTGAATGATCATAATTCTCAAATCCAATTTCTTCAATTTAGTATGGGAATTGCTTTTATTCCCGGACTAATCATCAGAATTACGACCGGCCATGGAATTGAACAACATGAAACAATGGCTTTGGACCCCATGTGATAGGGGAAAAAAAAGGAAACCTTTACCTTGTTTTCTTCTTCTCAACAAGGTACGTAGATTAGATAGGCATGTTGATATCTTTGCAAGTTAGCTCCAAAATTATGTTATACAATGCATGTATCAAAGAAATTACCTACAAATGCAATTATATGCACACAAATGTCTATTACCGGTCTACAAAAATTAAAGTGGAAACTTATAAATTACTAGATGAAGGATCCGCATATATGCGGATTTGTGATTTAATCTATGATAAATCTATAGAAAATAAAATATTTAATTATGGTGAACAAAATTAGATGGTGAACAAAATTAAATCACCCGTTAACATAAATAAAATTAAAGTAAGAATGTTACTGCAAAGCCATTGATCGAGAAACATATCATTTATTTATTAATTTTTATGTTTTTGTTTTTTGATTTATAATTAAAATTTATCATATCTTTTGAAATTATTAGTTTTTCTTAATCATATTTGAATTTGGTAACTTTTTTTATTTTAATCTTATTTTACTATTCAAATATCTACTTTTGAAAATATTGATGGATTATTTCTCATAAATATATTTGAACTATATATATTCTTGAATATTTTGTAGCTTGCAAAAATCAAAAACGAAAAAACAAAAGGAAAAATTAGATCATTCCATTTAAATAATAAAATAAAATTGAAATCGTTATTAGAAAATCATTTATATAGAAGTGTATCAAATATTTATCTATTTTATTCTTATAGTTTATTTTTTATATTGTTTGATTTCCAACTAAATTTATCATATATATTCAAATAGTTAAATATTTCTAATCCTATTTAAAGAAAGATTATATTTTACTATTTACCAAATCAAGATATTATTATTTTTAAATAAATTATTGAAATGTGGCTAAATCTAATTAAAAAAAATATTTTATACTTGTATAAATCTAACTGAGGACTCAAACATGCCTCGATAAGATTAAGTACCTTGTATAAAAATCCGAATTTTACTTTTACAATTTTAGTAATTATTAAACGTTAAAAAAAACTAAGCAAAAAGTTAAAAAATAAATTACTACACCTCAAAATAATGTTGTCAACAACAAACAAAAAATCGAGTTAGAATGAATCATATTAAGCTCAGAAAACTAATATATATTATCGTATTCTATTTCACATATAAAAAAATATAATAATCGATATTTCCTAATGAAAAACCAAAATAAGTAAGTTTGATGGAAAATATTATTAAAGTTTTAAATTGCGTAGAATGGAAAATAAATGTGAAAATTTGGATATTTAAACTTAAATCTATTAAACTAAAAAAATTACATGTATATTATAATATCTCAATAGGAAAAGGTATTTGATTTATTATTTTATCTATTTTTATTTCAAATTAAAATATCTAATTGATAAATACAAATAAATAAGTTTTTATCTTAAAATGTTGTTTGACATGTGGCAAAATCTAATTGGATTTTTTTAACACGTGTCAAAATCTAATCGATTAGATGACATAATTACCCTGTTTGACGCATCAAACTTTATATAATAAGATGTGTGTGAGGATTAGAACAAGAAAAATTGAATCTTTTCACACTTAGACTCAAGAAAGTTTGTAAGCTTTTGTTTGAATCTAATGGAAATCTCTCTCAACTCTCTCTCTATCACTGGTTTGTATGATTTGTGAGCTTGAAAGTATAGAACACACAACAAATTTAACGAGTTCGGGTCCAAATCGGAATCCCTATGTCTCGCTGACACTTGCTCAAAACTAGAGCCTTTAGGGTTCATACACTTTCTCTCTCTCATACAAGCCTTGTTCTAATGCACTGTCATACTAGACTAACACTCGTACACTTATTCCAATCAACAATCTTGATTAACAAAAACGGACCATGTCGGCTTTGCGCAAGAGTTTTTGGTCCATGTACTTCGAGATCTCACTAGCTGCAGTTCGTTTTCTGCAACAAATTGTTCAAATGTGCATTGAACTGCACCATGATTTGGCATCAACAAGAAAATAAAAGACGTGATTCGATAAGAGTATCAACAAGAAAGGTAATATACTAGGTTACTCGGTGTACTAACACTGATCCTAGCTTAAAAGTAACATTGTCCAGTGTTGATCAATTAAGCCATCTCATCAAAAGATGATCAAATGACCAAAGAATGCTTACCCTTGATTGCGATTCACAGTGAATCATTCACCTCATGAACAAAGACAGGATTCATGAATGCAATCAACTGCGCCATGAAAACATCACTGCAAGAAAAGAAACAAACACAAAAAGAAACCAAAGATTGTAGAGAAAAGTGCGGTATTCAAGATCCTAAGAAATGGTTAGCATTAGCTTTGGCTCTCTAGTGAAAGTCCCTGACTCGCAAAATACCAGAAAGCAAATACATTTCTTTAGGAAAGGAAGAGAACACATCGACTAATATTTCAGTAGTAAGAGAAGAGTTTTCTCCATTAGCAATTCTCTGAATGTAACAGAGCAATTTCAACTCCAGAACGTCCTTAGAACCTTCCATGTACTTTACTCACGAAGCGATCCCACCTAAAATGTTACCTTTGTGCTTGTAACCAAGCTTCATTATCAACTTAAACCAAAGACAAAACTAAGAAGAAGAAGTGAGTCTAGTCATACCAAGAAATGAATATTAACTTGCTCCTTGCAATATATCAGTTAAAACGAAAATAAAAAAGAAAGATCAGTGCTAGTATTATCAATTATGCAAGCTAATACGTAAAACATGTACTTTAAAACACTAACAAGGCAATATTGAGAAAACACAATAAGCACTTCTGTTCATTAGCAGCTCAAAAGGGAACCTTAATGGCAACGAATAAGAGAAGCTAAAAACATGAAACACCATATGAAAAACACATGTCTATGCAAGGTAAGTCTGATCCTGTCCTTTTACTTCCCATGAAAGACACTACGCACCAGTTTTGTTTTCAAGAATCAATAGAGACGGATGCAAGAAGGTAACGCAAATGTAAAACAACATCTTGTATGAGCATAACACAAAAAAAAACCTTTAGCGTTTTGTAATAGTTTTGGTCCCTGCACTTGGAGATCTCGCTGAGGATCATCAGCGTGTGATGGCATAAACATATCAGTACTGTCCAGTTCCAGAATATGAATTATGAAAGACAGGATTCATGAATGCAATGAATTGCGTCATGGGAACATTATATATACGATTTTTTTTTAACAAATCACATAGATTATATATATCAATTTTCAAAACAAAACTATTAGATGCTCGTTTTATAGGAATCCGTCTATGGTAAAGTTAATGTCATTTTAAGTTTCACAGGAGAAACCACAAAATGATACATACATTAGTAGTATACATGAGAAAGACTTTCTAGCATCAATAATCAAACTTTTCATATAACATTGAGAATCTGGTTATGTTAGTAACAAAAAGGAAACTGAATATAATCTCTTTTCTTTCGGTACAATTTTAGTTGCAAGCTGGAGTTATACGACTAATTTTGGTTCGGTTACTTTCTGGAATTCTTATAATCAATGTTGTACCACATAACAACAAATTTAACACCTTCCGAGCAATCACAAGAAAAGCAAAATATAAATAGTCGATTTACCTACCTGCTTCCAAGTGAAGATGGCTGCTCTACATATCACACCTTCTCTTGAGAATTAACTGCTCTGAGAAAGCATATCGAGAAAGCTTTTGTCCAATCTCCCATCGTGCAACATATTAGTGACCAAGCCAAAGGTTGAAGCATCTCCACAGAATCCGAAACCCCTCATTTCTTTGATGAGTTTAACTGATGCTGCTTTGTCACCATCTCGAAGACGTGCCCTAATCAATACATTATATGTACTGCTGTTTGGGAGTGGCCCATCTTCTTTCATTTTCCTAAACAAGTCATTCGCTTCTTGCATTAAGCGTTTCCTACATAATCCTGAGATCATTGTATTGTAGGCTATAACATTGGGCATCACTCCTTTGAGGCTGAGGCTACGAAATAAATCCCACCCATCTTCAACCTTCCCAGCCTTACACATCCCATCGATCATAGTATTATATGTGACAATATTAAGTTCAATTCCACTCTTTTGCAAATCCTGGAATACCACCAATGCTTTCTCTAGCTTCCCGTTATTGCAAAGACCATCTAACAAAATGGTGTATGTCATAATATTGGGAGGCACACCATCAGAAACCATTTGTTTGAAAACTTGTTAGGCATTCTCACAATCTCCAGCTTGAAAAAACCCTTGGATTAGAGTGGTGTAAGTGATTGTATTGCCAACAAATCCTCGTTGAGACATCTCACGAAAGAGTTTCATGGCATCCTCTACTTTCTTAGACTTGCAAAATCCATTGATAAGAGTACTATATGTCACTACGTCTGGGCAACAACCTTTTCTAACCATCAAATCAAACATATCCTTGGCCACATCAAGGCGGTCAAGCATGCAAAACCCATTTATAAGAGAATTGTAAGTGAAAATATCAGGATCTATAGACCTTTGGATCATCTCCTCGTACAATTGTTTAGCCTCCAAAAGCTTCCCCTCTTTCGCAAACGCATCGATCAATGCGTTGAAAGTAACCTCATCGGGGTTGATTTTCCTCTCAATCATATCATTTAGTAGTCGAGAGGCATCACTCCATCTTCCGCAATTACAAAGGCAACTTATGAGGGAGCTGTACGTCACAACATCCGGTCTAATTCCTTTGTTATCCATTTCATTGAATAGGTCGAATGCATCATCCACATTTCTGTATTTGCAAAGACCATCAATTATTGTGTTGTAGATCACAACATTAGCCACAATTTGCCTTTCATCCATCTTCTTGAGCAGATTTAAAGCCAAATCAGTATCACCTCTCTTACATACTCCGTTTATTACCACACCATAAGTAAAAAGATCCGGTTGACAGCCTTTCACAACCATCCGTTCAACTAGAGCCACTGCTTCTGAAGCTTTGTTGTTGAGAAAAAGTCCATGGATTAGAGTTGTAAATGTGACGGTATTGGGTGTATATCCCATTTCCACCATTTGATCAACTAGAGCTACCGCCTCAGAAATCCTATTACCATGGCAATATCCACTGAGAAGCGAAGAAAGCGTTACAATGCTGGGATCAAACCCGAGTTTCATCATCTTGCCAAGAAGAGCTAAAGCAAGAGAGAGTTGAGAGCGGCGACAGAAACAGTTGATCAAAATACTAAAAGTATAGAGATTATGTGAAATTCCCATCATTTGCATCTTCTCGCCAAGAGAAATCACAACCTCATACTTGTTCATCTTTGCAATAGCACTCAACAGTTTACTGAAATCAACAATGGAAGGCAAAGGACGAGACTCGACCATATCACTGAACAAACAAATCGCATCATCTAACTTGATATCATGAAGAAACCCATCTCTAATCTTCTCTCTGTAACCATAACTAGCTCCAGAGAAAACTCGTACCGAGCAACCACAAATGGAAAACAAAGGAGAAGCAGTTCCAAGGTTACCTTTCACAAGATGACTCCAAAGAGCAAATCTCTCAGCCGCAATCGCATACCTCATCTTCTCAATCAATAAACCCAAAATCGACGAGCGTGTGTCTGTGTGTGTTCCTCAACCACAGAGAGACTCACGAGCGTGAATCCTGAAACGAGAAAGGAGCAGATTCAGGATTACATTTCTGATATTGGAGAAATCTCTTCGCTGAAGATGAAATCGCCATCGATTTGTGCATACCTTCGACTTTGCTTCAGATGATGATGATTGAGTTTCTATAATGCCCTATATGATCCTAATTACAGAGCTACAAGGAGACAGTGAGAGTTACGAAAACCAGCTCAATTCCGGTTTAAAGATTTTATTTTTAATCAAACCGAATATAACCGAGTCCTTGAGAGAGCATCGTTAACTTAATGCAACATTGAAATATATTGAATAAAATGTAACCATTTTAATTTAGATTCATCAATACTAAAGAAATTTGAAATATAAAGCAAATTTGGAAAATGTAGAAGCAAATTTCTTATTGGCGTACTAATATGAATTGTCATTGATATATAAAGTTTTAAAATAACATAAAGTAGCTCTTCTACTTGAAGCCTTGAACCAGACATCATCAAAGCCACACCTTAAGATCAATCTGCAAAATTTAAAAAATTGTAAGAAAACATCATATGATACATCAAACAACACAACACCAAACATGTAACCCAAAAAAAAAAAACTTCATTAAAAAAAAAGACAGAGATATTAAAATTTAAAACAGAGCTAACTAATTTACATTTGTCTCTTCACATTTATCGTTTGATCTTTTTTTTGTCATGGCCCAAACCCAAATAAACCCCCAACCCTAAGGCCCATTCGTGTGGTCCATCTTTACCCCTAAAAACCCTAACTCTCTCCACACTCTTCCTAGGGAGACGCCAAAGAGAGGAAAGAGTAGAGATCATCCTTGCAGCGAAGCTCTGCCCTTTTTCACTCGTGACCTAGCCACCACCGCTGTCGTGAGCTCCGGTTACCGGAAAGACTAGGGGAAGGAGGAGCCAACGAAGGCTGTTGCGAGTAATGACTTTGCGGGACGTTTTCCAAACGAACCATAGAGTTTCAGACGACGTTCCACATACGTCTGGATAGATCTCGATCCCAAGTTTCCACAGCATCTTTCAGATCTCGATTCCGAGGTAATACGAGTTTAAAAATCGTATTTGAAGTTGGCTCTGCGTTGCTGTTTCTGCATAAGAAAAACTGTCTCAGAATTATCTGTTTTCCAGTTTCGAGGAGCGGTTTTTGGAGGAGATTTCCCGTCGATTCATAGAGTATCTGATCCCGGTTCTGGTGTCTCTGGAAAGGTGTTGTTGCAAGGATTCCAGATCAAGTCTCGGTTTCCAGATCCGATACAAAATCAGTGAGTTATTGGTGTTGCTTTCTGGTCAAGTAATGCTTAGTCTGTCAAAACCCAGAAACCCTAATTTGATCTAAAACGCAGACGCACATTGGAATCGCTATTTTTCCGAGTTTCAGACCGCCAGGAGTGACGTTTCAACCGCTTTTTCTTCCAAACTTAGTTTTTGGACGTAATTTCTAAGGTGAGGGTGGGATCTGTGGACTTTTAATATTACTAATTAAATTGTATTCGTTATGCTAAGTCTAGGAGATTAAATGTTGAATGTTAATTATTGAATATGATTGAGTGATGATATTATGATATGATGTTGTGGTTATGATATGTTGGATTGTGTGGATAATGATGTGTAATGTTGGACTGAGGGCGAGGACATGGCGATCTCGCTAAAGCCCGTAAACCGGCTGACGAGCCAGCGTACGACCTTTTGAGGTGACGGCCAGCCCAAGTTGTCATGGACTTCGTGTCGAATTTATGAAATGTGTTAATGTGTCTTAATATGTGATATGTGCTGATGATATTATGGATGTGTGCTAAATTATTGTCTGATGTTTGCTGTTTGTTCTAGAGTTAGTATTTTCGCATGCAGGTTGGTTAGTAGTGTTGGAAGTCATGTGGGCAGACATGACCATTTCTCACTGAGTAACCTAGTTACTCACCCCCCTCTTTTTCCCCTTTTCAGGTGATAAAGCTTGAAAGGTCGCGGTTCAAGGCGAGGATTGTTCGGGTGCTGGTTTTTTTTTTTTTTTGGATGTCTTACTTGATATTTATTTTGGTTTTACTTAAAACAGTTTTAATTTCTTTTCGAATGATTTAATGCTTATTTTGGTATTTAGTTTAAACGGTTTACGTTGGTGGAATTGAGACGTGGATTTTAAGTAATAAATGGTTGAATTTTTCTTTTAAAAGTAATATATACTAAATTTGAGGAATTAGTATTAAATGAATTATTTGCCTTCTCAGCCAAGCTAGGTTAGTTTAGGGAGTTAGGTGTTACATTTTTACTGCAAACTCAAGTTTAATTACCTCTACACTTGTACTAAATAACAGACCTAATTACTTTCCAATTCTCCCATATGGGTTCCTTGCATAACAAGCAATCAGACAAAGAGTTTCTATTCACAAAATTCAGATAATTTTTTATAGTACCTGAACCTAATTTTCTGAGTTAATAAAGCATTGGCTCATCGTTAATGTGCCTCTTGAAATAAGCAACAAGCCTGTCAAGATCCTCAAACATCTTCTTCCTGAACATGAATCCATTCGGATACAAACCGATATACTCATGGTGCGGATTTGCGCATCAAATGTAAGACAATATAAAGCTCCCTGGATGTTCATACGAAACCCCTAAACCGTAAACTACCATTGTCGGATTTTCCCCCTTCTCAATCCGAAGAAGATCATCTATTTCAGACTTTGTCCCATTCTTGAATTTCCGGTAGTTGATCATTGTCATAACATTAGATACCAAAGGATCAACATACCCATCCATTACCTGAAAATTTCCGAAAAACGCCACTCGAAAAATTGTCTCTCTTTGAAAATGTAAAAAAGGGAAATAAAGACATACCTCGTCAAGATCCTCGAAGGTTTCGTTTCCGATTTTCAGTGTTTTCCCAATCCGTTGTAAGCTCAATGTGTCTTTCTTCTTCTCCTTACCGCCTTCGATAATCTCCTTGTGAGCAAACACATTATCGAAAATCTTGATCATCAAAGTCAGATAATTGAGTCCTCTAGAGTTTGGACGAACAATGCTTTCTCCAATATTCTTATCAGACAAATACTCTGTTGCTTGCTCATCACTGATGTTCTGAAACCGAGGATGAACAATCATCCGAGACTTAAAGTGCTTCTTTTCTTTCGGAGCTTTCTCTTTCTCAATCGGGACACTGTTTCGATCCTGTTCCTGGTAATAATCATCGCCGAGATTCGTGTTGCTTCTCATTACGCTTTCTTTGCAGGTGAGGAACACAAGATACCTCTGTTTATTAATCCAATTGATCTTGCAAGTAATGGTATCGCCTTCACAAAGTTTGTTCGATAAATCAACGATATCTCTCCCATCATCTGAGTAATCTTCCTTCATTAGAATCCCAGTTAATCCACAATCTATTACACATATGGCTTTTCCACTTGTTACTATCTGAACACTGGCCTGCACAATTCTCCCTTCGCCGATTGTTTCTTCGGTTTCCCCAGAGATCATATCAAACAATTCATCGTCATTTGCCTCTCTAAACGGACTCCGCCAATGCTGAAAACCACAGCTTAATTCTCTCATGATATTAACAAAAGTTTCCATCTTATTCTCATGTTTCTTGCAACTCAAATACTCATAAAGAACAACTTTTCTCAAACAAGCTGATTGATCTCTCACATGCTCTATGGCCATCTCCATCTCTATCGGATCATCTGCATCATATCTGCCAACATCCTGTTCATAAACATCTTTCGCTAATACTTGTGCAAGGCCGTATGATTCTGGATGTATTCTAGTATCATCCAATAGATCAATAAGTTGGCTTATATTACAAGCCTGCCCGCTTCTCCGGACCCTCAAGAAACCAGCTGCATTAACGAAAACTTTTTTACCAAGTCCATGATTTATCAGTTCCTTGCGGGAAAAAATCGAGCCAGCTCTATCAAGGGACCTCTGCAAAGATGAAGCTTTTCTAGGACCAAGCCGTGAAACAAACTGTAAAGGGGAGAAAAACCATTGGTGGCTCGAGGCCAAATTAATATCGATTCCAACTTGATTCGTTATGTCAACCATAACCTGTTCAATCATCTCATACTTCTCTTCTGGCTCAAGAAATTCCTGCAAAGAATGAAGCTTCCAAGAAAGTATTTCTTTACGTGGACCGCATAAAGTTGCGATCATCGCCAATGGATTGTGTAGATACCGACCAAGAGCCACTGCACGTCTCACAATCCCTGACTGTTGAGGAAGTTGTTCACTTGATATTCTGGAATTTTCATACAGCGTAGGAAGAGATTCGTCTGCGTAAACAACTGGTAATTCACACATCACATCATCTACAGCTACACGCGGCATTTCCTCTACCAATTCGAATATAACCTCATAAATTTCATCCAAAAGACGAACACAATTCAAATTTACTGCTCCTAAATCCACAACATCCGGTTTGTGGTCCCTCATAAACTTTTTAAGATGATTGTGATCGTTCTTTCTACGTCGTTGGTCATTTACATCTCGAGAATATCGCAACCCGATTGTTCCTCCATAAAGCACATCAAGCAGCTCTCCTGATGAATCCAACATTACAAATGTAGTTTCTGGATTTCCAGGTCCCCAACAACACGCAAGGACCCTCAGAGGAGCTTCCTCATCCGATAAATAAATCTCATTTCCTTTCTTTCGATATGGCCCTGGAGACACTTTGTTCCATAAAACCTGTCCATAATCTGAAAGCAACCGAATCTTAGCTCTACTAGTTAGCAGCAATCTTGCTTCTTTCTCCATTGAAGGCAAAAGAAAACCGTGAACCGCATCTTCCAGTATCAATCTCCTCTGCTCATTCCAGAGTTGAGCATACTTACAAACACCAACACTTAGATAGTGTTCACTGCATTCACTAATTAGCCTATTCATGTGATTCTCGGGAAGCTTGAAGGTCACTTGGAGAAGCTTCTCCTCTTCTGCTTTCTGAATAAGAAGCCATTGTGCATCTTCAAACTTGCTTAATGGCTTCTCGCGTAACCACTTAAAACCCGAATAGCGATGGGAAGAATCTATTATCACATTTCCATCTTGTGTTGGACTTGTTGAGATTACTGCATTCTCCATATAAATCCCGCGAACATACTTTTTGAACGATGGCTCGCAGCTTATCTCAACCGCAGTCATATACCTTGCGCTTTTAAGAACAGCTTGAGAATCTTCAAACATTGCACACACATAGTTCAATGCCATCTCCTCTGGTGTTTCCTTTGCATTTTCAAGCCCATCAACCACTACAAGAAAACAGTTAAGTAGTGACTGCTTTTTGTGACTGAATTTTGCGTCACCCTTTTGCAACTCCATTTATGACTCATTTGCCACCCTTTTGCGACTGCGTAAATTAGCGTCGCAAATCTGTCACTAATTTACGACTACAAACTAATGTGGCAAATTCGTCACAAATTAGTGACTGATTAGCGACTCTAATTTGAGTTGTCGCAAATTGGTCAAATTTTGCGACTACTTTGTGACACCTTTTTTCAGTATTAGTCAGCGTCGCAAAGTAGTCACAAAGTTGTGACGCTATTATTACGCTGTCCTTGTGTCAGAAAAGAGTGGCAAAGTAGTCACTAGCTATGTCGGCAAGTTTGTCGGCAAGGGAGGAAATTAGGTGACACGTGATAAATGCAAGAGGTAGGTAGCACACGAAAGCGTCGCAAAATAATCAGAAAAGAGTCGCAAATGTGCGACGCTTTTTTGGAGTCACAAAAGAGTCGCAAATTTTATCCTATATATATTACAATCGACCTCCCTCTTCCTCATTCAGCCACACACACGAAAAAAAAACACGAAAAAAAAAACGGGAAGAGAAAAAACAAAAATTTAGAGGAAAAAAATTATGTGGAACTCTTCTCGAGATTGGATGTATACCAGGATCGATCCGCATACAAATAATCTCTCAACCGACTTTTTGGATGGGGTCAGGCAGTTTCTGGATTTCGCAAATTGCCAGGATTTTGCCATTAGCAGTGGAGGTAAGTTATACTGCCCTTGTGCGAAATGTAAAAATTGTGGTGGTATGAAACCTGTTAGAACTGTTTCGAACCATTTGCATCAACATGGTTTTATGGAAAATTATTATGTGTAGACCGAACATGGGGAAGATTACAATGTAGTTGGGGCAGGTCCTAGTAGTAGTCATTACGTAAATGCTGATTTTAGTAGTGGTTATTATGAACAAATGAATTATGATGGTGGGGATGTTTATGATGGTGGGGATGTTTATGCTAGTGGGATGGTCCATGATGCATTTCCTGATAATGATTATCATCATGATGAACATGGTCATAGTGGAAATGATCATGTTTTTGAAGAACCTAACCATGAGGCGAAACAATTCTACGACTTGTTAGATGCTGCAAAAACGCCATTGTATGATGGTTGTCATGATGGTCATTCGCAGTTATCATTAGCTGCTCGGTATATGAATATCAAGGCAGACCATAATTTGGCTGAAAATTGCATGGATTCATGGGCGGAATTGGTAACAGAGTATTTACCACAGCCTAATCAGGCAACTGGTTCATATTATGAGACAGAAACGTTGATGCGAAAATTAGGCTTGCCATACCATACATTCGATGTATGCATAGATAACTGTATACTCTTCTGGAAAGAAGATGGGGTGTTGGAGCATTGCAAGTTCTGTGGAAAAGCAAGATATGAGGATCGTCAGGGACGAAAAAAAATACCGTTAAGCAAAATGTGGTATCTACCAATCACTGATAGGCTGAAGAGGATGTACCAATCTGAGAAGACGGCAGCATCAATGAGGTGGCATGCTGAGCATGAATCAGAAGATGGAGTAATGTGTCATCCATCAGATGCAGCAGAGTGGAAAAATTTCAATCAAAAGTATCCAAGTTTTGCGGAGGAAACACAAAATGTTTATCTGGGATTATGTACAGACGGTTTCAATCCTTTTGGTATGTCAAAAAACCATTCGTTATGGCCTATAATCATGACACCCTACAACTTACCCCCGGGAATGTGCATGGGAAGGGAGTACTTGTTTCTTACCATTTTGAACTCGGGACCAAATCATCCACGAGCCAGCCTTGATGTTTTCCTCCAGCCACTGATCGAAGAGTTAAAGAAGTTATGGAATAACGGAGTTGAGGCGTATGATGTGTCACTAAATCAAAATTTCAACCTTAAAGCTGTTCTATTGTGGACGATAAGTGATTTTCCGGCATATGGGATGTTATCGGGATGGACGACACATAGGAGGTTATCATGTCCAATTTGTATGGATGATACAAATGCATTTTAATTGAGGGCTGGTAGGAAGACTTGTTGGTTTGACTGTCACAGAAGATTTTTGCCTACAGAACATCCGTTACGGAAGAGCAAAGTTAACTTTTTGAAGGGAAAGACTGCACTGAACGACGATCCACCCGCATCGTTAACTGGAGAACAAGTACTCCACCGTATACGGAGTGCCGGAGCGCGAAAAACATCTGATTGTGGTGGAAATGAACATCACATAAAACCGGCCGGTTACGAAGATTGGAATAATTGGCATAAAGAAAGCATATTTTGGGAGCTTGCATACTGGAAAGACCTGACTCTACGGTACAATCTTGATGTAATGCATATCGAGAAGAATTTTTTTGATAACATCATGTATACTGTTATGAATGTTAAAGACAAATCAAAAGACACAGTCAAATCAAGACTAGATATCGAAAATTTATGTTCTCAGAAAGATTTGCATGTCGATGGTCGTGGCAACGCTCCATTTCCTATTTGGAGATTGAGTTCAAAAGCTAAAGATGTGTTACTACACTGGGTGAAAAATGAGGTAAAATTTCCAGATGGGTATGTAGCTGACTTAGCAAGCTGTGCAGACATCAGTGGGGGCAAATTGTCTAGAATGAAAAGTCACGACTGCCATGTTTTTATGGAGCGCTTGCTTCCGTTCGTGTTCGCAGAACTCCTCCCGCGAAACGTGCACAAAGCATTATCAGATATATATATATAAATTAAGATATAAAATCCGAGAGTCGATCATATATATGTTATTTTAATCTTTTTAAACATTACTTACACATATGTTATTCTCAGGAATCGGAGCATTTTTCCGTGATCTAAGCAGCAGAACATTGGATCAAAGTCGCGTCCTAATTTTGAAGGAGAATATTGTGATGATACTGTGTAACTTGGAAAAAATCTTTCCACCTGCTTTTTTCGATGTGATGGAGCACCTACCTATACATCTTCCATACGAAGCCGAGCTTGGTGGTCCTGTGCAATATAGGTGGGTGTATCCGTTCGAAAGGTTTTTTAAACATTTGAAAGGCAAAGCAAAGAACAAAAGATATCCAGCAGGATCGATTGTTCAATCGTACATGAATGATGAGATTTCTTATTTCTCACAACACTACTTTGCCTCTCAAATTTCTACAGCTAGCAGAAGAAGGTAATAAATTTTTTTATTAGACTTTAATATATATATTAACCGTGCTTTTCTTAAAATAAGATGAATTGTTTTCCGTAAATTTTGCAGGGCAACTCGGTACGATGAAGGTGAAGTACCTATCTATGATTTTCCCGTACCGAATATATTTACTGAAGTAGGTCGTCCAAGTGGCAAATGTACTGAATCTTGGTTAACCACGAAAGAATACAAGTGCGCACAATAATATGTTTTGCGTAATTGTGAATATTTCCGACCGCTTGAAAGGTAATTTTACTTCATCTATAAATTTAATATAGTAATTGTATACATTTTGCACCACTTTATTCATAATCAAGTGTTGGCAACACAGTTTGGTGGATGCACATATTCGATTTGAAAATCCAGGACTTTCTGATGATGAAGTCTTAGCTAAAAGAGATGATGAATTTCATATATGGGTCCGCCAATATGTATGTATTCTTCATGATTTAATTATTAAATTAATGTTTCGCATCAACCATTGTGATATTTTTATTGTTCTATGTATAGGTGGATGCAATGAGAAGTCAATAAAATTTTCCGATGTGGGTATACGATATAGCCAACGGTCTAGAAAATAAGATTAGGTCATGGCCTATGTATTTTACAAGAGGCTATTTATTTCACACGAAGGATTACGGAAAAAACAGAAAAACAATGAATTATGGAATTTGTGTCCGAGGCCAAAATTATTCTCAACCAGGGGAGAATGATTTCTACGGGACCATCAAAAAAATCATTGAGCTCACATATCCAGGAGTTGTGAATTTGAAAATCGTGCTTTTCGATTGTAATTGGTATGACCCCACACCCTGCAAAGGAACGAGAACCAGCGAGGGAGGCATTGTCGACGTGCTAAAATCGGGGAGATATACAAACGACGACACTTTTGTATTAGGTATGAATTTAATGTCTATAATATTGTATTGTTGTTATATTTATAATTATATCCTAATAGAATTTTTATTAATATATATTGCAGCGTCTCAAGCTGATCAAGTATGTTATCTTCCATACCCAAATGTTAATAAACGTCATGGGAATTGGCTCTCAGTTCTAAAAGTTAATCCAAGGACTCGTGTGCAAGGAAAATTTAACGACACTGAGCTTATTATTTTGCAACAAGCTGAGAACGATGCAGTCACGGATACGGTCGAAGAGATCAATGTCGAAGGTCTAATTGATGGAAATCATCCAATTGAACACATCGATTTTGAAAATGACGACGCTGAGCAACAAGATGAATTTCGATGTAATTTATCATCTTTTGAAGAAGATTCCGAACCTGATGAAATTTAAATCGGATTTCATTTAATATGTATGTAATATATGTGCGGGATTTAATATTTATATAAAGTTTGTGTAATAATTTAAGTGTAAAAAATATTTAGTGTGTAATAATTTAAGTGTTAAAATAATTAGTGTGTAATTATTTAAGTGTTAAAATAATTTTTGTTGTCTGCTAACTTCAGGGATAAATACATTTTAATGTTAGCACTAAATGAATATGTTACAATAGCACAACGGTTAAACTACTCAACATTGCACACCCCCATCCGAGTGCGAACCCAGGAACATACAATAATTTTAGTTTTAAGCTGACTTTGGAATAAATAAAGTTTAAAGTTAACAACAAACGAAAATGTTAAAATAGCACAACGGTTAAATGCAACAACATTGCACTCCCTATCCGAGTTCGAATCCAGGTAGACACAATATTTTTGTGTTTTCACCTGAGCAATGCAATTATGAATAAATACGATATAATTTTAAGACTAAACGAATAAGTTACAATAGCACAACGGTTATTCTACAATTCATTGTACTCTCCCATCTGTGTTCGAAACCTGGTACGAACAATATTTTTGTTTTAGGGTATCATTTTTAGCATCGCCTACATATCGACACCCTACAACATTTGTGACGCATCGGTGACACTTTTGCAACGTCCTCGAAGAGTTCTGCGGCGTCGCAAATCAGTCATAAAAGAGACACAAATCAGTGATGCTTATGCGAGTATATAGCGACACCAAAAAAAATGTGTGACGCATCAGTGACTCTTTTCCGACGCGTCCTAAGACTTTTGAAAATTTTACATCATATATGAAGTATATATGATTTATTGGTATGAAATTACATTGTCTTATACTAATTAGTCATAAATAGTTTAAGTTATGGAAGTTCAAATTCAAATTCATATTACAAATAATGAAATCACATTTCTAAAACTAAAACACTTAGAAGTTTAATGTACTTTGTGGTGAAGTGTTAGATTTTGTGAAATTAATCTTTCTATGTGAGATTTCAATGCACATAAGCAATGAAATGGTTAATAATACATTAGAAGTTGAATAAGAGGGATAAAACCACAATCTATTGGTCCAAAATATTTAGGGTTTAGGGTATTGTTTTCAGCGTCGCAAAAACGTCACCAAAGAGACACAAATACGTGACTCTTTTGCGACTACATATCGACATCCTACAACATTTGTGACGCATCAGTGACACTTGTGCAACGTTCTCGAAGAGTTCTGCGGTGTCGCAAATCAGTCATAAAAGAGACACAAATCAGTGACACTTTTGCGACTATTTAACCACGCTTTTTGGCTCCAAAACCAAATTTTGGGCTCGAAATCTGAAAAATTTTGGGCCATTTAGGCGGCCTTTTGTTAACCACCATAAAAACAGTTTTACGACGCATTAACGACGCCGTTGTGACGCCCAAACTTGATAAAAAAAACATAAAAACTGAAACCCTAATTTCATTTCATCTCAGTTCTTCTTCTTTCTCTCGACGCAGGCGATTCGATCTCTCTGTCGAATCGATCGATCTTCTTTTTTTCTCTGTCGATTCGATTCGATACATCTTCTTCTTCCTCTTTCATCCGTCTATCTCTCTCGATCTCTCTATTCATTCCAATCTCAACCGTAAACTATGGTTGTGACCCGAGAGAAATCACGAGGCCAAGGAGGTTCTCAACCAGCTGGATGAGTTAATCGAGGAGGCGGAGGAGTTAAT
Organism: Arabis hirsuta; assembly: GCA_964056655.1. Classification (NCBI taxonomy): domain Eukaryota; kingdom Viridiplantae; phylum Streptophyta; class Magnoliopsida; order Brassicales; family Brassicaceae; genus Arabis; species Arabis hirsuta. Next base: position 1,243,951 of record OZ053311.1, read on the forward strand.
CGAGGAGGTAGAGGAGTTAATCGACGAGGCGGAGGAGGTAGTCGAGGAGGCGGAGTCGTTTCTCCAGGAGGAATACTAACTCGAGGCGGAGGAGTCGTAACTCGAGGCGGAGGAGTACTAACTCGAGGCGGAGGAGTACTAACTCGGGGGGGAGGAGTTTCTCGTGGTGGAAGACAAACCGGCGCTGTTGGTAGTGGAAGACAAACCGGCGCTGAGGGTGGTGGAAAACCAACCGCCGCTCTTGCTCGTGGGAAAGCCAAAGCCGTTGATGCTTCGACCTCACAAGCACCACCACCTCACAGTAGCGGAGAGGGTACGGCGAGAGACGGGGTTCCTGATAAGCTTCCACCGGTGGTCGAAGATGGTTCAACCTCTCGGTCACAGAGACACAACGCCGGAGATGATACAACCACAACCCCACGGCAACGACCAAGGTCAAGCGGCGGCGACGGTGGTTCTTCCCAGTGCTCCAACCCACGACGTCGTACTCCAGACTCTCAAGCGACTGTATCTCGAACAACATCTATTCCTCAGCAATACCGAGCTTCAGCTAATAGGCTTCCATTTGCTGCCCTAACGTCTCAAGCTCCATCCAATCACCAAAGTCCCAGCATCAACCTCAATCGTGATCCACTACAGGAAGCCCATCAGTTTGACCAACCAGAAGCTGCTGCCTTTGATAATGAAGATGAGGAATATGACGAGGATGAAGGAGAAGAACTCGATGGTGAAGAACACCAAGCTGAAGAAAAAGAAGCTCAAGGATTGGAAGGTTATCACGTACCAGCAGTTGGGGGAGACGACCAGCAACTGTTGGACAATATTTTGGCTCTTCCAGGACGAGATAGACTACCCCTCCTCAGTGAGGTTTCTAAGCCTGATACATATTGGTAAGTTTATTGTCATATGAACTGATTTTTATCTTCAAATATGTTTGTATTCTCATATGGTTTAGTAGTAGAATGAGTGACTGTCATATGGTTTAGTTTGATTGATGTCTTGAAAACTTGTCTTATAGAATGCTTCTCATATGGTTTAGTAGTAGGAAAGTACTGTCATATGTCATATGGTTTAGTACTCTGAAATATGTTGCTATCTTGAAAACTGTCTTATAGAATGGTTTTAATTTCAGATAGATGAGCATCATTGTCTCTGTTACTTTGTATTTAACTTCTATTTATGTTCATGTCTTAGGTTTACTCGGAACAAAGGACTATTGACCCGTGTGATTGCTGGGATATTTCGTCGCAAGTTTGATGGCCCTTTCTATAGCTGGACAGTGACCCCCTGCTTATCAAGAGCTCAATTTCCAAACTTTTGCGGTAATGTTTCATTCTTTATCATTACCTAACTAAGATACTTCTATTGATCACTACCTAACTGAGTTTTTTTACTGCATAGGGGAAATACAATTGGGACATAGGGATCACTGAGCTTGTTAGGGCTCATTTCTGGAGGATTGCTACCAAAAGGATGAGAGGAATTGTCAGTCAGGCTAAGAAGAAGGGTGTAAGGCCAACTTGGATTGGTGAAACCCTTTGGGAACATATGTGCGCCTATTGGAAAACTCCAGAGGCAATGTCCAAGAGCAGTACTGCTTCAAGATCCCGTAACTCTACTCGTGGTGGACTTGGCATCTACAAGCATGTATCTGGCCAAACTTCTCACTTGGATGTTGAGCAACAAATGGTAATACTTTGCTCCTTTCTATTTGTTTTCCCCTGCATTTACTTATCCTCTATCTACCTAATCTTTCACATCTGTTTCTGCAGGAGGAGGAACTGAGCAGACATGTCTCATATGGAGAGGTCTTTGTGAGGACACATACATCCAAGGATGGCACGTTTGTTGATCAAAAGGCGAAGCAAGTGGCTGATGAGTATGAGAGGAGACTGGCAGAGGCTCTTGAACAGCCGGCAGGAGATGGAGCAGATGAGCAGGACAATTTGTCTGACATTTCCACTCAGCGGACTTTCACGATTGAAGAGAAGAATAATATTTTTCTTAAGGTAATCTTCCTCTTTCTCTCCTGGTTTTCTATTTCTGTTTCTGTCTTTAATATATGTTCCAAATCATTGTTTTCTGTTTCTGTTTATGATTGTGTCTCCTGAATGATGAATAGATATGTGATTGATTGATGAGTATGATTGATGAATCTGTTTGATTGATGAATTGTTTATGTTCGTGTCTCTACTTTATGTTTCTGTTTGATTGATAAATCTGTTTTAGTTTGATTGATGAATCTGTTTCTGTTTGTGTCTTTATTGATTGTTGAAGTTGTTAGTGTCTTTACTGATTGTTGCAGTTGGTTGATGAAAATGTTTTCTTTGTTGTTGTAGTGTACTGAATTCGATCAAAAGGGTAATCCTTTTGGAATAGGTGGACTGTCTCAGAAGTTCAACAAAGGGAAGAGGAAGATAAGCTATGAAGACAATACTCCTACACCTGAACTAGCAGAGATTCAAGAAGAGCTTAAATCTGCTCGTCTTAAGCTAGCTGAGCATGACGAGGAGAATAAGAGACGTGATCAGGAGATAAAGGAGCTAAGGCAAAGTCATGCTCGGGTCTCTGAACTGGATAAGCTCCTCTCGCTTCTGAAGAAGGACAATCCGCAGATCGCCGCATACATGGATGAAGACTCAACTGAAGCCCCTCCTGCCAATGACAACAATTGATGGTTTATTTTTATCCCTTCTCTCAGTTTCTGGTTTTTGTTTGAACAAACAAGTACAATGGCACTTTTGTTATGTATACTTTTATTCTTTGATGGTTTTATGCACATTTGGTTTGAACAAAACTTGATTATGTAATGTACAAAGTTTATATATTAGCTTTTTGTTGTACATTTAGTTTTAGATTCGGAAACAATTTAGTTTTATACAAATTTAGGTATTGTGTTTAAGTCAGAAAATAGTTGCAAATATGCAACACTTTAACAAACAAACAGTTCAAACGTCACAAAGTAGTATGTAATATATGACGCTAAAGTGACTAACTTGCGACTACAACTGATATTCTGTACAAAATATTGAGAGCGTCACAAATGAGTGGGTAATTTGTGACGCTAAAGTGACAAACCTGCGACTATATCTGATATTTCATAACAAAATATTGAATACGTCACAAAAGAGTGGGTAATTTGTGATGCTATAGTGACAAAAATGAGACTGCATCTGAAATTTCATAACAAAAATATAGCACGCGTCGCAAAGTAGTTGGTAATTCTTGACGCTTTAGTGACTAACTTGCGACTATATTTTTTAAGCGTCGCCAAGTAGTCGTTAATTTGTAACACATCAGTGACTATTTCGCGACTACAAATAATCATTCGTGACGAACACAGTAGTCCCAAAAGTGTCGCAATTTTACGACTACAAAGTCGTCATACAGTAGTCACAAATTTAAGACGATAATATCAGTCACTAAGTAGTCGCCAATGACAGGGTGTCACTAATATTAGTCGCTAATTTGCCACTCTGTATTAACGTTGCAAAGTAGTCATCAATTACCGATTACATATAATTGTCACAAAGACATCGCAAATTTGCGACGCATTTACGACGCAAAAAATTAGCGACGAATATTTAGCGACTACCGTTTTGCGTCGCAGAGTAGTCACAAGTAAGGTGTTTGCGACGAATTTGTGACTCTTCTGGGAGTCGCTAAGAGTCTTTTTTCTTGTTGTGAACCAACACTTCAAGAGACAACGCGAGCCCTAATTGCTCAGCACTATAACCAAACTTGTTTGCAACTTCTCGGATCCCGGATTTGCTGGAGATGCTATAATGTGATTTCCTATTCGGCCTCTTGTACTGCCCTTCATGATCGGTTTCACCATTAGGAAAATATAAGTTGAACTTTGAGTCTACATCATCGACTTCTCTCTCTGTTTCTGCCGCTTTAAGAGACTTAATAACCGATTCAAGCAGATTCTGATTCAGATCAAGCCTGCAAGTTTCTTCTTCAAAACGTTTTGTATAGTAACCAAGCAAAGCGATTTTCCTTTTCCGAAGAAGATGCCATTTTCTATCCAAATCTTGAATCATCCACAAAACCTTATGCCACTTGGTTTCAGGCTTATTGTCTAGAATGATATCATCAATACTACTCTCTAATATACTCCGGCATTGCTCTTTCCGATACATAGCGATAAACGGTACCTCTAACTTCTGCACATGATACAGCTCTAAAAACCTCTAAATGTCATCCTTTTCAACCGAAAAGCCTCCGCCTTGTTCATGATCAAGTCGAGCATAAATCCAATCGCTCTCTTCCTCGATGCTAACTTCATCTACCGGACCGATTCCAATGGCTTTTTCGGTTATCTGCATTCTCTCAGGAACATCAAGCTTCCGGATTTCATCATCTTTCTCTGTCATGTACTTATCAGAGACAACACTTGGTTCAAACTCATCTTCTACCTTTCTTTCTACACTTTCGTTAGACGCGAAAACCATTTCCCGGAGTTTCAAGAATTCTTCAGGATCACCGAATAAATCATTAGCGAATCGCAACGCGTTCGAATCAGTTCCTTCTCTGTATTTCCTTTTCTTCTTGAAACCATTACTCACTCCATCATCTTCATCAACAATGAAATCTCTCAATTCATCTTCTTCATCGTCATCATAACCATCGATTCGGGTTCCATCAAAATCATCACTCTCCCCTGAAGATTTCTTCAAACGTTTAAACTTCGTCTTTTGAAGATTGACATTGTTGTTCTCTTGAACAAGAAGGTAATCATCTTCGTGAAGACTTAAATCGTCTTCTTCTACTTCTTCTTCTTCTTCGACTTCTTCTTCTTCTTCTTCGTCATTGTCCGCTAAAAACCCATCACCAGTCTCATAATGATTATCATTCTCATCATTTTCTTCTTCTTCATCATCGTTGTCTCGATTCTTGACTTGATCTTCATTAATCTGAGGCTCTGTTTCGAAAACAGAGTCGAATCTTCATGAAAAAAGAAGAAACAGAGAACGCAAGAGAGTTAGGGTTTTAAAAAGCAGAGATTTTTATGTTACCTTGATCGTTGTGTGCGTTGTTTCTTTCATGATTGGTGATTTGGTTCAATGAATTAGCAGAACGAAATCGATGAAGGTGGAGATCAACCCTAGAAAACCTCTGTAATTGTGAGAAAATGGTAACAGTTTGATTCTGATTTTTGGGATAAAGAAGAAGTTTTTTTTTGGTGCTTTCTAGGGTTCACAGAAGCATTAAAAGGCGACTAGTTTTTCAGTTTTGAAACATTTGATTTTAAAACATTTTATGATTAACAAAATATTTGTTTTACTAGTGTATACGCGCGACTGCCCAGGATTTGATTTTTAGATAATGATCTTAAAAATATATGAAATGTAATGTTCAGCTGTAACCAACACGAATCCATAACGAATTATGTTTTATTCATAATCTATCCTTTATCGAGTCGTGGTATTGATCCCACTTATGATTAAACCCAAGGGGTGAGGTTGGAATAATAATTATGACATATAAAGCAAGAGAAAAACGTGTAATGAGAAATAAGGAGATGGTATCTCATGAGGATTCCAAAAGAGAAGTAAGGAGAACTTAATGTCTGTTTTGGTTCTATATATTCGTGATCGTTCTGTGAACAAAAAGTGAGAGAAATTCCAAGTTTTTGTGTACTTTGTTTGGTTTTGTACGAACCATATATAATCGTTATCGTTGTTGTTGGAGTGAAGGTATTATTTAGGCATTTTATAACTTTTATCATAAAAATACTGCACAAGTGAAAGATTGGAAACAAAACATAAAAATAAAAAGGAGTTATATGAGAAGTGAATCATATTTTTAAAAACACAACAGTAATAGAAATGTAAAACCAAATTTTATCAATTTTTTTTTTAAATTAAAAAAATCAAACAACGATGGAAAAATATGGTTATAGAAACCATATGTCAAAATAAACTAATAATATGCCAAACCATGACGTCGTAAGATACGCTGAGCAGCAACAACAATGTTGCTGCATCGACTCTCATCAAGAAAAATTGAAATCAGAGTTACAAATCCATGGATCACATCTTCAGTAGACCATCGAACGACTTCAACAATTGCATGAACATACTCATCATCATCATTGAGCAAACCCAAAGTACAATACGCATTTATAAACGAAGAATATACTATTCCACGGACAGTTCGAATATCTTCAAAAGAGGTTGGACCCCTAACAACCCGAAACAATAACCAAAGATAATACTCATCGCTATTAGAAAGTGGAACATGAACTAATCTTGCAACATTGGTAATCATGTTAAGAGGAATCCACTTTGCAATAATAGGATCCCATTTATACCTAAAAGAGAATTCCACATATGTGAAATCTCTAGTCGAAGAACACAAGCAATTGTAATCCAACCAACTCATAAACTGAGTTTGTTTAATTGTTGTGCATGAAATCGTATCATGAATGAGACCACCATCACCATAAACAATTAGTGGAGGAATGGGTAGATGAAAGGTAAGGACTGTTTCAGTCGGTCAACCAAATCACCTATACAAAGAACACATAGAGTAACATAAAAAAAGTTACTTCTATAGTTAATAAAAAAAATGTTTTGAGTGTTTAGGGAGTTTTAGGTGTCAAAACATTTTTTAGGGTTTAGAATTTTAAGATATAGGGAGTTTTAGGTGTCAAAATCTATAATTAGTGGGTTTTTGTAAATAGACACTACTAAATGGCATTTTTGCAAATGTGCAGTATTTTTGTAATTGTCCCAATTATCTTTTGTCTTTTTCATTTATTTCGTAACTTAAAATTACGAGGCATAAGACAAAGAGCAAGAAACTTGTAGGGACTTGAGTGAAATTAGTGGGAATTAGCTGGATAATAAATTTAAGGCGCAAGGGAGAGAGAGACACATCCAAAGTCACATTACCAAAAAAAAGTTAGGGTTTATCATCAGTTTCTCAACGCAAGGCGAGATCTTTGATTCGTGAGGAGGCATGGGTGATTCATTCGAACCCGAAGGTATAAATCAAGTTTATTTGTATATATACTCACGATAGATCGATGAAAAAAGCCCTGATTTCGATTTGTTATCTCTGATCAGGCGGTATTTCTTGGGTCGAAGATGCGTACTTGCTATGTACACCTGAAGATCCTGAGTGTTTGAAGCATCACTATATCACAAAAAAAAAGCGGATGATAAGCCTCAGTACACAGCAGAGGAAGAAATTGAAAAGATGAACGAACAAATCTTTGCTAGCGAGGTATTTTGTTTTAAAAAAACTAGGGGTTTTGTGTGTTTTATGTTAAGTATTGAAATGTTGATTCTATGTGAATAGGGGTTCGATATTGATTTCTCGATGTTCCGGTGTTTATTCAACTATCAATCTTGTTGATCCCAAGGATTATGATTTCCTTGATGAGCTAAACAACGGAGAGTTAATGGATAAGCTTTCTCGAGAATCCATTAGTCGTTACAATAAAGATGTAGGCCAAAACTCCCTCCAAAATGTATTCTTTTCTTTTCAATCGTTTAAAAAGGTTACTGTTTCTACATATTTTTGGAATGTAAATTTGCCTCCTTCTCCTTGTTTACATCTCTAAGGAAGATGTGTTCATATAGCTTGTATCTTTATTTTTGGTTTCTGTTGAAAATAGTTAATATAATTTCTCTGTTTCTTGCATTTATCCTATTCGGATTGTTTTGGCAGTTGGCTGTGATGAAACTTCCAAGGAAGATGACAAAGGTATACACAATATTGTCTATCCATAAGAGTCTTTACTTTGATGGATCATTTACTTTACATTGATTCATTGTCGAGTAAACTTGCCTCTTTCTCTTTTTTACTTCTCTAAGTAAATTTCATCTAAGGAGTAGTAACTTTATTTTTATTTTCTGTTCAGACTGATTGTTATCTCTGTTTCTTTCTTGACATTTATATTTTAATTTATTTTTGTCACATTTTCTTGACGTTTATATTATTTGGATTGTTTTGGCAGGTGATTGTGATGAAACTTCCAAGGAAAGAGTCAAAGGTTCATGAAATGTCTGTCCATAAGAGTCTTTGCTTTGGTGGATCATTTCTTTATGATGATTCATTGTCGAGAAATTTATATTTATAGGGAGATTAAGGATTTAATTGTATATGCATCGTCAAAATGAGGTTTTGTGTTTTCCCGCCAAAATAAATTTTCGTGTTTTTTGCTAAAAACTCAATCACACATTTTTCCATCAAAAACATAATTATGTATTTTTCCGTCAAAAAACCCAAAATCACATTTCGAGGTTTTTCGCCAAAAACATGATTCTCAAAATTATGTTACCACATTTTTGACGGAAAACACAAAATAATAATTACATATTTTCTGCTACAAAAATGATTCCACATTTTCAAATTTCAAAATAATTATTTAAGTGAAGATTATTTTAATTATTAATAATTAAACTTATATAAATTGAATCTTTAAATCTATTTTTTGTATTTTGCGAGTTTATTTCCTTCGTTCTTTTGATTCGTTGCATTTTATCTCTTTCACTTTTTAATACTTTTATTAAACATGCATGTTATTCTTTCCAACGTCAACAATGTGGTTTCTTTCATGTTCTTTTATAATTATAAATTTTAATAAATTAGTCTGAAAACTATAGTAAATCATTACTGTTGGAGCCGGATTTCTATAACAAATCCAGTCGATAAAAACATCAGAAAAAATAAACAAGTACAGTAATAATAGTACTCCTTCCGCTTTTTTAATATAGGATGTTTTGGCTAAAACCACAAAATTTAAGGAAAAAAAATTCTTTAAAAAAAAATATTTAATATATAAAATAAAAACAAATCAACTAATTAAAAAAATGACTGTTATTGGTCACATCATTTTCAATAAAGTTAAAAACTACATTGAAATTTAAAAACAACTTATATTGTTAAACAAAAACAAACTTCTAAAACATCATATATTAAGGAATCGGAGGGAGTAAAAGATTAGGCCAAAAACCCAAATCCAACCCATAAAAACCCAAGAAAAAGAAGTAAAAATAGCAGAAGATTTGTACCAAAAACTCAAATCCAGAACGAGATTGAATTAAATCTATAGTGTATAACGTGATGGGCCCATATAGTGAGCCCCGTTTAGCCAAGATGTGTAGAGTCGAAGGCGAGTAGAGTTGAAGAGCTGATAGAGAGTCAAAGAGATATATCACTCAAGCTTAACAGCAAAATTTTTGGAGGATCAACCCAGTGCGTACCCGAGATACGGGAAGTTAACCTGAAATACGCGGAGTTGGTACAAACTATATAGACAAGAGTCTCAGCAGAGCAGAATTCGGCAACTTCCTCACACTTAAGACTACAGTCAACACTGTAAAGTGTAAACACATATCATTCGAGATCTCTTTGTATATTCGATTCAACATTAATATAAGTTTTGTTTCGCTATACATTGCTTAATTCCTATCAGGTTTATAAATATTTTTTAGATCTAACGTTTGTTCCCCGAATTCATTTATAAATTTTTATTGTGGAATTCAGTTTTCACAGTTACCATCTACATTTTAATAAGAAGATACAATCCAAATCTATTTTAATAATCGAATTTTTTATATATACAGTATCTTATTATATAAAGTTTGATGCGTCACACGTAATAATTAACAAGATCGTGACACGTGTCAAGTTGGTTGATCATATTTTGACACGTGTATACAAGTGTAAAATTATCTATTTATCTTTATTTGTAAAACAGTGAAAAATAAACTTAATTAAACAATATTAGGAAAATCTTAACCTAATTTAATTAGAATTAGAAAAAATTAACTATTTGAAAATTAAATAGGAATAAATTTATCATTATCTTGACAAATCGGATGGCCAGATTTTGACACGTATATACAAATATAAAATACTTTTTTCAATTAAATTTAGCTACATGTCAAAATATTTATCCATTTATCTTTATTTGTATTATAGTGAAAACTAAACCTAATATAAGTAGGATTAGAAAAATCTAAATGTAATTTAAATAGGATTAGCAAAAATTAAATTTTTTAGATATATATGAAATAATTTAATTGAATATCAAAATATATAAAAAAGTATGAGAATAAAAAATATATAAATATTGAGAAATTCTAAGAAATGTCACTTTTAAAATGCCACTTTTAAAAAATGCTATATTTTCAAAATCATTGCAAAAATGCCAGTTTTTCAAAATTATTTTTTTTCGTTATATTATTTATGTTTAGGTTAACTATGTTGTATTAGAGTTTAGTTTCGAGGGTTTAAAGATTTTTAGGGGTCAAAAATTTTTTTACGCTTTGGAATTTTAAGATTTAGCCTTTAAAAATCCATAATTAGTGGTATTTTTGCAAATAGACAATTCAAATATTTGACAGACTTCTCTATAAGTAATTTTATACAAATATTCTCAATTTTATGTTATCTCTTCGTGGGGGTGACCTAATTTTATCTTTCATTTTTTCGTGTTGATTTGTTTTACGGAAGTTATAAAATATTTAGAAAATAAAAATTGTTCAAATACAAATATAGAAATAAATTTATCAACATTTTGAGAAATAGAAATTTGAGTAGTAAATTAGGGAAAAAAATTTACACCTAATTTAATTTTAATACGAATAAGAAAAACTAATAATTTGAAAATATGTGATAAAATTTAATTTTAAATCAAATAACAAAAGCATCAAAAATAATAAATAAATGTTATGTTTCTTAATTAATGGGTTTACAACAATGTTTCACTTTTAATTTATTTACTTTAACATGTAATTTAATTTTGAACAATTAAATATTTTATTTTTTCACAAATTTATAAGATATCAAATTACAAAACCCGCATATATGCTGATCATTCATCTAGTTTTATAATATAATTCCAAAGAACCAATATAATCACTATCATTTCTTTTGGGAGAATTACTAAAATAGTCTAGATAAATGGTTTTTTTGATGATTTTGGTGTTTTTGTTTCATAATTACTCAAATATTCTTCAAAAAATTTTAAACCCAGTTTTGCCCTTATTTCCTTTGATAACAAAAAACGTATTTACGAAAGTGTCATTAATGAGTTTCCTGCCAAAAACAAATAAGTCTACCGCTCACGTGATGGTAGATTTATTTAGTGATTGGTAGATTTGTTTTTGAATGGTAGACTTATTGTTGAGTGGTAGATTTATTTTGGTAAACTTATTTTTATGCAGTGGTAGATTTATATCTATGTGATGGTAGATTAATTACTCGTGGTATATTTAATTGTCTTCATGGTAGATTTAATTCAGATATAAATAAGTCTACCACCACGACGATCAATAAGTCTATGATCGTCGTGATGGTAGACTTTATTTATAGTGGCGGTAGAATTATATGATATGGTAGACTTATTAGTCGAATGGTAGATTTATCTCGGTAGATTTATTGTTGAGTGGTAGATTTATTTCTATGTGATGATAGATTAATTACTCGTGGTAGATTTATTTCTATGTGATGATAGATTTATTTCTATGTGATGATAGATTAATTACTCGTGGTAGATTTAATTCGGATATAAATAAGTCTACCATCACGACGATCAATAAGTCTATGATCGTCGTGATGGTAGACTTATTTATAGTGGCGGTAGATTTATATGATGTGGTAGACTTATTACTCTCCTTGATAGATTTATATTTGTTGATCGGTAGACTATTGATTGTTAGCGATGGTAGACTTATTTATAGTGGCGGTAGACTTATTTATAGTGGCGGTAGATTAATATTATGTGGTAGACTTGTTACTTTCCTTGGTAGATTTATTCAATGTTTGCAGGTCATTACTACAACAAATCTACCAATATTTGGTAAATCTACCATAATGATGGTAGACTTTTTTGGCTATATTGAGTTACGATAGACTTGTTTCTTAATATTGAATGACAATAGACTTGTTTAGATTCGGATAAGCGTACTGGTAGATTTAAAAAATAAGCGGCATGGTAGACTTGTTGTGGTAGGTGGTAGACTTACTTGTGGTAGGTGGTAGACTTACAATATATAGTAGACTTCTTTGTAGTAGTGGTAGATTTATAATATGTGGTAGACTTATTTTATAGTAGTGGTAGACTTATTCAAAAGGGCAAAATCGTAATTTACCGTTCATCTTCTCCACCAACCCAAAAGCTGTCAAACGACAACAATAGCGGCCAACAACTTTTTAGCTCGTTTTTACTGTATTTTAACTTGTTTTTAACTGGGTTTAGCCTAAAACTAGTAGATCTAACATCATATATCCTTTTTCTAATTAAAAATCAAAAGATTTTGAGTTTTTTTTTCACCTTATGATTTTTAATCCGATTTTATCTCAATTCCGGTGCTTCCTCAGCGTCCACACCTCCGCCGCGCACGCCTTCGCTGCCGTTTCAAACAAATTCTTCATATTTTTTTTAAGTCAAAATGACATTTTTGTAATAACAAAACATAACCTTCGTTTATATGTCTTTTAAACTCTTTCTTAGTATTTTGATATTCTGTCAAGACTATTCTAATAATTAGTCTATTTGTCAAGTACATTCTAGTATTTAATCTTTTTTTTTGGGGCAAAATATAATCACTATCTTCTAATGTATATTTTGACGAGATCCACCAAATAGGTTTAGGGGTATTAGTGTACAAGCAAAAGTAAGAGACCAAATTAGGAGAGTACAAAAACCTATAGGGACTGCAATACAATTAAATGGGGAATATCTGGATCTTATCTCTTGATTTGTAGAGGTTTTGAGAGAGAGAGAGTCGGGAAAATTGAAAAATTAAAGGATTAGCTTTGTTCATCTGATTGGAGAGAGGAGCGATGGGGCATGACTTGAGATTTGAGTAATAATTCAATTATGATGGAGTTTTTAATGTAAACCATTTACATAAAAAAACAAACTGACGCCAAATGCTAAAGGTAACTTAAAAACCCCTAAAAAGAGTAAATAGTTTGTTTTTGTGGTCGTAGTAAATAAATTATGAAGGAGTTTTTTAATGTACAAAACAAACTGAGGCCAAATGCGAAAGGTAATTTAATAAAAAATTAAAGGGACTTTGTACAATTAATTGGAAATAGATGGGAACAAACACAATACACTGGGTAAACCTTCAAAATCAAAAGATGTGTTTTGTCAAAGAGTTGTCCGAAAGAGGAGAAGATATCAAGTCATCAATTTTTTTTGGAAATTAGGGTTCATCACGCGGAGCGATGGAGGCTGAGCTTGAAGGTACGAATCCAATTTTGTTTCCACAAACTTTAGGGTTTGGTATTATATTATTATTATATAGTCCCAATCGACCGATCAAGCTGTTTTTAGGTTGGTCTTCTGTGTTGGAAATGTGCATTTAAGTTGGAAAATGTGCATTTAAGACAAATCTCATGGTTTTGTATGAAATTGTAGAGTATTTTAATTAAAATCATATTAATTCATTTTAAAATTAAATTATTTCAAATCCTCTTATTTTTGTTTTTTTTTGGGTAGAATGTTATTCGAGGAGTACAAAACCTACGAAACAAAATTTCATTAGGGTTAGCTAGGGTTCTTATTTTGTTCATCTGATTCTAGAGAGGGGCAATGGGACATGACTTACCAGGTACAAATCCAACTCTAAATCTAAGGATCTGTATACATAAATATATATAGTACCAATCAAATTTTGATTTAATTTTTCCGGTCTTAGATTGGACTCTTGCGGACGAACCTGCGTACCTTACATACGAGGATGGTTTTGAGCCTCATGAGATGTATCTTCCGTTTATAAGACGCGGTGAAGGTAAACCGCCTCATCTCACTGCTGAAGATGAAGAACGCCTCATCAACGAACAGATCAGAAAAAGCCAGGTTCTTATAATAATCGTGGAATTTTTGTTTTTTTTGTTTTTTTTATCTGGTGTTATAGGGAATTGATCTTTCTTTGATTTAGTCCATCATTTTTGTATGTGTTATAGGGATCTTGAACTTGTTCAGATCTTTTCATGTGTTCGATTCTTTGGGAATCTTGTGTTTATATATAGGGGTTCGACATCGAGTTCGAGATTTTCCGCTGCATGTTTAACTACCAACCGCTTAATTTCGATGATAACAACCAGTTCTTCACGGGAGAAGAAACCACCAGACAGTTATTGGAAAGGCTGACTCGGGAATCCCTTGAGGGATTCAATAAACAAAAGGTCGAAACTAGTCCTATGTATACGCTGATATATATACAAGATGTGCTTATTTATGATTGGTTTTCTTTGTAAAAACTAACAGGGTACAAAATACCAATTTGTCAAGTTTCTTAAAGGCAATTTTAACGAGGCTATGTGCCCTGCCATACTGTTTTACATTACCTTTCAAGGTAAGGACCCATCCGATGATGAGCCAAAGGACTTCCAAGCTAAGTTCTGCTATTTTTATCATGAGCTGCCTAAGTACATCTACTGTGAGCGGAAACCCGGGAAAAAAGGTATTCTTTTCTTTCAAACCGTCCAAAGTAATTGGTTTTTGTTTTGGATCAATCATAGGTTTGTAGATGGGTCTATCTTTGTTTACTTACTTGGATTGTTTTGGCAGTTCACTCCATTGAAACTGCAGAGAAAGAAGCTGCCAAGAAACCAAGGTAATGTCTTTTTTTTACTTTGATGAGTCTTGATTTTAGATTCTACATAAGGGGTTATTGTTTTCACTTTGCTGAATCTTTTTGTGTTTGTTCTTTTATTGATATATACTCAGGTTGACAGAGGAGCTAGAGCAAACTAATGCCTAAGACTGTGGTGATAAATGACCGGGAGTCTAGTCATACAAATTGTAACAATGGCTTAACTAGTGTTCATTAATTTATTAATTAAGTTATTTACTTCCAATCCATCAAAAGGTTTTCTGAATAGTAGTGATGGAAGAAAATATTTTGGACCTACAAGGGTTTTTCTGAGATAGTTAAAAAAGCACAAAATGTTTAAAAGACAAAAAAAACAATAGTTTTCATTTGTTTTAAGAACTGAAATTGTGCACCACGTGTAAGATAAACCACTTGATTTTTCATCTTCATACTTCAAAAACTTGGTCAAGAAGCTGCATAAATAAACAGAAAATTTAGAAAGATAACAAAATCAATAAACAAAGTCTAATATATATGATTATATATCAAACGGTTTACCTGTGGGTACATGTAGGCTAATAATACCAATGATGACTTTCCTTTACCCAAGCTAATTTGTCTTGCAAATTTTCCAAAAGCCTTGAGTCCCCATGTATTTTGAAATTCAAAGAAGTGAACTCCATCTCTAGTTCCAATCCCAGTAAGGAAAACGACGTGGTCTACAAATTTGCTGTTTTCCTTAGCTCCCAAGTATATTTCATCCTATTTAGAAGAAAAAAGAATTATAATTATACACTTAATCTCAACTTATTTATAAATAAGTAAAAAGAAATGATACTCACCTTAACGCTTGATTTGTATGTAGGACATACTCGTATATGCACAGCGATGGGACCTCTTGTTTTCAATAGTTCCTTTTCATTAACTTTGTTTCCCTCCACAACAACAAATTCTCTTATTTTGTAGACTTTTTTGTCCTGAAATTTTTTAAAAAATTGAGTCAAAAATATCATATCAATTGACATATTTAAAGATTGATATATTACAGTTAATTAAGAACACATATTGAAATAGAAAAGATATACTTGCAATATGTATATATATGTGTGTGCTTGTATAAAACAAATAAAAAGGCTTGGTTACATATATTCATCGGCCACTTTCTTTCATTTAATGTATTTTTCATTTGATCTTAAACCTAAAGGTTTCTTACAAAGACAGAGGATTTTAAAGGGTTTTTTGCAAAGAGACTATTGAACAGTAAAGAGATGTGAGCCAAATGCTCACGATGTCCAATAGAAATTGGTTGTGATTAAGTTATTGACCGTTTATTTTCCTGAAGAGAAAGGTTACCGGAAGACCCCTTTATTGAAAAGGTTCGCCCTAGAGAACCTTTTCAATCCCGACTACCGAAGTGGTCGCCGGCGAGTTGTTTTCCGAGCAAGAAGTACTTCTCCTCACCGCCGGCGAGCTCTTACATGGGTTCACTGCCTGCACCATGGATCGCCTCTCTGAAACCACCATCGACGCCGAAGAAAGAGGTAAGCACAAGGTTCGATCGACTTCGGGTAGTGATATCTACGGTACCCGTTCACAGCCCCTTGCCTCCGGCGAAGATGTCTTTCCCCATGGTGGCCTCCTCTAAACTGAAGCCACTAGCTTCATCGCCGAGATGCTCACCCTATCCTGATTTGGGGAGGTCCAGTGTGCTCATAGCGAGACCGCCGGATCCGCCCGTCCCCCCGGATCCGCCAGATCTTCTTCCTCTGGTGATACAGTTCACCAGCCCTCGCCCAACCGGATCTAGTCTCAAGCGGTTCTTCCCTCTGCTCCGCCTTACCCCCTTTGGCCATCTCGGGAAAGTTTGAAACCAATGACAAATCTTCACACGCTGCCGTTGAGAAGCTCCGACAACCGCGACTGGGCTCCTCACGTAGCCGATGCAAACCCCCATCACGGAGAAGCTGCGCACAGTCGCCTTACCTCAGGCAAGCAACTCCAACACTTTGGGCTAGGCCCATTAAGATTATAGATTTACGAAGCCCAATAGGCCCAAATCCTTTGCCAAATTTATTGCTCCCATCTGCGGAGATTCGTATCGACGGCCGGATTTGTGGCTCCGGTGAAGCATGCACCAATTTCCGACCAACATCTACGGTCGGGGTTTTTGCTCCGGTGAAACTGAATTAGTTGATCCGGATTTGGTCTCTCGGACGAGGTGGTTCATCACTGCCAAATTCAAAGAAGACACCTTCGATGACCAACCGAGTACTCTCAGCGTATTCAACAAGCCTTTAACGGCTTATAACGACCCATATCTAAGAGTTTCAAAACTCTCATCCGCTTTTGAGCAAATTGACTTTTTTTTGTCGAGAAGAACAAAGTTTTCTGGGTTCTCAAACCTTGTAACCTCCTCCTTTTGGGAGAGATCTCATCCATACTCTTTCCTATTCGGGACGAGAACCGTTCTACCATTTTATCTCTCATGGAGAGTAAGAACCTTCTCGGAACTAACACCGAGTAATTCCATATCCGACTTGTATTATTGTTTAGCGTCTTCTATGGGGTTAGAAGATGCAACCAAATTCGTCTTGACGAATATCGGAGAAATGGGTAACCCTTCAAAGTCGCGTGTCAAAGAAACTAAATCTATATTTTCCGGCTTAGCCGTGAATCTTATACCGACGCATCAAGATTGTTTCTTTGATTCGCAGTCGTATAACTATGTTGTCTTTTATGTTTTAGTTTCTCATGCTTTCATGTATCATACTATAATTCCTTGTAACCTTATTGTTTAAGGAATGAAAAAGACGTTGCACAAAAAAAAAATTACCGGAAGACATAGTTATGCAGTTACATTCTTTCCATATTCCATAAATTGTTTTTCCACCATTCTTTTGAAGATCTTGTGGGTTATGTTAAAATTCGCCAAAATTGTTTGGATTAGAGAAAATATTTATTTTTATTTGCCTACTGATGCATCATGAACAAACATGAAAATGAGTTTCAGACATAACAAATAACCAATGGAATGTTAATAGGATAGTAATTAGGGCTGGGACGGATCCGGATATCCGGACTTTTCCAGGATATCCGGATCCGGATCCGGATCCGTGGGATCCGTGTTTAAGGTATCCGGATCCGGATCCGTGGCTCCGGATATCCGGACTTCAAATATCCGATAAAAAATTAGGATATCCGCCGGATATCCGGATCCGGATTCGGATCCGAAAATAATAATAAAAAATAATTTAAATAATTTAAAAATATTTAAAATTTTTTTTTAAAAATTTATTAATTAAAATTTACATGATATTTTTAGAAATAAATATTATATCTATTATAAAATGACTAAAGTTAAATTTTATATATATTTAAGATAAAAGTACCTTAAGATATGTAAAAAATATAAGATTTTGATATATTTAATGAGTCCGGATCCGGATCCGGATATCCTGACCTTAAAATTTTACTATCCGGATCCGGATCCTCTTTTCACGGATCCTAGATTTTACTATCCTTATCCGGATCCGGACTCCCCGGATATTCTAATTTTCGGAGCGGATCCGAACGGATACCGGATCGGATCTCGGATCCCGGATAATAATTCCACCCCTAATAGTAATGACAAAAAAATGGATTGTGAGTAGATGTAGTTTCCAAATTATTAAAATAGACATAAATCAAGCATAATGTTCAGGACTTCAGGTGCTGTGGAAATTAAACAATTCATTTTTTTTGTTGAACTAACCTCGACTAGAATCCAAGTCAGACTTTCGATGATCCGATATATTACAGTTGGAGGCTGTTCGTTTTCTCATCCAGACGCAACATCTAGATATAGTAAACAGATGTTATTTCTTTTTTTCAAATTAAAAAGTGCGTTTAGATACAAAAACTGGATGCACAATAAAACTCATCCAAAATTTATAAATATTTAGATGAGTTTAAAAGTAGAGTTTAGATGCACTAAAGTGTGTCCAAAATTACAAAAGTCTAAAATACCCTCATTCCTCAACATAATAAATTTATGATTTTCTATCAAACCTGTAAAATAACGGTTTTTCCCGCCAAAACGACAAAAATGTAATTTTACCATAAAAACTGCAAAACCGCGTTTTCTTGCCAAAACAGCAAAACATCGTTTTTTCGCTAAAACTGCAAAATCCCGTTTTCTTGTCAAAACAGTGAAATCATGTTTTTTGCCAAAACCGCAAAACTGCGTTTTCTAGTGAATTATATTTTTAAATACCATTATTAATTTATTACAATAAAATAAAATAATTTAAAATAAAATTCGAAATTAAAATAAATTCCAAATTGTTTTAACATTGAAAAGAATTAGTTTTCAAAAAGAAAAGAAAAACCATAATTTTAAAATAAAATTCACCAGAGAACTTAATTTTGCTAAGGAAAAATTTCTTCAATTTTCCTCTACAGCAAAACCTAGTATCTCTGCAATCCAATCCAAACATCATCGTCCAACCCTTCCGACTTTTCCTTCCCGTTGATCCACTTATGTTTCCAATCGTTCATGTGGAAGTACTGTAATGCAACCATCTTTTCAAAGTTCACCCGAGTGAGCCTCTATGTTGAGGTTCCCAAGTAAAATATTGCTATAATTTAGAAACAAAAAAAATAATATTAGTCATTTATTTATTATAATAACAAAATACTTTATTAAAATATATAATTTTTTATCAATTACCGTAAAATAAAGGAACCACGTTTCTTTTTCTTCAACTGGAAAATCATTCCATGTCCGATATGGATGGCGGAGGAGTCCATGCAACATTTTCAGAAACGACTTATTAATTAATGGATTAATGTCAAACCTACAAATAAAATAAATAATAGATTTTAGGTTAAAAGCGAATTAGTAAAAATCTAAATATAAATATAAAATATTTATCAGTTTTACGAGGACGATGTTCCCTCTCAAGAATAGTGTAGCTTTGGGATAAGCTCTCGGCCTGGTTGTTGCACTAGCTCTTCAACCGCCAGTTGCTCATGTGATACGCAAAATTTATTCAGATTTGGAGTTTCGTCATCGTTCCTTAATGTATGTGACCCACGCGAACTTCCCAAACCAAGAGCATCACGAAATTTTTTGATAGACCCTGAACAATAAATTTAAATAAAGTTAGTACCAACATAATATAAATAAATCTAATTAAAAATATAATTTTATGTAAATTTTACAAAATTACATTGATAATGTATATATCAAAGTTACATTTATATTCCAAAAACGTATAAATCACGTTTTTAATAATAAATATATTTTAATATATCAAAATTCAATATAGAAATTTATTTTTAAAATATAAAAACGTTTTTAACAATCCAAACTCACATTTTTCATATACAAAACCGTGATTAGTATACACAAAACTATTTTATAGTATACTAAAAAAAAATTTCTAATAAACTTTTAATATAAAACAACAATCTAAACACTAAATTCATCACTAATTTCACAACTTTACAACCTAAATTCACCATTACCCAATCTAAACCACATAATCTAACAAAATCACATTCATAAACCTATAATATATCAAGTTATATATATGAAACAAACAATTTATTTAATAAAACATAAGAAAACTAACATATTTTCCAAAGAATCTAGAGAGAAGGGAAAGGAGAAACGTTTAGAGAGATAGAGTAAATTTATAGAATGAAGGAGAGAAGATCAGATCTGTATAATTTATTGAGATTTTTCTACGGATTTTCAACAGAAAGTGCCGTTGAAAATGAAATCCGTCGAAAATCCATCTACTTTCTAAAATTTACCGCGAAATTGAAATCATTCAAATAAATTTGGCGATTTTTCAAACATTTTGGCGGTCAAAATCCAAAATCAAAATCTTTCGGAAATATGTGGGAAATTTCCGATGGATTTCCCACGACAATTATGTTAAAAAAAAAATATTAAGCCATTGAAAATTTGTTGAAAATTTCCCACAGATTTCTTAGGAATTAGGGTATATGTTATGCAAAATTGATGTAAACAACATCAAAATACTTTATAATGAAAGAATAATATCATCACCCAACTAAAACATGTTTAAATTAAATTTGTGTGTAATGTAGAAAACATATATGCAGAAACTCACATCAAGAAAGAATCGGGTTCTACGTTTAGCAATCGTCTTCTTCCAAATTGGCGTTAAAAAGATAAGATAACTTCATTACCAATGAAGCAGGTCGTATTCTGGTCTTTTGGGACCCTTCCCTCTCTGTTGTAACTTACCAAAAATCTGATCAGATGATCGTGTGTGGTGTTTTTGTTCCTCAATTGCAACACTACTTCACTGTTTCATTCGTCTACGCTTTCAATTGTCACATTAAACGCATGTTACTTTGGCAAGAGCATGCTGATCTTAGACGCTCTTCCCCCATCTCTTCCCGTCCATGGATCCTTGTTGGAGACTTTAACCAAATCCTCAGTCAACACGAGCACTCGTCAATTCCCCAAACTCTCGCCCCTACTACCGGCATGCAGGAGATGCAGAGTTGTTTTGAATACCTCGATATTTAAGATATTAGTGCCCGATGTGCTCTTTACATTTGGAAAAACAACTGCCCTGAGAAGTTTGGGTGGAAAAACGCTTGCTTGTGGAAAATGTTGTTCTAGCAACAGAGATTCTCCACAATTCCCATAAGGCTACGTCTCCTTAAAGCGGTTGTCTCAAAATTGATCTGGCTAAAGCCTTTGATAATATAAATTGGGTTTTCATCTTAAATTGCCTCACTACTCTTCCTTTTCCCTCCACTTTTGTAGGGTGGATTGCTGAATTTATAACAACACCATCTTATTCTGTGGCTATCAATGGAGAGCTAGCAAGCTACTTCAAAGGAGGAAAATACCTTCGTCAAGGAGACCCAATTTCACCTTATCTCTCTGTTCTAGCAATGGATATCCTCATGCGGCATCTCGATCTAGCTTTGATCAATGGTCAATTCGAGAGACATTTGAACTGTCACAGCCCCATGATCTCTCATCTAAGCTTTGCTGATGACGTCCTCATATTATTTGATGGCTCAGAAGATTCACTCTCTAAGATCATTCAAACCCTTAATGAATTCCAGGTCATCTCCGACCTAGCTCTAAACAAACACAAGATCAGTCTCTTCCTTAGCGGGGACGACCATCAGCGTATAACTGCAATTGCTGCCACTCATGGTCTTTCTCCGGGTTCTTTCCCAGTTCGGTATCTCGGACTACCTCTGCATTCGACAAAGCTGGATAAGGATGACTTTCAAACACTTTATGATCGAATCTCAAGGAAGTTATTTGTGTGGTCAAACAAGTTCCTTTCTTATGCAGGACGTCTCCAACTAATAAAATCTGTCATTTATGGTCACCTAACATTTAGGTTCACAGCATTTCTTTTCCCTAAAGCCTTCTTGGTCAAGTTATAGGCTCTAATTAGCACAATTTTATGGCATGGAAAACCGGATACAGCTCATGGAGCAAAAGTTTCTTGGGATGCAGTCTGCAAACCCATTAAACATGGTGGACTTGGGCTAAGGAAGCTCTCTACTTGGAATCAAGTCTTTGGACTAAAGCTTCTCTGGTTGATCTTCACCAAAAGTGGTTCGCTTTGGGTGAGTTCGGTCTGGCAAAATTTAATCACCACTAAGATCTTCTGGACTTTGAATGACTCTTGAGGCTCTTGGTTTTGGAAGATGCTTCTCAAATTACGACCCAAAGCAGCAATCTTCCTTAAGTCCTCCATTGGAAATGGGAATCGTACATCATTTTCGCTTGATACTTGGTCCCATCTTGGTCCTCTCTTTAAGTATATGGGTCCCTCTGGTCCTCTACTCCTAGGTATTCCCT
This sequence comes from Arabis hirsuta, assembly GCA_964056655.1. Lineage (NCBI taxonomy): Eukaryota > Viridiplantae > Streptophyta > Magnoliopsida > Brassicales > Brassicaceae > Arabis > Arabis hirsuta. The sequence goes on from OZ053311.1 coordinate 1,266,376, forward strand.
CTGATTCTAGGGTGGCGCATGCTGCATTTGATGAAGAATGGTGCTTTGTTTCCTCTCGAGCCTCTCGTCGTAGTAACCTAAGGAACGCGATCAATTTACTATCACCTCCAACAAATACTTTTACAGAGCACACTTTTTTTGGGTCCACAAACTACGACCAGTCCCTTCTTTTCACCACCGCTTACACTTGGTCAGTTCTGAATGATTTTGGTCCCATGGTTTCTTGGCATTCTTCGGTTTGGTTCACCGGAAACATTCTAAAACATGCGTTCATTACTTGGCTTTTGGTGCTGAATCACTTAACCACACAAGATCGTCTTTATAATTGGGGAGTAATGTTGGGGTCAAAACTCCCCTCGGCTGAAATTACAGTAAAATTGACTAAGTGTTATTTAGTGGCGAGCTGACTAAGCAATGTCTTAGTGGCGAGCTGACTAAGTCAACGGCTCAGTGGCGAGCTGACTGGCTTGATTGTTCAATGGAGAGCTGACTAGCAGACAACTTACCTTGGTAAGCTAAGTCGAGTGGCGAGCTGACGAGCCGGAACAGCGGGCTCGCCGGAATTCTCTAGTCATTACAAAGCAATTCGAGCGGCAGGAAGATCACCATGGTCTCGCAGGATCACCATTTTCTTCTAGAACAAGCTATACGAAGGTCATGGCGAGCCCAAGATCAGCAATGACGAAGTGGAGAGCCCAAATGGTGATAAGGCCCAAACACAAGACGGCGAGGTCAAGCCCAAGAGATGTACGAGACAAGCCCAAAGTCCATGCGAACGGAGTTCCAATTAGGACCGACTTTGATAATAGGAAATCCCGAGAAATTAGGGATCTTTCCTTATCTCTGTAGGGTTTGGCTTAGCCGACCTGAGGCTTGTATTTATACTCTTGTAATTCCTCTGCGAAGGGGATCCGCAACTTTGTACTCAAACACCTCGCAAAAATCAATAAAAGCTTTCTCTTAACAGCAAATTCATCTTGTTCTTGTGGTTTTAACTCAGAGATCTCAGCTTTCCTTTAAAACCCTTAAAAATTCAATTGTGTTGGTTTCACCCTCCACAATTTGGCGCCGTCTAAGGGGACCTTTGAGATTTTCTTACACGAAAAGAACCATTCGACAAGCGATCCGACGAGATGACTACCAGCGACGATATCGTTAACCCCAGCGGCGAGGAGAACGTTACCGGCAATGCTATCCCCCAGGATCAGAGCAGCGGCAACAACTCTCGTCTCCAAGATAAGAGCGGCGACGACAACTCCGGTCATGACAAGGACGCTACAGACAACATTGGTCCGAACCAAGCTACTGGAGCGACGGCTGCGACGCCCGAATTCCTGAACGAGATGAAGGCGATGATGGAGTTGCTTCTCAAAAAGTCGGCAGAGCAGGATGCGCGAAACGAGGCTATGGACAACGAGCGAAGAGCCTCGGCAGCGGCAAGCCGAGCTCGAGGAGGAAGAACAGGCTGGGTCCCGCGATACACGCCGCGCATCGATCCCACAGCGCTGAACTTCTCTACGCCAGGCGGTGAGCAGAGAATCCCCGGGCTACCTTCAACGACTCCAACATCTGGTACTGGCGAGCCGAGCGCAACGGCGAGCGGACCATCGGACAAAACTCCACCGGTGATTAACTTGGAAGATGATCCGAACGGCGGGCGCAATTCTCAAGGACAAGGCATCTCTGGAGAGCCGCGAACTCACGCTCGGCAAGACAGCTTCAACCCAGAACTCGCCGAGGAGGAAGAAAACATCCGCTGGGTAGAAAGATCCCAGCTCGACGAGGAAAGAAGGATTCTGGTCCAAGCCCAGAAAGACGAGATGGCGGCTATGAGGGCTGATATGGACCGAGCCACTGCTAATCTAAAGGATGTTCAGTCACAGATGCATCGGGCAACCAGCAAGGCGCCTGAAATTGACAAATTTCTCGAACAGACGCGAACTACCCCCTTCACAGCTCGAATTTCAGCGGCAAACGTCACTGATCCGGGAAGATTTAAGATCACCCCTTACGAGGGGAATACTGATCCAAAGGACCATCTCCTGACGTTTGCGATAGCAACAGGGTGAGCTAACTTCAAGGAGCACGAGAGAGACGTCGGCAAGTGTATCCTATTTGTCGAAAGCCTCAAGGGACCGGCCTTCCAATGGTTCGCCAAGCTGGAAAGGAACTCAATTGACAACTTTGACCAGCTCTCCTCTGCGTTCTTGAAGCATTACGGAATTTTCATGGAACGCAGAACGAATAAACTTCATCATGGGTGGTTCTCGTCACTGTGCTGACACAGTGACCGCGATTAAAGCATATCAGCGACGCGCTGACGCAAGTACCAACTTTCCAACACCGTCAAAATTCTCCAACGATGTAATCACATTTGCGGAGAAGGAAACAGAAGGCCTTGACCACCCACACAACGATCCTCTCGTAGTCCAGCTAATCGTGGATGACCGTGACGTGGCACGTATATTAATCGATACAGGCAGTTCCGTCGATGTAATCTTCAGAGACACCCTTCAACGGATGAGTATCGACCTCTCCAGGATCCGGTCTTCGCCAAAACCAATCACAGGTTTCTCTGGAGAGACCACAATGACTATGGGAACCATCAGCCTTCCTGTTCGAGCTGGCAACCTGACAAAGATTGTTGAGTTCTCCGTCTCCGACAATCCAGCTATCTACAATATGATTATGGGGACTCCCTGGATCAATTCAATGAGAGCGGTTCCGTCCACTTACCACCTATGCATCAAATTCCCAACTCCTGAAGGCATTAAAACAATCTACGGCAGTCAGAAGGAATCCCGTATCTGTTTCTTAGCGGAGCACAAACTCCGAAATCCCGTGGCCGATCACACTAAAGAAGGAAAGCGAAAGAAGATGAAAACAGATCGTGAGCAGCTCAAGGAAGTTACCCAAATCTTATAGCAATTACAGCTCGACGAGGACCGCAGAAAGGAAGGCCCAGTGTCAACTTGCGATCCCGTCATTACAGTTTGCATTGATGATTCCCACCCAGAGCGACGCGTCGAGATCGGAGCCAACCTCGACAAACATATCAAATCTGAATTGGTCGTTTTTCTAAAGAAACACGTCAGCACTTTCGCATGGTCCGCGGCGGATATGCCAGGCATCGACATCAACCTCATTAATCACGAGCTAAACGTTGATCCGACTTTCAAACCCATCAAACAGAAGAGGCGAAAACTCGGCCACGAGAGAGCCAAAGCAGTTAATGACGAGGTGGAAAAACTCCTGCGGATTGGATCAATCACAGAAGTTAAGTACCCCGACTGGTTAGCCAACCCAGTCGTCGTCAAAAAGAAGAATGGAAAATGGCGAGTGTGTGTCGATTTTACAGATCTGAATAAGGCTTGCCCAAAGGACAGCTTTCCTCTCCCTCTCATTGACCGCCTAGTTGAAGCGACAGCCGGCAACAAACTCTTGTCATTTATGGATGCCTTCTCCGGGTACAATCAGATCTTCATGAACCCCGACGACCGCGAGAAGACAGCTTTCATCACAGACCATGGCATCTACTGTTACAACGTCATGCCATTCGGCCTTAAAAACGCTGGTGCAACTTATCAGCGACTGGTTAACAAGATGTTTGCCGATCAATTAGGAAAAACAATGGAAGTATATATCGATGATATGCTCGTGAAATCACTCCAGGATGAAGATCACATCGCCCACTTAAAGGAATGCTTTACACAGTTGGATAAGCACAACATGAAACTCAACCCTGAAAAATGTCGATTCGCGGTTACTTCGGGCGAATTCCTCGGTTATCTGGTTACTCATCGCGGCATTGAGGCAAATCCAAAACAAATCGATGCACTCATTCAGATGGCCTCGCCACGAAATACAAGGGAAGTCCAAAGGTTAACCGGAAGAATCGCCGCACTCAACAGGTTTATCTCTCGTTCTACTGATAAGTGTTTACCCTTCTACAACACTTTAAGAGGAAACAAAAGGTTCGAGTGGACAGAGCAATGTGAAGAGGCTTTCCAGCAACTAAAGACATACATGGCCAGTCCTCCTGTTCTCGCCAAACCAGTCGACGGCGAACCATTGTTTTTGTACACCGCAGTCTCTGCGACGGTAGTAAGCGGAGTATTGATACGAGAAGAACGGGGCGAGCAGAAGCCAATCTTCTATGTCAGTAAGAGTCTTACCGATGCTGAAGCAAGATATCCCTTAATGGAGAAATTGGCATTAGCAGTCATAATGTCTGCTCGGAAGCTCCGACCGTACTTCCAGTCTCATTCTATCGTCATACTTAGCACGTTTCCACCGCGCTCGATTTTACATAGTCCCAGCCAGTCCGGCAGATTGGCAAAATGGGCTATCGAATTAAGCGAATACGATATTGAATATCGTGGAAGGACAAGCGCAAAATCTCAGGTACTAGCAGATTTTCTAATCGAGCTTCCAGACGAAGACTGCGTGGTCGCACATCCAAACTCTACCTGGCAATTACACGTGGATGGGTCGTCATCTAAAAGCGGCTCAGGCGTCGGCATACGCTTAACATCTCCAACAGGAGAAATTCTCGAGCAGTCTTTCCGTTTAGGCTTTCGGGCCTCTAACAATGAGGCCGGCATGAAGCTCGCCCAAGGGTTGAAGATCGAACGTGTTAACGCTTTCTGTGATTCTCAATTGGTTGCCAACCAATTCAACGGCGAATATGCAACTAAAGACGACCGGATGGAGGCCTATCTCAACCTCGTCAAAAAGTTGGCTTCGCAGTTCGACGAGTTTGCGTTAACAAGAATTCCCAGGGGTGAGAACACCAACGCCGACGCTTTGGCGGCTCTCGCCTCAACATCTGATCCTAAGTTGAAGAGAATCATCCCGGTTGAACTTATCGAACACCCCAGCATCAACTCGTCAGACGGGGTGAATGTTCTCACTCGAGCTCAAGCTGTAAGAAAGAAGAAAGAACAAGAAAGAGCAGCTCGCCAAACCGATAGAGTGGATGTGGAACAGCCTCCTATCGCACCTCTCCCTCCTCATGAAGAAACTGCTAGTCAAACTGACAATACGGAGGAACAACATGACAAACCACCTCTCCTCTCTTCAGATAAGGAAACTCATAGCACCGAGGAGCGAGCTGTCAGCTCGCCTCTTCAAGCTCGAGAAGAGCAGGTTCCACCTCTGAATACAAGTCCTCCGGCTATCGACATTTCTGACCAGCAAGCTGATACAGCGGAGCAACCTGCCGAAATGGAGATCGATTCGACAAGCAACGGCAGTCTCCCTGATGAGCATGAACAGATCACTATCGACGAAAACACCCAAGCAGTGTCTCCTCGACCTATCTTAGAAGACGAAGCTCGCAGCGCCAAAAAACGACCTGCCAGCTCGCCTCCCCCAGTTCTAGAAGGTCGAGCTCCGCAGGATACAACTTCAACTGCTCCCAATGTCTCTGAACAGCAAGCTGACAAGCCCAGCATGGTTGGGGACTCTGAAGATATGGAGATCGACCCTGCAACCGACCTCAGCGGCAACCTCGGCGCGAACACTCAGGCAGAACCTATCATGGAAGACGAACTCGCCGATACAGATGATGAAACAGGTAACACCGAGTATGGCTGCGACAAACGGTGGAAGGTACATCGCTGATGGTGTCCTACCTTCCGATAAGTGGGCAGCTCGGAAACTTCGAGCACAGGCTGCTCGTTACACACTTATGGATGGGAATGTGTATAAATGGCGTTTCTCTGGACCACTTCTTTCCTGTGTCGAAGGCAATGACGTGAGAGAAATTATGAAGGAAGTCCACAGCGGTTCATGCGGAAACCATTCCGGTGGTAGGGCTCTGGCCATCAAAATCAAGAGGCATGGACATTACTGGCCTACCATGATTAAGGACTGCGAAAAATTTGCAGCTAAGTGCGAGAAATGTAACGTCATGCTCCGAAAATCCACCAGCCAACCGAGCAACTTTCTTCAGTCACTTCACCTTACCCATTCATGAGATGGGCTATGGACATTGTCGGACCCATGCATCGTTCTCGCCAGAAGCGTTACTTATTGGTACTGACGGACTACTTCTCTAAATGGATCGAGGCTGAAGCTTTTGCTCGAATACGAGATGTCCAGGTCGAGCGTTTTGTTTGGCGAAACATCATCTGTCGCCACGGAGTTCCTTACGAAATTGTCACTGATAACGGCTCCCAATTCATCTCGGCACAGTTTGAGGCATTTTGTGAGAAGTGGAAAATACGCTTGAGTAAATCAACTCCACGATATCCTCAAGGGAACGGTCAAGCTGAAGCAATCAACAAGGATCTTGTCAAAGGACTTAAGAAACGGCTTGACATGAAGAAAGGATTATAGGCTGATGAGCTAGATGGAGTCTTTTGGTCACACCGTACTACTCCTAGAAGAGCAACTGGCGAAACGCCATTCGCCCTTGTGTACGGCACAGAATGCGTCATTCCATCTGAAGTACGATTTCCCGGTGTTCGCTGCAGGCTACTCACCGGTCAGGAGGCACTTAACCACCTTTTGATGCTCGATGACCTCGACTTTGTTAATAAACGGCGCGACCAAGCATTAGTCCGTATCACCAATTATCAGCAAGCTGCAGCAAGGTACTACAACTCCAGTGTTCGACCTCGCCGTTTTCAGGAAGGCGACCTTGTCCTTCGCGAGGTCTTTCAGAATACAGCAGAACGTAATGCCGGCAAACTTGGAGCCAATTGGGAAGGACCTTACAAAGTCACTAAGGTCGTCAAACCCGGCGTCTACGAGCTCGCCAACATGGCGGAGGAACCAATACCGCGTTCTTGGAATGCGCGACATCTGAAACAATACTTCCACTAAGATAATCCACACACTTGACATGAACTACGGACGGCTTGATCCCTGCAAAGGGTACGTAGGCAGCTCGTCTTCGGATGGGTTCAGCTGTCCCCCCTCCCAAAAAGGGGGGGGAGTGGGTGCGTATACTCATATACTCCCAATTCTTGTAAAGCTTTTCTTTGCAATATATTGAGTAGAATGCATTCACACTTCGTTTTACACCTTATCACACATCGTCTAAGTCTTTGCCAAAATCAGACATTTCACACAACAATTTTGTTGCTGCTGGCCACAGTAACATGCTTTCCACGAACCTTCTTTCAGATCTGACTTCCACATCCCTTGCAGGATTGAAACAGCGCGCTATATAAATGCATGTGCTCATTATCGAGCGGATATGTTCAAAGAGAAATGTATGCGTAACCCGAAATGATCACTCGAAACCCAGCTAGCTAACCGTTGGTTACATCGCTACGTGGTCGTTATCGAGCGAATATGTTCAAAAAGGAACATATGCGTAATCCGAAACGATCATGCTAAACCCAACACTCAAATCGTTGGTCGAAACGCGATAGCGTGTTCACTATTGGAGCGGGCTTATTTAATCAGTTCGCCTGTAAAACCATTTTGAACATCAGAAAGCCCAGTATACTTAAACATTGGTCTGGAACAAATATAAAAGGTCTTTATCGGCAAGTTGAAGAAAACAGCTTGTCAAATATCATTCTAATACAAACCGAATCGTCATTAATCATCTTGCATCATCAACTTTACATGCAAGGCAAAAATCACAAGTCCAGATAAAAACTAAGCAGAAAAGTCTAAGTGCTTAACATCCGAAAACAAGAACAAAAGCAAATAAAACGATGAAAAGAAACTAAGGAACAGCTGTCTTCGCTTCGGCTCCCTCGACTTCCTTCGTCTCTCCATCAACAGCAGCCTTCTCAGCCTCCTTCCCTTCATCACACGTCGCAGCTCACCATCACCTCAAGCCCAGCAGCGGCATCCTGTTGGACAGACTCAACGAACTCGTCCATAGTCTCGCCGGAAGCATCCTTAGTAGCTGGGGCAGTCTTCTCCACTGACGGATCGGCTAAGTCTTCGATCGGTGTCGACTTCTCGGACAGCGCCATGGCGGCGAACTCAGTGATGCCGCGATTACCTTGGTTCGAACCGGAAGGCTCAGCGACTCCAATGCTCGCAGCTAGGTCATCGGCGGTAGGGTCAACCGTCAAGGCTTTGTCCATCTCCAGCATTAGCTGCTTAAAACGTTCACCCGCTCCCTTGATAGTTTCCATGGCCTCGAGAACGTTCTTCACCTCGTCATCAAGGGAGGGAGCATCAGGTTTCTGGAGCATCTCCAGGAGAGTAAGGTTGTTCTTCATCTCATACAGATCCCTCATGTTGATCAGAGCCCCATCGTCAATCTCCTTAAAGCATTTGCGAGCCTTTGAAATCTTCGCATTAAACCTGTTTGTGAATTCGCGTTTCACGCTAATGATGGCGTTGGTGATTTCTGACTGCTTGAGCTTGTCAGCCTCCTCCAGCTTCTTTTCGGCAGTCGCCCAGTTATCTGTAGCATGTTTGACCGCCTCACTCTTCCTCTCCACTTTGTTTTCCAAGACTTTGATTCGATCCGCAGCCCGCTTCAGCTCGGCCTTAAGTTCAGCACTCTCTTTCTCGGCAACCTTGCGCTTCCGGTTCGCCTCAGTCGCCTCCTTGCAAGCACCTTCATATCGTTGCTTGACCGAGTGAAGCTCATACTGATAATTCTTGGTCAACTGGTTAACGTGGGCGGCGAGCTGCGAAAATAATCACATCAAGTATTAAGTAAGGAGCAAGCATGGCATAAACCAAAAGGATTCGGCCGAAACCTAACCTTAACTGTCCGGAGTGCCACTTCGCTGTAGTCATCGACGAACTCCAAAGAAGCGAGGTCTATTGGGTTTACTCCAGGGCGGCAGTACTGAGAGATTGCGTGAGCAGCAGCGGCTGGAGTATTGTAAGGATTAGTTGGATCCTCCTGAAAAACGGCAAACGCAAACCAGTTCGCATCAAGTATGTTCCAAATAAACCAACAAAATGTTGAGACAATGCTAAAACAAACCTGAGAAATGGGCTCGACAGAACGAGAAACAGTAGAACGCGCAACTTTCTTTGCAGTTGGATCCTCAGCAGGGGAGTCCGCAGGACGCTTCGTTCCTTGGCCCTTGTCCTTAGGCTTTGCGGAAACTTTATATGGGAGCTCGGCCTTATCCTTCCTCTTGTCAGCTCGATCCTTCGCTTTCTCGTTCGGCTTGTCCGCAGGCGGCAAAGCAAGCACGGCGTCTGACGAATCCAGCTTTGACTTCGACCTCCTCAAGATCAGGCCTGGAGGGCTCGGCTCGTCCCCAGAATTGGGCTCGGCAACTTTCAAAGCCGATCCTGCGTGAGCCTGCTCCCCAGATTTCTGTTCAACTTTCTTTTTCTTCTTCTCATCTCTCTTGGCCTTGAGTTCGGCCTGTTTCTTCTGCTCGGCCTCCTTTTGCGCCAAAAACGCCTTCCTCTGCCTAAAATCCATGTCTTTCATCTTATCCATCTTCGAGTGAATGTCTTCTTCGGACGGACTGGAAGCGGATAGACTGGAAACCGATGAACCTGCGTGAGTAGCCCTAGCCTTCTCGACTCGCCGACGAGAGAAGTTCTTCAACCAGTGGCACTTCCGCGATGCGAGGGTTTCACTTAAAGAGAAGATGTCGCGCGGGCACTTAGGGAGCGGGCGAGGAACTGCAAAAAACAAATAAGAGACAAAACTAGGTAAGAATTCAAGAACAAATAAAGCACAACGCAAAAACTTGGCGAGCCGGGCCCGAAACAAGCAATGGGTCAGCTACCCATTCGCTGCCAACTCGTCTTTATAAGCCCAACACCGTTGCCTAAAGTCGCCTCGCAGATCGGTACATAAAAGAAAAAAATCCATCCATTGGCGATCCTTATTTGGAAAACCCTGAATGATGCGACGGTTCTTCTTGTTCGACGCATAATAGATGAGCTTATCTTTTGAAGACTGCCGGAATTCCAGGAGATTCATCAAGTGATGGACACTAATGTCCTCGTAACCTCGCACAAGAATCCCCACCATGTGTCGAATTCCACGAGGAGTTATCTGGGAGATAGACAGCTCGAACTCTCTCAAAAACTCCAGAATAACATATGGTATCGGGAACCATAGAAAGCAGTCGCGAAAGTAGCTCTCATACACCGTGAAGCATCCTTCTGGAGGCTCGTCAGCTCGCGCATCGGGATATGGAACCCAGGCCTCAACATCTTCCGTGAAGTTGCATCTCGTCACTAACTCGCTGAGAGAATCCTCAGTCGTGAGGGTTGAGCCAAGAGGATCAGGAACTCTCCTATTAGCTTGCCGTTTCTTCTTAACTGGTTGAGATGGTCCAGCTAAGCCAAAGACTTGGTTGTACACCGCAGTATGCACAGCAGTCTCGAATTCATTTGGTTCGACCTTCACTTCAAGGGGCTCGTCAACAAGACGCAGCTCTCTAGAACCAGGAGAGTTCGGTTCGGCATCGTCTGAACTCGCCTTAGATGGACCAGCTATCGAGTTGCGAGAGTCACCAGGACTTGTATTTTCCTTCTCTGAGATAACATTGGCATGAGGACGAAGCCAAGAAGATTCAACTCGAGATTGGAGCTCGGCATTAGACAGTGGACTTCCCGCTGACATTGACCTCGACCTAACGTCGATGATGATGTATTCGGTTCGACAAGAATGAGTTCGCCACCAAATCAACTCGGATCGAGTTCGCCTCGCTTCCAAATCCTCACGGATCGAATTCACCTTGCCACGAATCACCTCGCTGCAAGTCTAGTGTTCGGTTTGGTGGGGACGAGCTCACCACCAGATTGACTTCACCTCGCCGCGAATCACTCCGTCTCAAACAGCTCACTTCGGCAAGAAAAAGTGAGATGACAAATCTTCGAAGCGGCGAGAAGAATCAATGGGTTCGATGTCAGACCTGCCACCTCGGCAGAAGTAAATCTCGAAATCTCTACGCTTCGGCTCGCTGGGATCACCTAGTCGGAAACAAAACAGGCGAAACACAACAATAGGAGAGCCGATTGGACGATTCACCTCGGCAAGGTCTGAGGACGAGCTGAAAAGAACCGACACGACGACAGGATTAAGCAGTCTCGATGGGCTTGACACAATAGGACGAAGTGGCGAACCCAGGAGTTCACCTCGGCAAACTGAGCAAGAGCAGATCGTCGGCAAACCTATCGAAGTCAAAGAAACCGACCGGCGAACCAACGGGGCAGCGCGGCGACGAGGCAACGGAGAGGTACGGCGATGAGGCTGCGGCGGCGCGACGGAATTGGGGGAATACTCTAATTTTCCTTTAAAAATAATAATAAATAAAAGAGAGAGAAGGGAGAGAGAGTCTACCTTCTGGAATCTCAAGGAAATGAAGATATGAGGGAAATGAAGAGAGGAGCGAGTTTAAATAGGTTCAGAGCAATGAATGATGACATCGCGCCTCGGGAACCAGCGAAAAATGATTTCTTTTTCGAGAAAATCAAAATTTTTATCAAGGGCTAAAAATTGTCGAGTTGAAACTTTAACGGCGAGCCGAACAGAAGCTTCGACCAGAATGAAGACGAGCACAAAACTTTTGGCAGAGACAAGTTGAGTTCGCCCAAAATGGAAATTTGGGCTCGCCAAGTAGAAAAGAAAATTGGGCTCGCCTACCAAAAACGAGGGTTTGGCTAGCCCATAGCCTAATAAAGAATTGGGCTCGCCCAATAACAAAAAAAAAATATATATATATATATATATATATATATATATATATATATATCTATATACTTTGGCTCGCCAAAATTGGCCTCGCCCCACAACACAAATTTGGCTTGCCAAATTAAAAAGGAGAGAGAGTTCGCCATCTCTAGACAAAGGTGGGCTCGCCGCATAAAAAAATCAATCAAATCGAAAAAATCACTAAGTATGGGGGATAGCCAAGGAGAAATGGCGAGCCAAAAACTTTAGCTCTACACGTTGAGCTCGCCATTTCCAGACGAAACAATTAAACTCTTCCAAGCCGCATCAATCTTCACCAAAGCAGATCGGGCTCGCCAGTTCCAACGGAAACCGGAATCATTGCCTCAATCTTTTCAACTCGCCAACAACAGAGTCAACAAATTTCAGCTCGACATTGGCATGGTCAACAATCTTTAACTCGACATTATCGTAACTAATAATGCCGAGCTGGGGGGCTAACTGTTGGGGTCAAAACTCCCCTCGGCTGAAATTACAGTAAAATTGACTAAGTGTTATTTAGTGGCTAGCTGACTAAGCAATGTCTTAGTGGCGAGCTAACTAAGTCAACGTCTCAGTGGCGAGCTGACTGGCTTGATTGTTCAATGGAGAGCTGACTAGCAGACAACTTACCTTGGTAAGCTAAGTCGAGTGGCGAGCTGACGAGCCGGAACAGCGGGCTCGCCGGAATTCTCTAGTCATTACAAAGCAATTCGAGCGGCGGGAAGATCACCATGGTCTCGCAGGATCACCATTTTCTTCTAGAACAAGCTATACGAAGGTCATGGCGAGCCCAAGATCAGCAATGACGAAGTGGAGAGCCCAAATGGTGATAAGGCCCAAACACAAGACGGCGAGGTCAAGCCCAAGAGATGTACGAGACAAGCCCAAAGTCCATGCGAACGGAGTTCCAATTAGGACCGACTTTGATAATAGGAAATCCCGAGAAATTAGGGATCTTTCCTTATCTCTATAGGGTTTGGCTTAGCCGACCTGAGGCTTGTATTTATACTCTTGTAATTCCTCTGCGAAGGGGATCCGCAACTTTGTACTCAAACACCTCGCAAAAATCAATAAAAGCTTTCTCTTAACAGCAAATTCATCTTGTTCTTGTGGTTTTAACTCAGAGATCTCAGCTTTCCTTTAAAACCCTTACAAATTCAATTGTGTTGGTTTCACCCTCCACAAGTAACAACTGACTATTCTTGTGTACTTTGCTCTGCTTCCATTGAAACACATTCTCACCTATTTTTCTCATGTTTTTTCAGCCGAGATATATGGTCTGCTTTCTCACCATCGTACCATCCCTTCCCTTTGGCTTTTGACTCGATCATGCACTGGATCCCTTCTCTTCCTCGTCGTATCTCTAAAATTGTTAAGCTCTCTTTCCAAGCGTGCATTTACGCTATATGGCGCGAGCGTAACAGTCATCTCTTCGGATCTTCAAGCCGAACATCATCCTCTATTGTTGCTGAAGTCTCCAGGACAATAAGAAACAAACTGTATATTATGGACCGGCCTAATGTGAGATCAAGATTGCCTCAAACAGAAGACTCCAACACGGTTCTCTGGTTCCGCCACTTTCATCCATCAAATTAAGCCTTTCAACCTTCTTCTCTACGATCTCCCCTCTTTTTCTCTCTCCTTTTCTAGGTTGTCTTGTAATGCTTCCTTCCTTCGTATTCTTATGATCTTCCACAGCTACTTTATCTATCCTTGCTTCCCTCTTTTGTCGTTTCTATTTGGTAATATATTTTCAACTTTTACCAAAAAAAAACAAAATATATGCAGAAACGAAAATAACTCTAGTGATGTATACTGTAACTTAAACTAGAAGTTGTAAAACTCTTCTATAGAAATTATGAAATTCTAAAATGAAAACAAGTTGTTTATCATTTTATTTGATCAACTATATTTTATATATAGCTTATCTTGTAGGAATATATTTTTGAATATTAGGACTAAATTTTGTAACTCTAAACCACACTCTAGGAAATCCGTGAGAAACTTTTTCATGGATTTAAAATGGAATATGCAAGCCGTTGAAAATCCGTTGTAAATTTCCTACTGATTTCTTAGGGAATATGATTCGTGGGTATAATTGCTACTTTTATTCTTTCCAATTTCCGATGGATTAAAATTTCCACGGAATTACGATCGTTTTTTTTACTAATTGCCGATGGTTTTAATATCCATCCAAAATTTCCCATCAATTTTTGGCTGGTTTTTGGCCGTGAGAAATTGGTCCGAATTTCGTTTGAATTCAGTCTGAATTTTCCAATAAAAAAAATCGGTTGAAAATGCCGTATGAAATCGCTTTTTTTTTGTAGTGATATTTACATATTGTGTAGCATTTAAAACAAAAGAAATATCGTAATCATTACTTTATCTCTATCTACGTTGTGTTTTTCTCTTTCAAAGTTAAAAAGTCATTAAAATATATTATTTGCTACTTAAAGATCTTGCACTTTCTACTTTTTAATGTCAATTTTCTTAAAGCTCCTTGTGAGAAGAAACAAAAAAAAAAAACCTAGCACATCACACTCACATGTTCAACAAAACGTCAGATATTAAATGTATAAATTTTTTAATGTTTCCATTATTCTTTCTTTTTGTCTTTTTATTTGATTTTTGTGTTTATTTTATTTATAAACATGTTAAATCTCAAATATGTTTAAATCTCATATATAACGACTAAAATAAAATAAGATTCACGTTAAAACGCGGGTAAATACAATGAAAATAAATAAAATAAAAATTTTATATCATATGTAGATCCTAACACCAGTAAAAGTTAGTTTATATCATAATTCTCATGTTTTAATCCATATCATGCAAATCCAAAAATATATATAATCAGAATTTAAATCATATTCTTAATAACGTAAATTTTATATTTTAACCCATTATAAATATTTATGAATTTTAAGATAGAAATAAAAATAATTAAAATACTATACAGTTAAATCAGAAAAAATAAAATTTATGTTAGTTACCTCATAAAAACTACAAATAATATTATGAACTACTACATAAGTACATGATTGATAATTGTATTTCATTAATGTCATCGTTTTATTTCTCAGAAAAGTTTATACTCTCCGAACTTTATACCGTATTAACTTCATATTAAATAGAATATTATTATTTTTTAACTTATACTGTAATTTTCAATATATATACTTGGTGAGTACCAATGACGTCATAGGTAGAAAATTTCAATTTTTTTGTGATATTCTAAAACTCTATATTGATAAAATAAATATTTTTAAAGATTATTTTTATTATTTTATTTTTGTATGGTTGTGTATATCTTTAAAATTTAAATTGAGGTTTCTATAACATTTTTAAATTTTTTTTCCAATTTATATACCTTTTCTCTTATCATTCGTCTTTTTAATTATTTTAATTGATATTTTTATTCTGTATGTATTATTTGGTGAGAAATTTCAAAAAATACCACTTTTCTAGTGCTACTTTACAAAAATACCACATTTTTGAAATCTTTACGAAAATGCCACTTTTTCAAAATTATTTTTTCTTTATATCATTTATATTTGGGTTAATTATGTTCTATTATGGTTTAGTTACGAGGGTTTAGGGGTTTTAGGGGTCAAAAATTTTTTTAGGATTTAGAATTTTAAGATATAGGCTTTATAAATCTATAATTAGTGGTATTTTTGCAAATGGACACCCTTAAGTGGCATTCTCACAAATGTGCACACAAAAAAATGGTATTTTTGTAATTGCCCCCTATTTGTTTCTTTGAAAACTTATGTAGTGTCTATATCTTAAATTTTGTTTCTTAATTAGTATTGATAGTATTAGAAATTTTACTTTTTATTATTTTATTAGAACACTACAAGAAAACAGGGCCGTTTTCGACGGCCATTTCCATCGGAAATCCGTCGGAATAAGCCCTATTCCGACGGCTTTCCAACTTTTTTGGTCCGTCGGTTCTATCTCGTCGAAAATTAAAAACCGTCGGAAAAACTGACGGATTTCCGACGGAAAAGGGATAATCGGAATCCGTCGGAAAACTGTCGGAAAACCGTCGGAATTGGAATCCGTCGGAAATCCGTCGGCCAGAACCTCCGACGGATTTCTGACGATTCGTGGAACCGACGGATTTCCGACGACCCGTGGCACCGACGGATTTCCGACGGGTTAATCACCGACGGATTTCCGACGAACCGTGTCACCGACGGATTTCCGACGACACTTGTCACCGACGGTTTTTCGACGGCCAAACTTCCGACGGATTTCCGACGGAATTATTATTATTATTTTTTTTTAAAGTTTAAATTAAATTAAAATAAAATTAAAATAAAACAAAATTTAAAATTAAATTTTGATATATTTAAAA
Organism: Arabis hirsuta; assembly: GCA_964056655.1. Lineage (NCBI taxonomy): Eukaryota > Viridiplantae > Streptophyta > Magnoliopsida > Brassicales > Brassicaceae > Arabis > Arabis hirsuta. The sequence continues at coordinate 1,282,359 of OZ053311.1, forward strand.
GTGAATTACAAAATTAAAATATTACATAAAGTAAATACTACTGCGAATGGTTACGGAAGAACTCGTTCATCCTTTCTTCCATTGCCCGCACGGCGCTCATCTGTTCTTCCATTGCCTGCATGCGGGTCATCTGTTCCTGAAAGTGTGCTTGATCTTCTGCGCGTTGTGCCTCCATTACGGTCATCCGCTCTAGAAGCTCGGCGTTCTGTACCCTCAACATCCCAACGTTGTGAAAGTGGTCAGAATTAACCGACCCGGATGAACTGTCTTCCGGGAGGCCAAACACACGACCTTTGGTCTTAGACGTAACCTACGATATAAAATAAATAAATACATGTTATAACTTGTTTGTATTCAAATTTATTTTCAATTTGTTTAAATTTGACAGTGTTACTAACCTGGTACGTGAACTCGTTGATCATCTCTACTGGAACTTCCGTGGCCGGGGGAGTTCCTTCGATGATCGGTTGGGATTGGAGGTACTCCTCACCGAGCCTCTCCACGCTTTCTACGATTTTACGAGCAATGGGATCTTGAATTTCACCAGTCTTCCTGTTGGTGTGCGCATCTTTGACCAAATCAAGATGTGACGGACGCACACCGGTCTTCTCAATCTGTTGGCATAGATAATGAAGGAAATATGAGAGGTGATATAAATAAAATTTTGGAAATGTTATCCGAAAATTACCAGCTTCTGAAGACGTGACGCTTTGCTCGTTGCGCCGAGGTTATGGGTCGCCGGTCCCTTCCGGTTAGACGAGTTTTTTCCGGAGCTTACTTTTGTGTCCTCCCGTTCCCAATGGGCAAGTAGTCCAGCCCATAAGGTTTGGTTATCTTGCATTCTCCGAGGCACCTTTCGTTCTTTGTACCACATGTCCTTCCACTCGTTTATCTTCAACGAGTACTTTCGGGAGGCCTTTTTGTGGAACTGGCGTCGGACCTGGGCAGTCAACTGTGGCTCCCAAGTAAATTCTTGCTGAAAAAAACATGTACCAAGATTAGTATTGTTTATTTGAATGGAAATAAAAATCTACATTCCTAATTGGGGAAAAAAAACATACCGCAAATTGCCGAAACCAGGTCTCCTGGTCTGCCACCGGCATCGAACTAAATGTGGGATACGGTTTAGTTATCAACGAATTAGTCATCGCGTTGATCGAACTCGTAATCCCGTTTCCCGAAAATTGAAACCTAAACAATATTTAGTTAAATATTTTATTAAGTTAATATAATCAAATACATTTTTAAATAAAACTTACCAGGTCGTGTTAGGTCGCAAGTCAGGATCTAGGCGAGTCAACCTATCCCGTCCGGGTTGCGATACGAACTCCTCAATGCTCATGGCCGTGGGAGCTGAGGCCTGTGTACCTATTGGAGGAGACGGGTGTTGGGGATCCTGAAAGCTAGTCTCGGGGATATGCGACTGACTCCCACTCATACCTCCCCTACTGGAAGTACCGGATCCAGTAGAGTGATGAAATCGCCCATAATCCCTACGATTGCCAAAACGTTTACATACCGTTGAAATTTACTTACATATATAAATATAAATTCTGATAATAAATATATATATATTATCATTTACATTTTAAATCATATATATAATAAATATATGTATGATTTTAAATATAAATTTACAGATATTTTAATCTACATTGCGGATTTAGGGATATTTAGTTTTTTAGAATTTGTGATTTCGAAATTTTGAGATTTTGGAATTATGGGATTTATGGGAATTGGGGACTTAGAGATTTTAGGATATTGATATTTGGATTTTGGATTTTCAGATATAGAGATTTAGAGATTTACAGATTTAGGAATTTCCTGGAATTTTAGATTTGGTAATTTAAAGTTTTAGGTATTTAGGATATTTCGGGAAGTTGGGATTTTGTAATTTAAAGAAATTAAAGAATTAGTAAAATTACAACAATTTAAAATTTTATAATTTATTTATATTATAAATCTTTATAATTCTCTAAAAATAAGAAATACATATTAAAATGTAAAAAAAAATTATAAATCCGAAAATTCTCTAAATCACAAAATTTACAAAATTCATAATTTTTCTTACTCTCTAATGTCAATAATTTATAAAATTCAAAATTCATAAATTCCAAAATTCCAAAATTCTTAAATCTCTAAAAACGTAAATCCCTAAATCCCTAAATTTCAAACATCCTAAACCCGTACATTTCTACATTTCTATTATCCTAAATCAATACATCCCTTAATTTTTAACATCCTAAATCTAACAATTTCAACAAATCCATCTCATAATTCATTATTTACAAAAAACTTCTAAAAACTTACATTGGATTTAGGATTTGTTTATAGAGATTGAGATTGTGGGTGAATTTGGTGTTGTTGAAGCTTTTCCGGCGGAAATCCGATGGTTTTCCGGCGATTTCCACTTTTTCCTCCGATTTTCGATCTGTCTCCGCGAGGAAGAAGACCATGGTTTTATTGCAGGTTACCGACGGATTTAAGACGGAATTCTGACGGATTTTCCCGCTTTATTTTTAATTATTAAAAAGTTTTATTTTATTTTTTTATTAAGGAAAATTTAAATTTAATAACGATTTTTAATTATTTAAAAAATTAAAAACCGTCGGAAATACCGACGGATTTCCGACGGTTTTTATTTTTAATTACTAAAAAATTTACAACATTGGTAAAAAAAAATTTATTCATAAATTATTAATCTGAATCTTCTGATGAATCTTCATTAGGGATGGAGTCTGAATCGTCGTCAAATTCTTCACGTGTTTCATCTTCGTCCGAATGAACTAGATCATCGCCGATATGTGTGACATCAGTGACAAGGTCAATGTTATCCGTCTCTTCAACATGTGACATTTGTATAGTTCGCGATACTTGTAGAGCATCATGTTCTGGAACTCCATATATTTTCCCTCTCGGATTAATTGGAGTTACTGTGATCCAAGGATCTGTCCGATAGGAAACTCGAGGATATGGAATGTAGCAAACCTATTCATAAATAGTGGATATTGTTAATATACAAGAATAACAAAACCTAACGTATGAGTATAACGAAAAACCTATTATTGTATTGATACCTGGTCTGCTTGAGATGCAAGGATAAATGGATCGTAATTTTGTAGTTTCCGGCTTGAATTTATCGAAATAACACCAAGTGGGTCAATTCGAACCCCACGACTATTGGATGGATCATACCAATCGCACATAAACACAATGCACCTCAAGTCCAACATTCCTGGATAGTGAATTTCCAAGATTTCTTTTAAATTGCCATAGTACATGGTATCACCTGATTGCGCCGAAATACCATTGTCCGAAGTTGGCCTTTGACGTCCTTCGTCACGAATCCTGAACGAATATCCCCTAGTGCAAAATCTGGGATATGAAGTCGCGGTGCTGCGTAAACCATGAGAAAACTCCACTAACCATGTCGGGTGGGTTTGACCACTTGCTAAACCTTCGGAAACCTAAAAACAATATAAGTAAGAAATCAATAACATATGAACGTGAAAACCTTATAAAGTAAGAGTAAGGAGTTATTTTAAACGTACATAAAATTTCAACCACTCCGGGAATTCTTCATCTTTTAAGACAGCAAGTTCGGAATCTGTCTTATTAGCATGGTAAGTTTGTGCTAGGGACATGTAAATCCTGTAACATAACAATTGTTATTAGATGAAGACAAATAATTTCACAAATTTAGTATGAAAAATGGTGTACCTTTCATACTCTCCAAGTTCGTCACAATTTCTGAGGATATATGTATGCAAATGTGTGACCTCTTGTGGTGATAGTATGCGTTTCTTCCCTTTTCCACTTACGCGACCCACTTGGGCAAACAACTCAGGTACAACCACGGGATACACTGTTTTTTTCACCTCTATCATCATGTCGCACCGGCCGTCTACCCTTAGTCCTAACATCCGAAGGAAAGTAATATTCGGCAAAGTGTGACACTTCTTCGTTTAGACTTTGTGCAACAATAGATCCCTCAACCTTGCTCAAATTTTTAACCTTTTTCTTCAGGTGGAACATGTAACGCTCGAACGGATACATCCATCGGTATTGAACAGGGCCTCCTAATGCTGCTTCTCGTGGGAGGTGAATAGAAAGATGTTCCATAACATCAAAAAAAGACGGTGGAAATATCTTCTCAAGATTACAAAGGAGTACCGGGATGTTGGCCTCTAAATTACGGATCCCGTCCACTGTTAGTGTCCGTGAACATAAATCTCGAAAGAAAGCCCCAACTCCTACAAATGAAAAGTAAACAAGTTAGTACATATATAGTAACATTTTATTAGTAAGAAAGTCACGGGAGTACGAAATATACCTCCAATTGCTTGATGGATGTCTTTTGGAAGAAGATAAGTAAATGCAAATGGAAGAAGACGCTGCATCACAACATGACAATCATGACTCTTCATTCCAATAAACTTCCCTTCCGCCAAATCCACGCAATTACGCAGATTAGATGCGTAGCCGTCTGGAAATTTAACAAATTTTTTAATCCATTCAAAAAAAACATCCTTCTTACCTGCATCTAACCGGTACGCAGGCATCGGCAATCTACCATTAGGCAAAACATAAAGAGATGCCCTTGAAAAAATCAATGGCAAGTCTAATCTAGACTTCCAGTTGTCTTTTATCTTTCCTGTGACATTTAAAATGGTGTTCATGATGTTGTCAAAGAAATTTTTTTCAACATGCATGACATCTAGATTATGCCGCAATAGATGATCTTTCCAATAAGGCAAATCCCAGAAAATACTTTTCTTGTGCCAATTGTGATATTCCCCACAGCCGTCGACGGGGTGATGGCCATTACCCCCACATTCCGGAGTTCGCTCTGCACCAAAATCTCGTAACTGTTCCAATATGCTGCGACCATCTATCTCCGGAGGTGGACCATGAAACACTGGAAATTTCTTCCTGAAATGTCTTCTAGACCGACGATATGGATGATTTGCCGGCAAAAAACACCTATGGCAATCAAACCATGAAGTCTTCCTTCCGTGCTGCAATTGGAATGCTGAAGTATTGTCTTGGCAATAAGGACATGCCAATCTTCCATGCGTTGTCATCCAGATAACATACCGTACGCTGAAAAATCGCTTATGGTCCACATAAGAACCGCACGCATGTTGAAATTCTGCTGGATTGAAACATCAAATGCCTCAACACCATGCTCCCACAACATATGCAACTCATAGATCAATGGTTGGAGGAATATATCGAGTGACCGTCTTGGATGATCTGGCCCAGGAACTAGAACTGAGAGAAACAGGAACTCTCGCCGCATGCACATAGAAGGAGGCAAATTGTAAGGTATTACGATGACCGGCCACAATGAATATTTTCTTCCATGCTTTCCAAATGGGTTGAAACCATCAGTGGACAAGCCGAGGTATACATTCCGTCGTTCGTATGCAAAATCTGGATATACCGATTGAAAGTGTTTCCACGCTTCTGCGTCAGAAGGATGCGTAATATCTCCATCTTGACTATGCTCTGCATGCCATCTCATAGCCTTAGCTGTGCGTTCTGATTGATACAGCCTCTTCAACCTCTCTGTTAATGGTAAATACCACATCCGTTTGAAAGGAATCTTCACTCTGCCACTTGTGTCCTGGAACCGTGGTTTACGGCAAAATTTACATTTGTTTCTGTTCTCATCTTCTCTCCAGTATAGCATGCAGTTGTCGATGCACATATCTATTGTCTGGTACGGCAAACCAAGACCGGCAACAAGTTTCTGGACCTCGTAGTATGATGCTGGAGAAATATTATCCTCTGGCAAAACATCTTTCACAAATTCTGCGAATGCATCAACACATTCTTCGGACAAATTGTAATCAGTCTTCATGTTCATCATCCTACTAGCAAAAGATAACGGTGAAAGACTTTCCCTACAACCGATGTATAGTGGTTGCTTAGATGCGTCTAACATTTCAAAAAACCTTCGAGATTCTAAATTAGGTTCTTCAACCCTATCACCCTCATAACCACCGGACTGCAAATTCTCTCTAAACGCATCGTTAACCATCGCAACCGTACTTACCCCAACATCTACTTCCGCTGTACGTTCTCCTACGCTATCCGGAAAATAAGGTGCATTACTACTGGTACTACCATATTCATAATTGCTTTCTCCATGTAAAAACCAAACCTTATATCCCGGCCTAAATCCATATCTATATAAGTGATTCCAAACAGTATGAACCGCAACACTAATTCTGTTACAGCAATTAGAACATGGACATTTGATATCCTGACCTTTTTTGGCTGCATCTTGGTTTCTGAGTAAATTCATGAACTCGCATATACCTGCAGCGTATGCGGATGTTAATAAGTTCGAGCCCATATCTATCATTGGCTCGTCCATCCAAGACCGAAAATATGAACTCATCGCTAACAAAGTTTTTTTATTTGTAAAATTGTGTTATGAATGAACGAAGAAATGACGGATTTCCAAAAAACTCTGAAATAACACCCCACCAATCCCATCGGCCACCGCTAACGAATTGGTAACCACTCAAATTTGCCGACATCGAATTTCCGACGGAATTCCGACGGAATAAGTTCCGTCGGTATGAGCTGACCAATCAAACTTTGCCGACATCGGAAAAATCGGATTTCCATCGGGATTCTGTCGGAAAGTCGTCAGAATATTACGACAGTTTATCTCAGTCAGAAATCCGTCGGTACAAGACGACGGATTTCCGACGGAATACCGACGGTTTTATCTACCGTCAGAAATCCGTCGCAAAATTCCGACGGATTTCCGACGGGTTAATTTTGGTCGGAATTCCGTCGATAAACCGTCGGAATTTTCCGACGGAAATCGCGGCCATCGGAATAGTGGCTGTTTTCTTGTAGTGGAAAACTTGACAACTATTTTCCATTTTAAATTATATTTTTCTTAATTTTTTTCGTCAACAATCACCATTATTTTAAATCAAATTGTTACCGATTGGATAATTTCCCTTTCGGGCCACCCCAATCGGGAATGTCTGACTTACATGGAAAAATACATAACCTCGTGTTCGAACTCCATTTGCAAGGGAGTCGGCATGTACATTACTACTCTTATTTTTTTTAATTAATTTTAAATTTTACACATTCATCATCTGATTAATATCATATACATGTCGTGATATCATGACTTATAATTTTGCTTACGTGTCATGCTTATATAAACATGCGGTTGCGGTAAATAATTTTGATTTTAAAATTTATAACGCCTATAATTTGAAAAAAGTAGTTAGATTCTAAATTACGACTCGCAAAAATATTTCATATTTGTTTTATTATTATATCATTTTATATTTTATTAAATAGTCAGTGTATTATATTTATCTCATACTAATATTTCATATTTTAACTATTTAAATAATTTGAAATGGAAAGAATGTATTTTATTGTATAATAATTTAGTAATATTACCTATTTTAGTATGACTATTTTTCATTTTTTTTGTTAATTAGTCAATAATCTTTGATTAGAATTTATTCCTTATTTAATTTTAAAAATTTTGTCAATATTGACACAAATCACAGTTTATATTAACAATTACATATTTCGTAATTTGGTAAGTTACAATTTTGCTTACGTGTCGCGTTATTATATAGAGCTTGATTTTTTTTTTTTTTTATGAAAGGTTTTGTGGGAATGAAAAATATGGTAGTGTTCATTTTTCTTTTTTTTTCAACTAATGACTTGTTTGAACAAACATAAAAGTTGTTCCTTTTTTTTAGTCACTTGCGTTTTGTTATTTTTTCATTTTTCGTTTAATATAAGGGATTTTTTTTTAGTGTTAAGAAATTTGTTGGTTTAATTTTTTTTTCCTAGTTTTTGTTTCCTTATTTTTTTTGTTTTTCCCTTGTTTTTTAGTTACTTTTTTTTTCATTTCAAACAATGAAAATTAAAGTAATCTAGGTTGTTGACCTTTTCTCTTGTTTTAGTTTGAGTTTTTGGAAGTTTTATATAATAAGTTGCTATGACTCGCGATGGGCCGGCACACCGACGAGGGAGCAGCAGTATCGCCGGACTCGCGATGGGCTGAAGGGTAGTCGGAGACGATGAGCCATTCACCGGAAGAGGGACTCTCGTGCGGCTACCTCGAATAGCACGCCTGGGAGAAAACCCTAAAGCGCGTGAACTTCACGCCCAATAAAGCATATACATTAAGACTTACTTTAATTTTCTTACTTTTTAAACTCGTAACTTTAAATAATATTTGTTTTCTGTGGATTCTTTAACTTTTATTTTCTTAATTAACTTTTATAAATTTTCATAATTTTATAATTGACCATTACCAAAACTTTGTACTAAAACTTTTGTTATTATTATTTTATTTATTAAATAGAAAAGGAAATATAATGGTATGTGGATATAAGATTTAAAATATTCAATAGTTATATGCCACATTGGCATTTTAATTTTTTGTTATTAATTGAAAATCTATACATAATTTTCTTATTTCATAAACTCATAACTTCAAAGAATTTTCATTTCCGTGACTTCTTTTAGTATTGATTTTCATTCTTTCTTTTCTAGACTTAGTCATAGCACACAACAAGCCACTCACCTCCGTATGAAAGAATGATAAATCCTCGTTTGTTCCGTTGGATCCCTAAGAGATCCATTGTGCCATCTTTGAGATCCAACACCTGGCCTACCCTGCATGTGACCTCATCATTCTTCCAAGACCCATTTACAAAGCATGTAAATAGTGTTGTATTCGGGTCAAGAATGGCATCAATCCGCATCATAATACAAATCTTCAGTTAAACCCTTTCAGTGTGGTTGGCTAACTGTTCTGAGAACTCCTTCCGGACTATCTCATATGTCCAAAGTTGATCAATCTAAATTACTTAAAAATTTATTATTTTGTGTTTTTCCGATATACCATATAATTTATGAGTAAGTTCGAAAGATTTTTTCAGGATATTTTCGAGATGGGAACCATGAAAACTCCCTCAAATGCTCTGAAAAGGGAATGTATTTTGGGATGAAGGAATGTTCGATACTGTCCAACAATGTAGGGTTGGAGAACATGTAAAGAGCATGTGGTTTATTGTTTTTTCAGGATGGCCACACCTCGGAAAAAGTAAGATTTTCTTTATTTAATTGATATTTGCTAACCTAAACCTTAGACATTTAAACATGGCAGTAAAAATAATTTAAGAAACAGATTTCAGGTTCTTGACATCCAAACAGAATCATAATTATCTCTAGCATAGCATTTTCATCAGCGGTTAATCAAAATCCATCATTAGTTCAGTTCCACGAATTACCAACAATATAGACATGGCTAATTTTGTTTTTCTGCTTAGGGAGTTTGATAATTTTTCAACATTTGTATATATTAATTTTCTCAGGTACTGATGGCCTAATCCATGTTGATAAGTTTTAGTTACAGAGGTAAACAGATTCATATCAGAAGTGCAAATAATTTACCTTTAAAGGAAGGTAAATTCAAAATGAAATGGTGCTAATTTGGGCATTTATTCGAGTAATTTACCTTTTAAAAGATTCCATTCGAAGACATCATGGAAAATGCAACATGTTTAGAATATGTGGATTGATAAATAATTGTCATACCTTGGGATCAGATAGAAATATAATTATAGTTGGTGGGTTTGATAATTAAACAATAATTAAGTACACACAATTCATGACTTAGGTTTTTTGGATTAGAAGCCACTTTTGAAAGACCATTTTTAAAATTTTTTGCAAAACGGTCATTTTTCAAAATTTTGTAAAACTGCCACTTTTTCAAAATTATTTATTCGATATATCATTTATGTTTGTGTTAACTATGTTGTATTAAAATATTGTTTTGAGGGTTTATGATTTGCTAGAAGTCAAAATCTTTTTAGAGTTTTAAATTTTAAGATTTATAGATTAAAAATTCTTAACCAGTGACATTTTTAAAAATGAACAACCAATTGTGACATTTTGAAAATAGACACAAAAATGGTATTTTTGTAATTATTTTTTTATAAAACATGTTCTTATACAATAATATTTATAAAAGAATATAAAATGATATTCTTAAAAATAAATAATAAACATTGTTACATTAAATATAATATCATAAAAATGATATTTTTCCACATTTCTAAAGTTGGGGTATGTAAATATAAGAGTCAATTAAGTAGTATAATCTATTACCAAAAGTTCTGGAGAAGTGGAACCATGACTAAAATTAAAAAACAAAAATTAAAACTATGAGACATTAAATAGCTGTTGACAATTATAACTTTTGTAAGCATCTAGTGGAAGGACAACCCAATAATAACCCATATAATTTGGTCTAAACTATCCAATTAAATCCTTAATAATCTAACAGAAATTAGGTAACAAAAACCGATTACACGAAGTACTGATTAACAAACTTTAAATTTTTCCTTTTTCCCATCTAATCCTCGTGGATTTGGTCGTAACTCGTTATCCATAATCCAAAAATAGGTTAAGAAAAGGCAAAATGAATATCTTTTTTTTGTTCAAAGCAAATCTTTATTTATTTTTGGATCAAAAAGCTGTAAAACTTTTCTCATCTTCCCCATTACTTATTTAAACCCTTCACGAGTTTTTTTTTTATACTTCCAAAGATCAAAGAAAGTCACGGATCAATCATCTTCATCTTCTTCATTTCTCTATTTCAATCTTTTCCTTTAATTTCGATTTTGCGGCGTCTGTTCTTATCTACTCACAAGAAAGCAACAGATCATTAAAAGCTCTCACTTTTTTTCGCTTCTCTCTCCTTGATTTGCTCAACCGTTGATCTATAGTGAAGAAAGTTTGGATTTTGCGAAGTGGGTTTTGTCGAAATTCATTGAAAAGAAATGGGTTCTTCAGTGGAACAGAACATTTTGGTGACTGGTGGTGCTGGATTCATTGGGACACACACTGTTGTTCAGCTTTTGAATCAGGGTTTTAAGGTTACCATCATTGATAATCTTGATAACTCTGTCGTTGAAGCTGTTCATAGGGTTCGTGAGCTTGTTGGTCCTGATCTCTCTACCAAGCTTGAATTCAATCTGGTCAGTACCAAAAAAGCTTCGATTTTTTAATGCAACTTTTGGCTATTTTTTAGGAATTTTAAGAAAAGTTGAAGAATTTGCTCTGTTATGCAAAGATTCTTGGATTTAGTTAGTTATGGCTTTTTGTTAGATTTTTCATTTGTTTGTTAGTTATATAAAGATTTTGGGTGTTTTGATTTATTTCAGGGTGATTTAAGAAACAAAGGAGATATTGAGAAACTCTTTTCTAATCAGAGGTAATGTGAATTTTTTTTTTGAGACTCAAATTACGTTAATATTTTATTCACATTTTGGTCTGATGTTCTGATTCTTTGTGAGGGAAAAACAGATTTGATGCTGTGATTCACTTTGCTGGTCTTAAAGCTGTGGGTGAAAGTGTTGGAAACCCTCGTCGTTACTTCGATAATAACTTGGTTGGAACAATCAATCTGTATGAGACAATGGCAAAATACAACTGCAAAATGGTTAGATTGAGTTCTTCAATTTGGTTAAATGGTTAGAATGATTCACATTGATGGGGTTTACAAATTGGTTTTGATGCTGGAATTTATATACAGATGGTGTTTTCGTCGTCTGCAACGGTTTATGGCCAACCTGAAATAGTCCCATGTGTAGAAGACTTTGAGTTACAGGCTATGAATCCTTATGGTCGTACTAAGGTATTAAGCTCTTAAGCACATCAAAGTTTGTCATCTTTTTCTGAGCCCTGGACCTTGAATCTGTTTTGATTTGATTGTATAATCCTGAAAGTTATCTCATTTGTGACTGAGATCTTTAAAGTCTTGTCATTTCTTGTAATGGTCACAATCTTCTCTTTGTTCAGCTGTTTCTTGAAGAAATAGCTAGAGACATTCACACGGCAGAACCAGAATGGAGGATAATTCTTCTGAGGTATTTCAATCCAGTTGGAGCTCACGAGAGCGGAAGGATTGGAGAAGATCCAAAAGGCATACCTAACAATCTCATGCCTTATATCCAACAAGTTGCAGTTGGACGATTACCTGAACTCAATGTATATGGACATGACTATCCTACCAATGATGGTAGCGCGGTACAACATCGATTTCTTTAATCGAAAATCTGGTTTGGATTTATGATGATAGACTGATAAACTAACATACACACTACTTGCAGGTCAGAGATTACATTCATGTAATGGATTTAGCAGATGGCCATGTTGCTGCATTAAACAAGCTATTTTCAGACTCAAAGATCGGTAAACTCTTTACGACATATAACTGTTTGAAGAGTTTGGCTTTGATTTGATGGACTCAACCAAAGATTAATGTGTTGGTGTGTCATCTTAATCTTAGGTTGTTCTGCTTATAATCTTGGGACTGGTCAAGGAACTTCTGTCTTAGAAATGGTTTCTGCTTTTGAAAAAGCTTCTGGCAAGGTACATTTTGTGTTCTCCCTTTCTCTTATTTCCCCAATTTCGATAGTGAGTTTTGTTCGAATGAGATTGACGATTTGCTGTCTAAAATGTTATATAATCATCAAAACATATACTTCTGCAGAAAATCCCTATCAAGCTATGTCCAAGAAGAGCTGGAGATGCAACAGCGGTTTACGCTTCAACTCAAAAAGCTGAGAAAGAACTCGGATGGAAGTAAGTCGATCGGTTTTACTATTTTCGCATATAAAAACCGAACAATCTTGCTTGTGAAAACAAGATCAGATATTTTCTCTATAAGTATAGAGAATCAAGAACTTCAAGAACCAGACTTTTGACAAGAACCATACTTTGATACTTTTTAAAAGTTTTAATATCTGTGTTGATTCTTTGTGGTTTATTAGGGCAAAATATGGAGTGGATGAGATGTGCAGAGATCAATGGAACTGGGCAAACAAGAATCCATGGGGTTTCCAGAAAAAGCCTTGATTTTTTATTTTTATAAAGCCTTTCTTTTTCACTACTCACAATATAAAGAGAAAAAAACTATATAGATAGTGGTTTTATTTTCGTGCATCTATTTTATCTCTTTTCAAAAAAACTGTATCGAACGAGTCCTCTTTCAGTTAATAAAAATTTACGTTAAATACGATCTTAACTTGTCATTACAAAACAACGAACTATTTCTTCTTCTTTTTATGCAACTCAAAGCTAGTCTTGAACTTTTCTACTAAATTTGTATGCCAAATATTTTCACATGAGCTCCATTATTATTAATAATCTGAAATTTGCAAGTAAAGAATGGATTTAAGCTCAAAGTTACTCTTATAAACTCAAAATTCAACAACATGAACTAAAATGTGTATTATATATATCACAATTCACAACAAGCAATGTAAAACTTACAAACTGATCAAATCTCGAACCCTTTTCTTTTCCCCTGGGTTCCTCCCTCTCGCTGCTAATGATACAGATATTCGCGTATATGCATGTTTTTCTCTTCTTCTGTTCTAGACTTCCTCGCCTTCTACGTAGTTGCTACTCTTGAGAATGTTGTATTTGCAGAGAGGACAAGTAGCGTTTAAGTAAAGCCATTTGTCCACACAATTGCAATGGAAATGGTGGCCACAAGGAAGTTCTCGTAGCTCAGTCTCGTCTTCATAAGCCGAGAGGCAAATGCAGCATTCCTGTAGATTCATGAAAGCAAAATCCAGTTTTTTTCTATCAAAATCTGAGCAGAGTCTATCAACAAGACAACAAGAAAAGAGATTGATTTTGTGTTTACTTACTGCATCCTCATGAGGAAGAGTATGTTCGACGGGTGAATCTGTACCACATTCAGTCATCACTCCTCCTGAATCTCCATGTGCCTCTTCTTCTTCATCAACAGTGTGTTTCTCAGAATCACCGACCTTTCGGAATTTGTATTTAGTAAGTTGGTCAATGTCTTCTTTCGAAGCTCCTTCCTGCATTTTCAACCAAATTGCATTGGAACAAATTCAACTTTCTTGGAGGTAAAAAAAACAGCAAAACAGGTTATGAGAAGTTACCTGTTCTGCTACAGCGTATAAAACTGCAATGATGCAAGGCAAGCAGCAGCAAACAGCAATGCCAATAACACAAGCCAACGCAACGCAGAAAACCACAAAGAACACATCGAAACCGAGAAAAACTATACACAACCTATAAAAAACACAAAAGACAATCAAACAATTTTAAGAATTTAACACTTTCAAACACTCAGAGAAGCTCAGAGATATGAAGCAAGAGAACAAAACAAACCAATAAAGCTGAGGAGATCCTTGTGCTAACTCTTGTCCACCAGAAGAAACCCAATAGAATCCAATGATCCACCATATAAACGAAAACATTGTGTTGCCAGATTCTATATGCTTAGCAAAACTGGTCACATAAACACTGCTTTAGTCAAATTTCACATCACAATTCACTAGAGCTAAATAAAGAGAACATACCTGCTCCTTTCACTCTCTAATTGCCCTGTCTCCAAGGATCCATCTTCCATAGAAGAAGAAGAAGAAGAACGAGATCTTGAATTCCTATCTCTTCTTCTTCTATTCCTTCTATTATACTCCATACAAACGCATACCATATGCATCATACATTGCAATCCATACCCAATAATCCAAACCCTAAGCGGCATATTCGGTTTCTCATCTCTGCTAAACACAAGAACAGATGTAGCAACGGCGACGAAAGCAAGATTCCAAACGAAATCCAAAACCACAACAGGTTTCGAGTAAGCCCAATCGCTTTGTCTTTCCTCGAGCTGCTCCGCTGCTGATTCACGAACCAGCATCGACGAATCTCTCATCATCATCATCCTTCCGCTACTTGCATGCCTTAGTAACCTCGCTGCTTCTCTAAGCCCTTGTCTCCTCACTGACCTCCTTCCACCGCCGTTGTTATCATCACCTCCGGTCAAAAGCAGAGGCGACGCATCAATGGCGTCGGTAGAAGAATTGTTCGCAGTAGTCTCTGTTGACATTGTTTTCTTCGAATCTTCAGAATTTGTTGAAATTCGTGTAGCTTAGAGAAGAAATTGGATTTGCTAGGGTTTCGATTCGAGGAAGACAGAGGAAGAAGATGAATTGGGGAAAAAAGGTAATGAATACAAAAATTCAATTTTAATTTATTTATTTATCTCCATAAATGACAACCAGACAAATGAACAAGGATTAGCAAAACATTCAATACTTTGGTCCTGATTTCGCATTCTTCTCTTTTTATAGGCCCTTTAGTAGAACATGATAAATAAACGGGGGATATACATAATATTGAGTATTTGAAAGGCTGTATAACACAATTACAAATTTACAATACATTGGTCCATAAATAATTCGTTTCTTCTATTTTCTATATTTTTCAAAATTACTCCCAAATATTTCTAAAATATTTAATGTTTTACCAAATTTATCAAGAAATTATCTAAAAATTTGCAATATTGTCTAAAGTGACTTTTTAAAAAACCGTTTGAAACTGATTTATATTATAATTGGCTATCATGAAACTATTGTCATTACTCATACTTTTTTTTTTTTATCACGAACGCACTTCATTCCCTACCCTAACCGAATACAGTAGTATCCGGAAACCAGTGAGGGACGGCAGTGCTAATGTAAGAAAAAACTCTAGATCGTAATCGAGCGTGTCCGGCAAAAAAATATGTCCTTTTGTTCTTGGCCCTTGGACAATACTGAATAGTAAAGTTTGGGAAGAAATCTCGAATGTTCTTTAGCTCTTCCAGCTCTGAGTGAAAGCGGGGCCAACTCTCCGGCTCATGTATCATGTTGACTAACTCCTGTGAGTCTGTGGCAAAGAGTGCACAATACCTTCCTTTCTTCTTTAAGCTTGTCATTACGCAAAACAGACTATGAAGCTCTGAGTGAAGGGGTGATAAACACCTGCGTAGACTCCTTAAACCTAGTAGGTCTATGTCGCCATCCTGTAGCTCCAAAATCCATCCAATCCCGCTTGTAGGGTCATCGCTTTTCCACGAGCCATCGATGAAGCACGTGAATGTGGCAGGCGACAGTGTCGAGGGTATCGACGTCAAAATCCTGATCGCATCCTCTTCGATTGGTGCGTTGGCTAAAAACCAGGCCGTAGCCTCTCGTCTGGCTATGTCGAGGTTATCCTGAGGCGAACGATCATAACTGTTGTAAACTTTGTCATTCCGTGCTTTCCATAAGTACTAGATAATCCAAGGGTAACATTGAACAGATTCCTCGAACTCGCGTCTATTTGGAATCCGTGAGAGCAGATAATCCATATTTCTCCATATGTTCTCTGATGGGAAACCCGATGCGGATTGAGGGATTTGAGCCAAAGCCCAACATTGTCTTGCTGGTGGGAACGTAAAAAGCGCGTGGTTAATGGTTTCCTCTTCCCCACCACATCTGGGGCAGTGCCGATCACGCTGTAAATGTCGATGTGCAAGACGTTCGTTGACCGCAACTATATTCGAAATAGATTGCCATAGGAAGTGTTGGATCTTACTCGTAGTGGCCACCTTCCACACTTTCTCCTTCAGAGGGTTCAGAGATGGTTGTTGAAGGGAGAAACGAAGTTCTTCATCAAGATTTTGCCGCGTTAATTCATACCTTGAATGTACCGTGTACATTCCTGTGTTCGACGATAATAAAATTCATACAAATATACAACAGCAACCACAATAAAATTCTTTATACTTGTAAAGAATTTTACCTAAAGAATTTTTATAAAATGCCTCTTAACTAAAGAATTTTTTTGTCGATGGGCTCACAATAATTTATTTCTTTATACTTGTAAAGAAAATGAAGAATTGATCGTAGTAAAATATAACTAGTTTTGATTGTAACACACTCGTCCGCAGTTGTTTCAAGGGCGTGAGCCCATCGACAAACTTGAACAACAACACCTTCCAACTCGTATCATTTGTTTGTAAGCATCTTAATGAGCATCTCCTCGGATATTATATGAGCATTCTTTGTTTTCAATCCTCCTTGAATTTGCGCAGACAAAATATGTTTACTCAAGGGAATTAAGTCTGACTTTTGTATAGATTTGAGGATACAATCTGTTAATTTTAGAGTTTTTTATTATTATTTTGATTGTATGTTAAAGTGAATGAAGTGTATTGAAGGCTTGATTTTTAGGTGGATGTTTCACATGTTCATTGATAAAATAAGCTACCATTTTTAGTGTTTAGTGGACTACTAGCAATAATTTATAGGATTATATGATTAGTAAGGACATTGTTAGTATAACTCTTATATGCTTTTGTGATGTTTGTTTAATACTATCTACATGGTTCTCCTGGAACAGGTAAAAGGACTAGCATTTTGGCTCTTGCACACAAGCTCCTTGGCCCGAATTATAGAGAGGTTGTTCTGGAGTTAAATGCATACGATGATATGTATGTTTATATATGATGTCAATTTCTTATCAATGGGATTTTGATATTGGATTTGTTTCCTTCTTCATCCGTTGTTTGATTATTTTGTGTGGCATTGCCTTTTTCTCTTCTGGTGTAGGGGTATCGGCATTGTTAATTAGGAACAAAATTAAGATGTTTGCGCAGAAGAAAGTAACACTTCTTTGGGCTTCACTAGGTTGTCATTATAGATGAAGATGACAGGTTAATGCTGCTTACTCGAGTCGTTCTTCTCAAGTTGAATTGTTCCAGTCAAGTTTTGTCTAATTCGTTGCTTCTTTTTGTTTTGTAAAATCAGCATGACATCTGGAGCTCAACAAGCCTTGAGGAGAGCGATTGAGATCTATGCAACCTTAACACAGCTTGCACTTGCTTGTAACACATCAGCCAAGATTATTGAGCCCATTCAGAATAGATGTGCTTAGGCGTGGGCGCGAATCAGATATCTGTAAAAAATGCAGTATTTGTGATTCGATTTGCTTTTGACGGATATCTAATTTTCGATTTGTTTTGCTTCGTAAAATTTCGGATATCCGAGATGACGAATATCAAGATTTTTCTGGATATTTGCAGATTTTTGGATCTTCTCGGATATCTATTTTAAACAAAAATTTTTTAAAACATCGTAATATTTTTTTCAAAAAAGTTTTAATATAAGATTTAAACTAATTAATCAATAAATATATGAAATGGATCTAATTTGATTCGATAAATTGTTTAAAATAATAAAAAATGAAAGATTAAAACGCTGAAAAATGAAATATATATTTTTTATTTAAGAAATATATTTCAAATAAAATTAGTATCAATCTATTTTTACTATAAATATATTTGCCAAATATATGTAAAAGTAAATAAATATAAATATATGTTATAATTCTACCATATTATATGTATGTTTAAATAATATCCGGATCGGATCGGATATTCGGATTTTTAAATTAGTATTTATTATTTGTTTTGGTTTAGACAGATTATTAAAATTTTACTATTTGCTTCGTTTTGATTCAAAACAGATATCCGAATTTTATAGATCGGATCGAAACTAATACTGAATCAGATCGAATTTAACGAATAATTTTCCCAGCCCTAGATATGCTATTGTTAATTGTCTAGATGATCTGATCAGTATATATTATATCGTCTCATGGTGATGGTTCAAGCAGAGAATGTATGGACATGTTTCCATATTACAAAATTTTCATTTTGATATCCAAAAAATAAACAAATTAAGTATTACTTTTTAATTTTCTTTACTAAAAATAAACATATTTTCTTTACCCACAAATATTCATTTAATTTTCCTATAATATAGAAAATTATTTGGTTCTAAAGCTTTTAAGAGAGTTTCCTTATATCCGCTACTTACGGATGTAAGTGACTTAAATTAGATATTCACTAAATTGAGATAATCTAACTTCTTATATATACATTTGTTCATGTTTTTATGTTTTTAAAATATCATCAATTCTTATTTGAATCCCCAAAGAAAAACAAAAAAGACATCATCAATTCGTTATCATCATGAGTAAACAAGCTCAACTCTCGTTCACTAGCCTAGCCATTTTCACCATCCTCTCCCTAGGTTTGTATTTAAATACTCTCTCTGTATTATTTTAAATAATTTTTAAGGTTTCTACACATAAATTAAGAAACTATTTAATTTTCTATTTTTCAACATAAAACCACTAATTTCAATACAATTTAATCAATAGAAAATTAATCTGCAGACTTTAAAGAGTCAAAAACAACAAAAAAATAATTAATTTTACTTTGAAAACTTAAAATATCGTCTAATTTGAGACAAAAAAATCTCTCTAAAAAATTATATAATATGATACAGAGGGAGTATATAAATTTTTATTTAAATATCTCATTTTTTAAGATAATTTTTTTCATCATATGCGTTATATAGATATTTATATATCTAAATTTTATTTTTAAATATTAGAAATGCTTCATTATAAAACATTGATGGTCAATATATAACATATTATTCTCTAAATATTAATTCAAATATGTTGAGTCAAATTGATGTAAAAATTAGATAAAAAGAAATCTATATTTTATACTTCTTCCGTTTCTTAATATAAGATGTTTTAAAGGTTTTATTTTGTTTTATAATATAAGATGTTCTCAGATTTCTATGTTAGTTATTTAAAACTAAAAATAAAATATATTATATTTTTTTGAAAAATCTACTTAATGTATATACTTTTATGTATGTAATTAATTAAGTTATGGTATTTTAACGTGTTAATATTTTGCTATTAAAAATTAACTCTTTTACGTTATGTTTATATTAATATTTTTATGGAGAAATTGCAAAAATACCATTTTTATGTGCACATTTACAAAAAATCCACTTAAGGGTGTTCATTTGCAAAAATGCCACTAATTATAGATTTTTAAACATTATATCTTAAAATTCTAAATACTAAAAAATGTTTTGACTCCTAAACCGCTTTAAACCCTCATAACTAAATCCTAATAAAACATAATTAATCCAAACATAAATAATATAAAAAAATTTTTTTTTTGAAAAAGTGATATTTTTGTAAAGATTTTAAAAGTGTGACATTTTTGTAAAGTGACACTTGAAAAGTGGTATTTTTTGAAATTTCTCTATTTTTATCTAGCACCAAAAAAAATATTAATATATTTTATCTTAGTTAACATATATTACATTTTGTATGTTGATGTAAATTTCTTCAACTATATATATTTTTGTTGTAAGGTTTGATCTCTAACTTTCATAATGTTAAACTATTTCTTAAAAAAAAAATTTTTGAGACATAACATTCCATCTATAAGAAGTTACTACAGAGCTTGTTTATTCCTTTCTGTTTTCTTAATCTATAAAATAAACAAAATAAAGAGCTCTCTTGTAAATGAAAAAATTGTAAAATAATTTTGTCATACAATGAATTTTGAATTGGACGTCTTAGTTTATCAAAAAGTATATTTTATTCTAAATTAATTTAAATTGTAGTTTCATTACATGAGATATTGATTCCCATTTACTAATTAATATCTTGATTTTTTGTTGTAAAACATTTAGTTTTTATTTGATCTAGAAGATAAACCTATTAAAATTTTATTTAACTATATTAATATAAACTTTTTGATATTTTTGTTTTCTTTAGAATTTGGAAAATGACTTTTCAAATTCTTCTAATAATTCAATATGTTGAACAAATGTAATTAATGTGTGTATTTTAAAATGAAAATTATAAAATTTAAATAAAATATGATGTGTCAATAACATGTGGATGCTTAGGAGGCTTCATGAGAAGAGATAAAAGCTTTTTTTATGGATATATATAGATTGTGTAACCAATAGTATTATGTATTCTTTTTTTTTAAATGGTTGAATTGTTTGTATTTTATTTATTAAATAATTTTGTTTGGAAAAAAGAGTTTTTTCTTAAACTTTATGTTTTGAACCAAAACATCATATATTAATAAATAGAGGGAATAGTATATTAAATGAACTCTTTTGATATAAAATCTTAGTTAGACATAGAAATCGAGTTCAAGTGTTTCATGCAAGATTTAGAAAAACTGAAACCAATATGCTTAAACAAGAATAAAAAGTTAGGTTTAAACTTGATTTTTAAAAAAAAAAAAAAATATTATGCTCAAAACATTCAACTTCACAAAAAAAAAAAAAAATTAAAAACAAAATGGTATATTATGTTTGAACTTTGAAACTGTATTGTAAACAGGGGTGATTGTGACAGAAGCTGTGCATCTTAGAAGATGTAATACAATTTTGATAAGATCAAAGTGTGAGTCTGGTTATTGTGCCAGACTTTGTAGATCGGTAACGGAAGCCAAAGGCATTGGTACTTGCAATAAATCATTCAATGGAAAGCTACAATGTCGCTGCGATTACCCATGTGTCTAAATGTTTTGTTAAAAACGGTAATAATATCGTCTGTCATCCATAGTAAACGTAATGATAGCTTTAGATTCAATCTAAATATATAATAAGCAAAGGAAGGGCCAATTCGGATGAGTTGGAGGCCTAAAGCAAAATTGGTGAATAAGTGGCACTTGTTGAATTTTCTAATTCTTTGTTATTTGGTATATGTTCCCACTTCTATATAAACATATTATAAGAAATTCACAAGAACATAATATTGATTAATATGTATAACGAACAAATGATTGAGATCATATTAATTATGTGTTTGGATTAGATTCATGTTGAGAAAGAATAAATTATTTTGAGGTAAACGAATCGTCTGGTATCATGTATTTCAAAAGTTTGGGAAGACCTCTTCTTATCTATGTTAGCGGAATTTGTCTTTGAACGAAGTAACTTGATGGGTAAACCGCCTGAGACTGATCTCCATCCGGGTTATCACGTCCCGTTACCCAAAGTGATTTGAATCTATACAAACATGTGCTCTGTATCAACAGATAGAAACGGTACACGAAACCCGAATTCCTCTATCAAGAACTCAAATTAAATATAAATATCATTTTTAGGACCAAAGTTCGAATTATTCCAAATACATTTTTATTAAATCTTCAGTCAAAGGATAAAAAAGTTCACCTGATAGATCCTATTGAAAAAGCGGATGAACACAAGATCAATAGCCCAAAGGTTAGCCGCACCGATTTTTCACTTTATAATAAATGTTACAAGAAGTTTACACACTCTCTTGTTGGTTTTATACAACCCTAAGCCTACCCTTAGTTTGTCTCCCAAGATTCCTACTCTAACCAAGATCAAAGACACATACTTTGCCTTATATACACCTTTGCCTCCATTTTTAGAGTTATCACAACTCTCTCAATAGAAAAGCTCTGCAACTTTTCTTTCTCTTGAAACGGCTAACCCTAGAAAATTCTATTTCAATCCTTTTTATATTCGTCGGATAAGTAAATCTTCTAAGTTGCCATTTCCTTCATTCGAACGTATCAAGTTTCTTTTGCTATATTTTATTCCTTTTTGAATAGATCCTCCATCTTGGTGCATGATTCACGTCAGCTCTTTTTACCACGTCACTTTCGTTCTCGTGTTGGAACAATTATGCATGTGTTCCAGCAGCTCGTATCTTGTTGCAACAAAAGCTCCTCTTTTACCTATAGCCTATATAGTATACATCATACAATAAAACCAAGAATCGATCGTTACAAAATGCGATTCATTATATAAATAATAAAAGAACTCTCTCTGTATAATAAATTGCACTTTGTTGTGAAATATTATACAAACTATACTAATCTATATATATGGTGGAGGTATATATATATGTTCTTCTTATTTGATCTTGATACAATATATATGTATATGTATTTAAAGTAAACAAAGAGAAATACTTTATGGTAAGTATATGGAGATTTCTTATTCAACTTTTCTTTCTAAAACTTGTTCTTATTAATCTCTCTTGTACCACTCATGTTATGTTCATCTTATCACTCTCTTCTCTTCTTACATATATATATAGGAGAAGAAGATTAGATCAACAAAATACACTTGTACATGGGGATGTTTGATTAGTGGCACATTAGAGACACTTGGACATAACTTAAGTTTCATTAGTGTCACTCTTGTGTCAAGCTAAATATGATGGCACTTGTCTACTTAATAGATAAGCTTAGTGTCAAATGGTGGTGAATAATTACCAAATTATAACACTCCCTCTCGAGTATTTATCATCTTTGACGTGCCTAGCCTCGGACTGCCTCGTTAAAAACTTTATCATGAAAAAATTCTGTGGGACAAAAACCATGACAAGGGAAAAAGAATGCAGTCTTCCCCTGGAAATGACTTGTCTAACATCTTCTTTATAAGTCACGTAGATGACGCATTCCGATCCTTTGAACGTGCTTCTTGAATATTGTTGTAGGAAGCGCCTTTGTAAGCAAATCTGCTGCATTGTCGCTTGAACGAATGTATTGAACTTCGACCTCCTTTTTCTTCACAGGTTCTTGAGTATAAGAGAAAAATCTTGGAGGAATATGCTTCGTCCTGTCGCTCTTTACATATCTTTCTTTGATTTGGGCGACACAAACAGCATTATCTTCATATAGAATTGTTGGTTCTTTGCTGATGACTATCCCACTTATGCCTTGTATATGTTGAGTCAACGACCTCAACCATACACACTCTCTACATGCCTCATGAAGTGCAATGATCTCCGTATAATTTGATGATGTGTCTACCAAACTCTGTTTTTGTAAACGCCACGAGATCACGGTTCCTCCCATTGTAAACACATACCCAGTTTGTGATCGAGCTTTATGCGGATCAGATAAATAACTAGCATCTGCAAAACCAACTAGACCAAGTTTCGAGTTTCTAGTATAATATAATCCCAAATCGATCGTACCTTGTAGATAGTGGAAGATGTGCTTTATTCCGTTCTAATGTCTACGCGTAGGAGCTGAATTGTACCTTATAAGTAAGTTAGTAGCAAAAGCTATATCTGGTCTAGTACAATTTGCAAGATACATTAAAGCACCTATTGCGCTCTTATAAGGTACTTCGGGACCTAATATTTCTTCATTACCTTCACATGATCTAAATGGACCACTTTCAACATTTAATGATCTATTAACCATTGGACTACTCAAAGGATTCGCTTTATCCATGTTAAAGCGTTTCAATACCCGTTTGGTATAATTTTACTGATGCACAAATATTCCATCTTGGAAATGCTCTATCTGGAGCTCGAGACAAAACTTTGTCTTTCAAAGATCTTTCATTTCGAACTCCTCTTTCATGTGAGTTCTTGCATCATCAATAGCCTTTTGAGTTCCAATCATGTTTAGGTCATCAACATAAACAGCAATGATCACAAATCTTGACAATGATTTTTTTATAAATACACAAGGGCATATCGCATCGTTGATATATCCTCTCATCAACAAATATTCACTTAAGCGATTATACCACATGCGTCCGGATTGCTTTAATCCATAAATTGATCGCTGTAATTTGACCGAACAAATCCCTTTAGACAATGCCTCTTGCATTTCTAAAATTTTAGATCTCTCATGGATCTTTAATCCTTCTAGGATTTTCATATATATGTCACTATCAAGCGATCCATGTAGGTATGCAGTCACAACATCCATCAGGTACATTTCTAAATTATTTGATGCCGTTAGGCTCATCAAGTACCTGAATGTGATTGCATCCATTACCGGAGAATATGTCTCTTCATAATCAATTCCCGGTCTTTGAGAAAATCTTTGCGCCACAAGTCGTGCCTTATATCTTGTGACTGCATTTTTCTCATTTCTTTTTCTCACAAAGATCCATCTATTTCCAACCGACATTACATCTTTTGGTGTAATGACAATGGGTCCAAAGACATTTCTCTTCTCAAAAGAGATTAATTCATTTCTCATGGCATCTTGCCATTTTTACCAATCATGTCTTTGTTGGCACTTTTTTACCGATTGTGGATCTGGATCATCCTCGTGATCAATTTCTTTTGATACAACAAAAGAGAATATCCCATCAATATCTTAGATTTCTTTTCTACCCCATAATTTTCTACTTTGGGTATAGCTGATGGATATCTTAAAATTTTCACAATTCTCAACGTCTTCTGGACGTTCTTCTGTATCGGGGTTGGCTAGACCCTTTTTACTCATGTCCTCTTGACATTTTTCATCATGAGATTCCTCTTGAATCTTTTCATTTTGAGATTTCTCTTGAATATTTTCATTTTGCTCAACCAATTTTCTTATCTTGCGGGGATTTTTATCCTTTGAGCCCATTGATCTCTCTCACCTTAATTGAACTCTCGGTTCATTTTCTTTGCTTCCATCCGAATGTTCTTCAAGAACATCAATTCTTGATGGAGCATTAGCAGCGGGTATATAAAATTTTGTCACTCTTCTTGTATCTGTGAATGCATCTGGTAACTGGTTTGCCAAATTATGTAAATGTACAACCTTTTGAACTTTTAACTCGCGTTGTTTTGTCGGGGGATCAAGGTGAACCAAAGGTGGAGTACACCAAGTAACATCCTTTGGCACTTGATTTATTCCTTCCACTAACGCAGGGAATTCTTCTTCATTAAAATGGTAATCGGCAAACCGTACCGTAAACATATCACCAGTTACCGGTTCAAGATACTTTATTATACTTGGTGACGTATACCCGACATATATCCCCAATCTTCGTTGCGGCCCCATTTTTGTTCTTTGCGATGGCGCTAACGGAACATAGACCGCACACCCAAAGACTCGAAGATGAGATATATTTGGTTCTTGGCCCGACGCCAACTGTAATGGAGAATATTTATTATATGCACTTGGCCTTACCTGGACCAATGCTGCCGCATGCAATATAGCATGTCCCCATACAGAAATTGGGAGCTTTGTTCTCAATATCAATGGCTTTGCAATTAATTGTAGCCATTTTATCAAGCTCTCCGCCATGTCATTTTGCGTATGCATATGGGGCACTAGATGTTCAACATCGATCCCATTGACATACAATATTCATCAAAGGCTTGAGAAGTAAATTCACCCGCATTATCTAGCCTTACTTTCTTTATTGCATAATCGGGGAATTGTACTCCCAACCTGACTATTTGGGCAATGAATCTTGCGAAACCCGTATTTCTTGTGGTCAATAGACACACATGTGCCCATCTATTAGATGCGTCAATTAATACCATGAAATACTTAAACGCCTGCACTGTGGATGAATCGGTCCACATATATCACCATGTATTCTTTCTAGGAATACATGGGATTCATTCCCAACTTTAGCTGGAGACGGCCTCACTATGAGTTTCCTGTGAGAACATGCCTTACATGAAAACTCTCCCGATTGAAAATTTTTCTAGTTTTTCAATGGGTGGCCATTCGAGTGTTGCACAATTCTTCTCATCATGACTGATCCTGGATGTCTTAGTCTCTCATGTCATACTTTAAATGTACTAGTAAACTTCTTGTTTACAGTAACACAGGACTCAGACGTATTTATTTTTGTGCAATATAATCCGGAGGACATCATTGGTAATTCTTCCAATGTTTGTTTCCACTCCGATGTAATGCAAAGATATTCAGTGCCATTCTTATTCATACTTTCAATATGACATCCATTTCTCCGGATATCCCTGAAACTCAACAAGTTTCTGTACGAATCGGAGGAATATAATGCATCACTTATTTCAAACTTCGTCCATCTTGGCATTGAAAATATGGCTCTTCCATAGCCTTTAATAATTTTTGCATTACCACTTATGGTATTCACGCTTCCAACGGAGTCTTTTAATTTGAGATCGGAGAAATACTTTTTATCCTTAAGTACTATATGCCTTGTCGCACTGTCCGCTAGACATATATCTCCATCCATGATCTCAAATTACGACATCTTCTGGTGTCATTTATATCATAACAAATTATGCATTAAATTACTAAAGATTATGCTATAAAACGTTTACTTTATATTATACCAAAATGTATGATTTAAAGCCGATATAACATAAAACATATACCACAAGTATATAATATTAAACATTAGAAACTACACTACTATTTTGATCATGCCCCATCGATCTTGGTTCTTTTATTTCCCGCTGATGCATCTGGATCAACAAGGAAAACTACGACATCAAAATGAGCATCATTACTTAGGCCATAAAAGGAAGGTTCATATTCATTCGAGAAGAAATTTATTTATACTTCCATTCTTTTTACCTTTAGTGATTCTTGATACAGATCGGTTTAAATATTTTTGGCGTACAACATCATGTACCCATTATTCTTCCATGCCACATCTGTAACAAGTGATCTCATTTTCCTTTTTCACAACGCGACCAACTTCAATGCTACTTATTGCGTTTGAATGATTAGACTGGAATCCTCTTCCATGTCCTCGTCCTCGTCCACCACCTTATTATTCTAGTTGGACGAATCATCGGTTAAATATCTTTTAAACCATTTTATAAGTGGTGACGAAAAATATCATGGCCTTAGCCTTATTTTTTTCCGATGTCGTTTCCGACTGATCGATGGTTCCAAATTTTTTACATGATCACGATATATTTAATACATACAAATTATTAATTTCACAAATTTAATAATCAACCTTTTATATATTTACTTTAAAATAAACATGCATGATGAAATTAAGCATAGACATATGATAGTATAGTTGTATATTAAGTCATATATACTAGGAGGCAAAGCCTATACCGTTAAATTTAAGGAGGAGGCGTAACCTACCACTCTATATATACAATATATAAATATATATATAATATATAAATATATATACGTATATATGATCTTGAATAAAATCAACATATATTAATCATTAAATTTAACACAAATTTAAATGTTACCTCCAATACGTATTAACGGATTAAATCCAAGAGACGATTGTGCTCCGATACGTATGAACGAAATCTCAAGAGACGATCGTGCTGATAACGTGTTGTGAATATTATACAAACTATACTAATCTATATATATGGTGGAGGCATATATATATATATATGTTCTTCTTATTTGATCTTGATACAATTTATATGTATATGTATTTAAAGTAAACAAAAAAAAGACTTAATGGTAAGTATATGGAGATTTCTTATTCAACTTTTCTTTCTAAAACTTGTTCTTATTAATCTCTCTTGTATCACTCTTTCAGGCCCGTCCCAGAGGGTAGGCAGGCTAGGCCATGGCCGTGGACCACCAATTTTTTTTTTAATTTATGGACCACATTTTTATAAAACAAATGTTTGGACCATATAAAAAAAAATATTTTAGGCCACAAATAAAATATGTTTTGGACTACAAATAAAAAATATATATTGGGTTTGTAAACTATTATGTTTTTATAAATTGATATTATTAAAAAAATTAAATAATAAATATTTAAAATTTTGTTTTTGTTTTGGGCCACAAATTTCGTTGGACCGGCCCTGCAGTCTTGTTATATTTTGTTATGTTGTGATTAGTGGCATATTAGAGACATTTAGACATAGGTCTTAGACCATCCGCATTCGTCATCTTTTGTGGATGTCTTTAAATAAACAAATATTAAAAACACACTCTCTCTTCCTTTTACTCAACTTTATATCTTCTCTTTCATTCTTTTACTCAATTTTTATTAATTTTATATTTAAACACACCCATATTCTCTCTCCAAAAGTCACTATTTATGTCTTCCTAAAGACACAATCTCTCCAACAATATCCACTATCTCCTCTCTTTACTCAAATTTTATTAATTTTATATTTCAATACACCCCATTATTTTAACCAAAAACATTATCTTTCTTCTTTTTACTCAAATTTTAATAATTTTATATTTAAAGACATCCACATTTGTCTCCAATGCGGATGCTCTAACGTAAGTTTTATTAGTGGCACTCTTGTGTCAAGCTAAATATGATGGCACTTGTCTACTTAATAGATGAGCTTAATGTCAAATGGTGGTGAATAATCACCAAATTATAACACACTTCTATTTATAAAAGTTACAATATTTTTGTCCAAAGTATCGACTATTTCTCTGGGCTATATATTAAAATTACAATATTTAGGTCTCGAATCTGAATTCTTGTATTTTTATAGTCCCTTTTGTGCAAAAGTATCGTTATAGAACTAAAAACCCTTGGGATGGATTCTCTTGTCTCTAGTCTCTAGCAATTTTTCCCTCCAAACCAGAAAACCCCCAAATCTCACAGGTCGGAGATTCGTTTCTCTTCCGGCTTAAAAATGGCGTCTTCTTCTTCAACTTCCGGTGTCGGAGGTTACGAGATCCCTTGGGTTGAGAAATACAGACCGAGCAAGGTGGTCGATATCGTCGGAAACGAAGATGCAGTCTCAAGACTTCAAGTCATCGCTCGCGACGGGAACATGCCCAATCTTATCCTTGCGGTGAGATTCACCGTTCTTAGTTCCTAAATCTTTCAATTGGCATTCTCTTTGTTTCCAATCCTCCTCGAATTTGCCGAATACCACTTGGGTTCATAAGAAACTCCAAAGGGAATTAGGTCTGGCTCCTGTGTAGATTTTAGGGTTTTGATCATTTTCCATTGTATGTTAAAGTGAGTGAAGTGTATTGAAGGCTTGATTTAGTGTTCAGTGGACTACTATCAGTGATTTATAGGATTCTGTGATTAGTAAGGACTTGGTTAGTATAATTAGTAGGACTCTGATTTGTGCGTTTGTGATGTTTGTTTGATATCCGCAGGGTCCTCCTGGAACGGGTAAAACGACTAGCATTTTGGCTCTTGCGCACGAGCTGCTTGGCTCGAATTATAGGGAGGCTGTTCTGGAGTTGAATGCATCTGATGATAGGTATGTTTATCTGTGTTGCCATTCTCTTTACCAATGAGATTTTGTTATTGGATGTTGTTTTATCTTCGTTCGTTGTTTGGCTCTTCATCGTACGCGTGGTACTGTTTGCTGTTATTGTGTAGGGGTATAGATGTTGTTAGGAACAAAATTAAGATGTTTGCGCAGAAGAAAGTAACACTTCCTCCGGGGCGTCATAAGGTTGTAATTCTAGATGAAGCTGACAGGTTTGTGCTGCTAAAGCAGTGACTTTTACTTGAGTCGTTCTTTCTCATGTTGAATTGTTCCAGTCAAGTTTTGTCTGATTCATTGCTTCTTTCTGTTTTTGGTTTGTAAAATCAGCATGACATCTGGAGCACAACAAGCCTTGAGGAGAACGATTGAGATCTATGCAACCTCTACACGGTTTGCACTTGCTTGTAACACGTCAGCCAAGATTATTGAGCCCATTCAGAGTAGATGCGCCCTTGTTCGATTCTCGAGATTATCCGATCAGCAGATACTAGACCGTCTCATGGTGGTGGTTCAAGCAGAGAATGTATGGATTCTGCCACTTTTCTTTCGTTCTACAAGTTTATATATATACTACGAATTAGTTCCCCTGTTTTGCTTTGGCTAAGAAATCAAATGGGTTCTTATCTTCAATCAACAATAAAAGAAAGCTTAAGCGAATATAGTTGGCTTAAATTTTCGACATTTCTAATTGCTTGTGTTCTCATTGTCTCAAGGTTCCATATGTACCTGAAGGCCTTGAGGCAATAATCTTCACAGCTGATGGTGACATGAGGCAAGCTCTGAACAACTTGCAAGCCACATTCAGCGGCTTTCGGTTTGTCAACCAAGAAAACGTCTTCAAGGTTCGATACAAAACCTCAACTCACTTACCTAATGAAACACTTCGGTTTCACATCATCAATCATACATCTTTTCACCTTTTTCTTTTCTTTTCTCAGGTCTGTGACCAACCTCACCCGCTTCATGTCAAGAACATAGTTCGCAATGTGTTGGAAAGTAAGTTTGACGATGCTTGTCACGGCTTAAAGCAGCTCTATGATCTTGGCTACTCTCCAACGGACATTATCACAACCCTTTTCCGTATTATAAAGAATTATGATATGGCTGAGTATCTGAAACTTGAGTTCATGAAGGTATACATCTGATTCTTCTTAACATCTCAAAACATTCTACCCTGCATATTCGTTCTTACGCCAATTCTGTTCTTCAGGAAACTGGATTTGCGCATATGAGAATCTGTGATGGAGTTGGATCATATCTTCAGCTATGTGGTCTTCTGGCTAAGTTAGCCATTGTTCGTGAAACAGCTAAAGCAGCTTAAGCTAGGCAACTACCACTCTCAACTCTAGCGATGAACCGGTGGCTGGTTTGTATGTTTAAACCAAGCTCTCGTTGTTTGGTAGATGTTGGAACTTCCTTGC
The DNA here is from genome assembly GCA_964056655.1 of Arabis hirsuta. NCBI lineage: Eukaryota > Viridiplantae > Streptophyta > Magnoliopsida > Brassicales > Brassicaceae > Arabis > Arabis hirsuta. The sequence continues at coordinate 1,313,459 of OZ053311.1, forward strand.
TTTTTACTAGATTTGAATTGCTTGTGAATGTTTCTGACTTATTTATCTTTGAAGTTTAATCCTAACCATTGTTGGTTTTCATTCTATTATATGCGAAGTGCGAAATCCTACGAGTCGTCTCGAAGTTCACTCTCAGACGTGAGAAATAATCATTAGCAATGTAGTTTCAGTGACCTGATTATATGCTCTTGTAATCAATTAACAAAAAAAAAAAGACGGAAATTGTCAATAGATCACCAAATAAGCACTCTCTTTATTTTCAATCTTTTGGATGATTTTTATTTACGGATTCTCTTGTAAGTTGCCTATTACTTGAATTGCACCGATTATTGATTACTCGAAAATTATTATCATGTGAATACATTTCGGGTGTATGATGTTTTTTCCTTTTTTTTTACAAATGAGATAAGTGACATAAATTGACAAATCGAATATGACATTTCAAAAATAATTTGATCATATTTCCGACAACAATTCAAAACGGTTATAAACGATTACATTTTAAATATTTTTTCGTCCACGTTCTAACTAGTTTCTGTTTTTTTGTTTGTCAACAACAATTATATTAAGACGGTTTATAGATCCAAACCAGAGGAGAAGAATTTACATACAAAATATAAGTCGAAAGACATCGTGTACCACGCGCTAACCTATCGGCTTTGTCATTTCCATGATATGCTCAAATTTACCCTAAGCTACTCTCTCAAATTAAGAGATCGTAGTAGTACTTAGGGATCGTATCCACAGAGAATTGTAAACACACAACCGATTATGAAATTAAATTAAGCTAAATAAAAATATGAGAATGTAATTAAAGTAGCAAAGCAAAACAAACGGTGATGACTTAGGTTCTTAAAATTCAATTAAACAAAAGGTTAGACCATGTGTAATTCTCAAGTATAGTATGAATCAAAATTGAAGAATAAAAGACTGTCAGAATTATTAATTAGAGATTTTTTTCTCAATCTTTGAGTGTCCACATAGGCAAACTTATTTTTGAAAATATTTAATTTAAAAAAAAATCATTTAATACACACTAAATCATATTTCTTTGTTTTTATAACTAATAAAAAATATACTGTAAGCAAAACATAAGCTGATCATAATAAATCATATAAGCAAATCGTGGTTTATATTTGTTGAGTGAAAAAAACATATAGATCATGTATTTTTGTACTTCAATTTTAACAGTTTTCTAATTTAAAGAAAATTGGAGTAATTTGTTTTCCATATTTTCCATGCAAAACATAAGTAAAATATAAGGAAAACACAAAATAGAATATAAGCCTATAATGAGCATCCATCTAATGGGTTTATAACACTAGCATTTCTTTCAAAAAAATGAACGAAACATTCACGATGTTACAATGAGTTTGGGGATGATTTATCCATCAAATCAAGTGAAGATTTCGATAAGATAATTTTTGATCTAGTCATGAATGCCCTTATCATATTTCACATATAACGTTTACATGGTTAAACTAAACATGATAACCCGATCCAATTATACATATCATGTATTCTATGATAACTAAACATTTATTTCATAAACATGTTTATTTCAAATAGTGAGTCTGATCTAAAAGATTATATGTTAGTCTTATGCATATATATTTCTTTAATTTAGTCAAATTCTTTCCAAACATTTATTTTGTCATATTCCGATCTTTTTACATATTTTTATTTCTCTTCCCTATATTATTATTACCAAAACAAATATTCCATAATCTTGTATTTACATATTTTGTTTATTTGCTTACTTATTTTCGTTTTTTAATTTAATTTTTAATATCTAATAATATAAATAACAATAAATATAAAAACATGCATTAAAATGAACATTTACTATACATTTTAATATAAAAATTTTGTTTTGATGATGTGGACACTTTAAATAGAGAGAAAACTCCCTAATTATATAATAGATTTTTATCAATAATACAAGCTTACCAAACATGTCAACAAACAATTTTCAAAACATTCACATATTATTTTAATATAAATGACAACCAATGCGAAACAGAGTTTCACATCGATCAGAATTATTACACCGCGTTGAGACTTGAGACTAAAACAATCACCACAATTTTCAAAAGGAAAAACAACCATGGAACCATGTTACATACAAAAAAAAATGAAGCTCCTCAAGCTGTTCTTTTTTTTTTTGTTATTTGTAGAATTCGATAACACAATATGAATAATATGAATAAGCATAACATATGATTTCACACCGTAGAAACCCCGAATTAAAGGCTAGAGTCTCTATCTGTGAAAAGGACCTCTCTTTACCACCAGAGCATTGTGTTAATATAATCATATCCATGGCAAACACTATGTTAGAAGAAAAATCGTTGATCTTAGGTTTCACCGGTGTAATCATCTCGACTATTAAGAGCATGATTACAGGTAGTAAATATGATTGGGATAATATATGAATTTTATAATATTAATTGTATTGGGATTGATGAATATAGAGAGAAAGAGGAGAGAGATAGAGAGAGATGTTATACTTACCCACTAAATATGGATAATATAGATTCTATATTTAAAAACCCAAAAATGGTTTGGGTAAATATAAAAAATTTATAATATTAAAAACTTCTTATATTTACCCTTATTTATCATCCATAATCATGCCCTTATCACTTTTCCTTTTTCCGAAAGACTTTTCCAACAATTTTTAGAACTTTTACACAATCTGCATCGGTCTAATCATGTAGTATCCACTGTCATTTTATCCATTTTGTTTCATAGTTAAAATATATTTGATCATGAAATTATGTATAGTTAGTAATAAAACCTTTTCATAAGTATACATATATTTACTTTCATGAAAATAGCATCTCCTTTTGGAATTTCTGTAAACATATCTCCTGAAACATGCTCCACTCTTGTCAATAGATAGCTATTAAAACTAGAACTTTCAATACAAATTGTTCATTATATCAGTATGTGTTGTACCTGGATAAGGAGGAGCATGGGCTAAAACCGAGGTTAGATCAAAATTAATGCCCTTAATATGAGGATACTTGGATGTGACTAGACCTATAACGGTTCCAATTCCTCCTCCCACATCCACTAAAGTATTTAGATCTTCGAATCCCTTGTAAACTTCAAGAACTTTCTTCATGGTCATGGTAGAAATTTCTGACATTGTCCGGTAAAACATCTCAGCAAATTGTTCGTTTGAACCAATGTATTCGAAGAGTCTCATGCCATGAGCAGATGTGAATGCATCTTTTCCATCTAATATCATATCTTTGAGATGTATCAGGTTAAAAATTAATAATAATTATAGTTCTTTGATCGCTAGAGGTGCTCGGATCTGTTAGCACAAATGGCTTTGTCACTTTTGCAGGATCTTTGAGTACGGGAGTTCAACTTCACATCCCCGCAAAGGGTAAAGGAAAAAAGCACAGTTGGTCCCATTGACCACGATAAAACAAACAGATTTTGCTTTTTTGTGAATAATGTGTTAAGGTATATAATACGTACATGTATTTATAGAACATTTTGTTGTAAACTAGTTTAGTAAGAATGTTTACAAAACGTATATTTATAGAACAGTAAACAGTTTGTAGTAAACCAGTTTAATTATAAGAATTATTGACCGGAATTTGGGTTAAATGTACTTGATGTTCAAGTACGTTATTGGCTTGTTTGTGAATAATGAAGAAGTACGTACCAAGTCTTGAAATGGACTTCCCAGATGTGAGAGAACCGGAGCCGTCTCCACGGTTCAAGAAAAACGCGCAAACAGGTTCAGCTGCATATTCCCTCTCGGTCTTTCCGGTTTCTCCGTTTTCAGCCGTACGATGCTTCAAGATCGAGTGACTTGCTAGTGAAACCAGCATCCGGTCCAACAAATCCGGTGCTTCCGGGTTGGTGGGTTTGGTTGGGAGACAAAGCGCAATCTCGGAAGCCGAGAGCCACTCACCTTCATCTACCGCAGCGATTGTGTCGATGACGCCAAGCTCCAAGGCGGATTTGAGAACCATGGGGAAAACCATGGTGTACAAGATCCTTTCTGCTTGCAAGCTCACTGTTTCTTCGTCAAGTTGTTGTTCTTCTTTGATTAGACTTTGTTTATGGAAAATGGTTAATGGATCTTGAAGATGGTTTGCCATTAATTGTTATCGTTGGTTTAAAAATGAGGAAGAAAGGTATATTGCTAAGAGAAAGTTGGTTCAACGTTTACAATTAGTGTCATTTTATAGGGAAAAACGTCAAATCCTAAATATAGTGAACTTGATGCTTAATATTAAATGCAACCATTCGATATTAATGCATGTTTAAAATGTTTTCAATAATGCCTCACACGGACTAAAGCAAAAACGGACTAGACGGTTGAACATTGAGGCCTTTATTATTAGGTAAACTCGTACCGTGGCGATTTCATCTTAGGCGGTGGATTTAGGTGGGAGGTGAAATTAAAACCTTGGTAATGTAGACGAAGTTTAGGTGGCATAGCTTTATCCGTCTAGACGGCATAACTATTTATCCTAGAGTATTTTTAATTTAAAAATTTTAAACTAAAATTTTATTATTCTAATCTGTTAAAGCTTGTATATTCAATGTTACAGATAAAATAATCCTCCTTGACCTATACGAATTATCCGTTGCCACATTACATTATGGAGTTCCTAGCATTTCGGGTAGAGCTTATCACACAATAAATAGTCTAGAAGACATGTTTTGTGCCGAACCCTATAATGGTCTGAACCCATGAGAGAAGAAACTCGTGTCCAACAACCCTCGTCGAGACCTAGTCCAGAATCAATCCATTAGAAAAGGCTGCAACCTATAATTACTATATGGCATCCACCACTCTTTTCTACATGTATATTGGAAACTTTATCAAGAACGCATCCTTGATTATCACCAGCAGCACCGGTGCAGCTTCATTGTCTTCTCTGACGGCTGCGATTTTCACATACAAACCACCAACAGATCTCATAGATCCCTCATCTTGTCTATCTGGTGGGACAATGCCACACACCTTGTGTGCAATACTGAGTAGAACCCTAGGCGTGTAATCTTTTTTTTACGCCTCTTGGCTCTTATATTAAGACCATCTCCAACCCAAAACTCCATCTTTTACTCCAAAATAGAGAACTCTAAAATGGAGTTGTGTTTTACTCCAACCCTACTCTATTTCGGAGTAAACAATTGAGTAAAGAACAAAAAAATGGAGTGATAAATGGAGTTACTCCATATTTGGAGTAACTACCTTTTCCTCTATTTTGGTGATGGAAATGGAGTGGTGTTGGAACATATTTGACTGCAAACTCCATTTTAGAGTACAAAATGGAGTGGGGTTGGAGATATCCTAAGACCACAAACCCCTAATATTTTCATGTTAAGTGGGCTTCTAACCTTTTTAATAATTTTGAGCTTTCTAATTCAAGAAGAGTCCAACCTCACTTTCATGTGAGCTATTTTGCCACGTCGCTTTGTCCCGTGTGTTGCCAAAATTGACTTCTTATTCCAACATTATGATGCTCCCGAAACTTCTCTTTCATTCTTTCCTTTTTTGACTGAATAAGTGTATCCAAGCTAATTCTCAGACTCTTTAGAATCAGCATTTTACTCCTTCTCGGTGGTAGCATCAATACTTTCCTCAGACTCACTATCAAGATTTGTTGTAGATATGCATCCACACATTAATAGTAGGGTTAATTAGGCTAATATTACATTTATGATACATAATTAAGAGAATAACATGTGCATAATTAAATTTAAGTTTATAGCAGAGAGAAAATAAAAATTGACTGTTTTACCCATGTAGTTATTAATTGGTCTCTTTCCCCATAATTTTTTTTAAGAAAAAAAACTGACATTATGAAAAGAGAGATGAATGATTCAAACATACACACAATATATTATTTATAAATTCTTGTAGTTTAGTCACCTGTTTAAAAATAAATGAATTATTGTTCGTTCACTTTGTTCTGGAAATAGTAAACTATATTGTAAGGTTCTTAATAGTTAACTATACATTCGATAATAGTTTGTTGCATAGTTAACTATTTATATAAACAATGTTTTTTTATGTATAGTTAACTATTAAAAAACAGTTTTCAGAAAAATAGTTAACTATTTAAGTTTCATATGTAACTATTTATCTAAAAAATGTTTTTTTAATGTTAACTATAGATCCGAAAAAAACTGTTTATATAGTCGACTGTTTATATAAAATTACATAGTTAACTATTCAATATCATAATTAATTATTATGATAACATAGGTCACTATCTAACGACCACATTTAGTTACCTAGTCATGTGTTTGTACTATACTATCTTTGATCAATTTTTATAGACATAAAAAAAAATTGAGAGAGAGAATATATTTAAATAAATAATAATGGAAATGATATATATGACTATTTATTATAGAGAGGATAATTTTTGTTATGGAATCACTTACCATAATACAGTAGGGGTAAAATCGGAATCTCACATTGTTAGAGTGTTAGTTTCTTTATTTTTATTTATGTAGTGTTAAATAATAAATTATTAGATAGTGACCTGCATTATACGCGAGATAATGTGATACGCGAGTAAAATTAATCTAGCTTTAGTTAAAAATATAATTTATAGTTATTGGAAAAATTATTATACGGAATCTAAAACTCGTTTATATATATGAATTTTGTAACTCTTTTGTATAGAAATGCATCCCACCCGTGAAATAATTGAATATTTTTTAGTCAATATATATCACTTACTAATAAAATGTATTTATTTACTATCATAATTTTTAAAAATACGGTTTATCACTCAAATATACAAAATAAAAGATTGCAAATATGAATTGAATTTTATAGGTTTAAGGTAATTATAAGAATAGGTGAATATTAATAGTAAACTTTTTTTTTTATTTTTCGTTTTTAAAAAACAAATCCAAAAAAAAAAATTCTAATAATGTTTGGTTGTAAGGATTGTATGATTGTGTAGTGTTTGGATAATAGTATAGTAGAGAATAAATAGGATAGTGGAGTGTTTGGGTAATAATATAGTAGAAAATTAATAATAGGGTTTAATTTTTAATTAAAATCTCCAAAAATTTGAGAGGTTGACATCTAAGCAAATTAATCCAAAAATACTTCTCTTTTAATATATAGAAGATATGACTAGTGAGTAATATACCACCTAATTTCTCTTAATATATATAAATATCGATACGAACTTATTGTCACCGAAAAAAGTTGAGTTTCTTCTATTGGTATTTGGTGATAAAAAAATATGTTGAAACAGTCTTGCGGTTTTAGATCACCAAATAATTGACAGTCTCTTTTTTTTTTTGTCTTTCGATGACTTTTGTAGTATCTGGCAATTAAATCAAATTATAATAATTTCTTGTCATAAAAAAATTGGTCTTCTGAACTTATTCTGCGATTTTTGTATTTCAAATTGGAGTTCGAATAAGTTTTTGAAAAATTTCCTGTCAGTACATATTGAAGAATTTCTTTAACAAAAAAAAAAAAAAACATATTGAAGAATTTTGTATTTTGTGAGGAGGACCCATGTAAATTAAGGTGTGGAGCAAATTCCATCCAAAAGGACACATATCCGGTGGACCAACACTAAATCACAAGTAAACTATTGAAATTAATTTCATCGATAAAAGATACACAAGCAAGAAAATCAGTGATGCCCTCACTCGTGGTATAAAAATTTCAGAACTAAACATGCATTCATTATTCATAAAACTATATTTTGTTTTTTGACATCCAGTCATAAAACTATATATAATAACACATTTATATCAAATTGGCAGAATTAGAAGTTTTGAAGATTTATTTTCCAAAACTTTACGTTCATATACAGTAGGATATGAAGAATGTCAGAGAGGTCTTAACAAAAAAAAATGAATGTCAGAGAGGTCTTAACAAAAAAAATGAATGTCAGAGAGGATTTTTTTTCTTTAAATCTTAGTGCAAAACTGATTTTCACATTGAGCAGGATTATTTCACCTCGTTGACACTTGATTAACTGTATCCTCAAAATCTTGAAAAAGAAAGACAGCCCAATACATAAATTATAGTACACGATAAAAAAATAAATCCATTAACAAACAAACAAATATCTTCTAGCTTTATATATACAAAAATCTCTTCCACTTGTGCGAGATGATTCATAGTTTTTCTTGATGATTCGTAGTTTTTCTTGGTAAAAACATGAATTCATTTGTGGAATTCGATAACATAATATGAATATGCACGACAAATGATTTCACAACTAAGAAACCCCGAATCAAAAGCCAGATTCTTGAGTTGGGGAAAAGACTTCTCCTTACCACCCGAGAATTGCGTTAGCATCACCATGTCTTTGGCAAACACAATGTTAGAAGAAAAATCGTTGACTTTTGATTCTATCGGCGTGATCATGTCGACTATTATCACTTTTCCTTTTTCAGGTAGACTTCTCCAACAATTCTTTAAAATCTTTACACAATCTTCATCATTCCAATCATGTAGTATCCACTGTCATTAAATTATTTTATCAATTTTATTGTAGTTAATATATGGTTGACCCTGAAATTATATATTTGGTAATGATAAAATTAACTTTCCCATCAAAAAGAGTATGTATAAGAACTTACTTTCTTTACCAAAATTTTTAAACAAAAAAAAAACTTACTTTCATGAAGATAGCATCTCCTTTTGGAATTTCTATAAACATATCTCCTGAAACATGCTTCACTCCTATATCCAACGGATTTTTAGTAAAATTGAGCAAAACAAACATCACCATTTTAAGAGAGAGATGCACCAAAACTATACCACTTAAAAATACAACTTATTAATTTTATCACTTAGGGTTATACCTGGATAAGGAGGAGCATTGGCTATCACCGAGGCTAGATCGAAATTGATGCCTTTAATCTGAGGATACTTGGAAGTAACTAGACCTATAACGGTTCCGTTTCCTCCTCCCACATCCACCAAAGTATTCACATCTTCGAAACCTTTGTAAACTTCTAAAACCTTCTTCATCGTTAATGTGGAAGCTCCTGACATTCCCCGGCTAAAATTCTCAGCGAATCCTTCGTTCAAACTAATGTATTCAAAAAATCTCATGCCATGAGCAGAGCTGAATGCATCCTCTCCTTCTAGTATCACATCTTTGAGATGTGTCCTATGAAAAAAAAAATCATCAATTGTTAGTTGACGGTTTGTATATTTATAGAACATTTTGTTATATACTAGTTTTGTTAGAATTAAGGTTTATAGTTATTAACCAAAAATGGGTTACTATACTTGATGATTAGCTTGTTCGTGAATAATTAAGAACTACGTACCAAGCCTTGAAATAGACTTCGCTTAGGTTTATCATGAACAGGGACGCGAGAGAACCCGATCCATCTCCACGGTTCAAGAAAAACGCGCAAACCGGTTCAGCTGCATATTCCCTCTCGGTCTTTCCGGTTTCTCCGTTTTCAACCATACGGTGCTTCAAGATCGAGTGACTCGCTAGTAAAACCAACATCCGGTCCAACAAATTCGGTGCCTCTGGGTTGTTGGGTTTGGTTGGGAGACGAATTGCAAGCTCGGAAGCCGAAAGCCACACGCTTTTATCTACCGCAGCGATCGTGTCGATGACACCAAGCTCCAAGGCGGCTTTGAGAACCATTGGGAAGGCCATAGTATTCACGAGCCTCTCTGCTTGCAAGCTCACCGTTTCTTCGTCAAGTTGTTGTTCTTCTTTGGTTAGATTTGGTTTAGGGGAAGTGGTTAAGGGATCTTGAAGATTGTTTGCCATTGTTTGTTATTGTTGGTTGTAAAAATGAGGAAGATAGATAAGAGAGGTATTATTGGTAAGACAAAGTTGGTTTCAACGTTCACATTTTATAGATGATATACACAATATACTATTTTATCGAGTTAAATATATATATTTTTATGCCACATAAATAAAATTAAAATAGTTTTTTATCATAAAAATAGTGGTTGATCAAGGATTCATTAAAACTTTTACACCATGATGTATGGGTTAGAATACCAGGACATGCAATTTATTAATATTTATGCAGATTAATGGGGAATAGCTTACCGAAGATCTTCATTGTGGAGTGAGGTAGAATCGTCTGCCGTGGATCAAGATAAAATATTTGTTCGTTGTAGAATCGTCGATGTAACAATCCTAATAATTTTTAATAGAATAATAATAAAAACTTCAGTGTTAAAAAAACCCGAATAATTACAAATTTTGTTTTACTATCGAGAAGTATAATTTTCGACTTTGATAATGTCTCTCACACAGCTCACCAAAAAAAAATGTCTCTCACAGTAATTAAATGCATATATATATATATATGTTTTTCACTAGTAATGTCATCAAATGAGACATATAGTAATAGCATAGTGGTTAATGTTATCATATTGTCAACGATTTATAGCAAAAAAAAAAAATTACATGTCAACCAAAAATGCATAATGTCAACGAAAAAAATGGCATCATCACAGTATTTTAATGAATATTTCTTGTTTTAGATCAGCAATGTAATCATTCGTGAATAGTTGTTTAGAAATTCCGTAACTATATATATTCGGAAAAATATTTAACAGATCATTATATCTTACAATAAAAATTATAGACATATTTGGTTGAACCAGGTGCATAAAAGGGCGAATAAGAGAGATTTTAGCTATTTGAGCATCTGAATTTCTTATATAACCAAACTTTTATATAGGCATTTATGGCCTTACCAAATCTCTCATCACCCCTGTATATAATCATACATGTTTGTCACCACAGAAAATAGTTTTGATTTGTATACCGAAACAAATGATGAAACAGTGATGTTTTACAAGATTTAAGCAACACACGTTCCAATGAAATTTCTATTTATGATGCTCCATCGTTCTCCAAATGTGTCAGCAAACTATTTTTAAAATTCAGTGTAAACTAACGCAAGATATGAATGTCTTATTCGACTAGTTGCAGACATATGACGAAATACACATCTAGTCATTAAAATTATGTAATAATTACAATATTTATATCCTCCATCATCCCTCTCATGTAACGACCCCCTACCCCCGTCTTATCATCAATCAATCTCGTGCAAATCTACGTCGTTGTTTACCGGCAAAGGCAACGACGATACATCCAATAAGGTTGTTGAGATCTCGATCAAGATTGAGTTTTTGGTGGGCGTGGCCCATATGGGCTTTAAATCAAAAATTGGAAGTAGCCCAACAATCGGATCCAAGATTTTCAAATCTGCTTTGGAAAAAAGGCTTAACATCAGTTCGAGATTTGTCTTCGCAATTCTTGTATAAGAACACTCATGAGATATCTATGCAAAGCTGTACCGCTTCTTTTGTTCTTTTAGGCATATTGTTACAGAACTCGTTAAAATTGTTGTCCTCCAAATCGACCTTGGAGAGACCAATTCGTCTTCATTGTGTTTCATTCCATTACTCGTCGAGAGTCATATCTCCACGTATGAGAGGGCCAAAGTTTTCTGGATTCTCAAATTCTGTAATTTACTCTCGGAGGAAGAGTTCAATTTCACCATCTTCCATCTCTTTGAGCATGGTCGTATTTTCTTCCTTTTCATGGAGAGTGGTCGAACCCCTGTGCTTTATGCCGGGAATTTTAAAGTCACATGGTAAAGAGACTAACCTGAGAATCTCCGGCTTTGTCGTGAATATCCTTTTGACGCATCCGAGACATGCTTTGGATATGCTGTCTATCATCTTCTGCGATGATCTATATGTTCTTTATTTTATTGCATTTAAATTATGTTGTATTAATGTGAGAGGATGCTTAATTTCCTCTTTTTGTACTTTGCTCGGTTAAATGAATAAAGTGAAATTGTTGACAAAAAAAAATTACAATATTTATATTACATAGTATTCAAAAATAATTCCATTACATGTGAGCTGGATCAAGTCTAAAACAACGTATTTGTATTATTCACAAAATTTTTTTCTATAAACCATAAGAGTTCTAAACTTTTATCTCATAATTTTTTCGGTATTCGGAAGCATTTTTGTATATTCTAATTTAAATAATAATTCTCCGTACCAAAAGGGTTTAAACCGGAATATAACTTTTTAGAAAAAAGTTTTAATTTTGTTTTTTTTTATTGGTAGTCTTAAAAGTCCAAAACTCTAGAATATTACAGATCTATTGGATTATGTGGCACGTTTATTTTATTTATAGTCAACTGTTAAACATATCATATTGCAAATATTAAATTCCAAATGGATCGGGTTTTAAAATATTAAAATTATACTTTAAAATGCAATATGATATGTTTAAAAAAGAGGGTAATTGCAAAAACACCACTTTTGGATGTATTTCTACGAAAATGTCATATATGGGTGTTCATTTGCAAAAGTGACACTAATTATAAACTCTAAAAAATATTTTAATTCATAAAAACCCTTAAATCTTCAAAACTAAATACTAATACAATATGGTTAACCCAAACATAAATGATATAATGAATATTTTTTGAAAAAGTAGTATTTTTGCAAAGAATTTGAAAATGTGGCATTTTAAAAAAAAATCTCTTAAAAATATTGATGAAAACTTAATATAAATTTTTGAAATTAAATAAAATTAAAAATATTAATATTTTATTTACCGGCAAAGGCAACGACGATACATCCAATAAGGATGTTGAGATCTCGATCAAGATTGAGTTTTTGGTGGGCGTGGCCCATATGGGCTTTAAATCAAAAATTGGAAGTAGCCCAACAATCGGATCCAAGATTTTCAAATCTGCTTTGGAAAAAAGGCTTAACATCAGTTCGAGGTTTGTCTTCGCAATTCTTGTATAAGAACACTCATGAGATATCTTTGCAAAGCTGTACCGCTTCTTTTGTTCTTTTAGGCATATTGTTACAGAGCTCGTTAAAATTGTTGTCCGACCTTGGAGAGACCAATTCGTTTTTATTGTGCTTCATTCCATCACTCGTCGAGAACCATATCTCCACGTATGAGAGGGCCAATTCGTTTTCTAGATTCTCAAATTCTGTAATTTACTCTCGGAGGAAGAGTTCAATTCCACTATCTTCCATCTCTTTGAGCATGGTCGTATTTTTTTCCCTCTCATGGAGACTGATCGAACCCCCGTGCTTTATGCCGGGAATTTTAAAGTCACATGGTAAAGTGACTAATCTGAAAAAATCTCCGGTTTTGCTGCGAATACCCTCTTGACGCATCCAAGGCATGCTTTGGATATGATGTCTATCATCTTCTGCGATGATCTATCTGTTTTTTATTTTATTGCATTTAAATTATGTTGTATTAATGTGAGGGGATGCTTAATTCTCTCTTTTTAATTCTCTCTTTTTGTACTTTGTTCGGTTAAATGAATGAAGTAAAATTGTTGACAAAAAAAAATTGCAATATTTATATTACATAGTATTCAAAAATAATTCCATTACATGTGAGCTGGATCCTGTCTAAAACAATGTATTTGTCTTATTCACAAATTTTCTTTTTTATAAGTTCTAAACTTTTATCTCATAATTTTTTCGGTATTCGGAAGCATTTTTGGATATTCTAATTTAAATAATAATTTTCCGTACCAAAAGGGTTTAAACCGGAGTATAACTTTTTAGAAAAAGAGTTTTAATTTTGATTTTTTATTGGTAGTCTTAAAAGTCCAAAACTCTAGAATATTACAGATCTATTAGATTATGTAGCACGTTTATTTTATTTATAGTCAACTGTTAACATATCATATTGCATTTTAAACATATCATATTGCAAATATTAAATTCCAAATGGATCGGGTTTTAAAATATTAAAATTATATTTTAAAATGCAATATGATATGTTTAAAAAAGAGGACAATTGCAAAAACACCACTTTTGGATGTATATCTGCGAAAATGTCACATATGGGTGTTCATTTGCAAAAGTGGCACTAATTATAAACTCTAAAAAATATTTTAATCCCTAAAAACCCTTAAACCTTCAAAACTAAATCTTCAAAACTTAATACAACATGGTTAACCCAAACATAAATGATATAATGAATATTTTTTGAAAAAGTGGTATTTTGCAAAGAATTTAAAAATATGGCATTTTAAAAAAAATTCTCTTAAAAATATTGCTGAAAACTTACTATAAATTTTTGAAATTAAATAAAATTAAAAATATTAATATTAATATTTTATTGATGAGATACTCATTAGGTACCTAACTAATGAAGATTGTAACGCCCGTGATCCAAAAATGGAATTTTGGAGGAGCGTCGATCGACAGGAGGGCTGAGTGTCGATCGACACGGGTGTTTTGTTTCGCGAAGGAGTCGAGCTGTGTGAGCTGTGTCGATCGACACAGCTGGTGTGTGTCGATCGACACGGATTAAAAATCAGACCGAGGGTTTGATTTTTATGGTTCGTTGGTTTGGGCCGGTTAAGGGGAGCCCTAGGGTTCAAGTATTTAAGCGTGGAGAAGGGGTTTTCTCTCTGTTTTGGCCGCTTTTTGAAAGAGAATTAGGTTTAAGAAAAGTTGAGAGTTTTTGAGAGATTTTTGGAGGTGTTCCGTCGGTTTTTGGGAGAGGCAAACGGCGGTCAGGTTCTGATCGGTTTTGAACGCAAATTGTAGGGTAAGTTCTCCTTTCTTTCCTCTTGCCGTAGGCGAAAATCTCGTGTGTTTTGGTTGAGTTTTCGCTGAGTTACGGCCGTTTGTTTGTGTGAGGGTTCTGCAGTCTCGAGTCTGCGATCAGTCCACTTCGAGGGAGATTTCCCGTCGAACCAGTGTGAATCAGGAGACGATTCAGATACCTTTGGAAAGCTCTCTCTGTGTAGATTCTAGATCAGGTTTCGGATCCTGATTCGGAGGTAAGCTCCGTTCTCTGTATTCGTTTGTTTTCAGGGTGTCGGTTCTGAATCTCTGTTTTTGCCAGTTTCGAATAGCGAGATTGCGGGCTGTTTTGCCGTCGATCCTGTAGGAGTTAGGGGACGTTCTATACATCGTTGGAAAGCTCTCAGTGTCTAGTTTCCAGAGCAGGTCTCAGACTTGGTTTTGGTGGAGGGAGTCGCGAGATATTCCTCTTTGTTGGTGTCGGGTTCCTTAGTCTTCTTTCAATCCGGTTGCAAGGTGAGTGCGTGACCATAGGCTCTCGGATATAGGATTGTGTATGGTGCGATTGTTTGCTGTGTGAATTTGGTGCTTTGAGTGGTTGATTGTGCAGGCGATCGATTAAGGTTCATGGAGATTCGGCCATGAGAGGATAGGCGATCTCCATCGAACAGAAGATGTCCTGTCGATCGACAGGATTGCTTCCTGTCGATCGACACGGGGTCATCTGTGTCGCGCGACACCGAGGTGGTGTGTCGAGCGACACGCAGGCCGTCGATCGACAGGACTGTTGGCTGTCGATCGACAGAGGGACAGAATTGTTTGTCGATCGACACCTAGAGGTTGTGTCGATCGACAGAGATGCTGCTGTTCTGTTTTGTGATGTTTGATGTTCTATGCGTGTTGAGTGATAACCCTGGTATTGTATGCATTTTATATTTGAGTAATTGGCCTGTAGATGGGAGGACCGTCTCACTGGGTATTTATGATAATACTCACGCATCTCGTATAACCATGTGATGCAGGTAAAAGCAGGTGTGATCGTGGAATTGTGGCGAGGACGAGATGGTTGATCTAGAGGCTCGATTGTGTGGTTATGTGGAGTGTTAGGTTGTTAGTGGAACCTGATAGTAAATGTTTAGGTTGCTGGTTACATTGTTGATTGAATTGGATTCTTGGTTTAATGGAATTGAATTGTGAACCGATTAAATTGATTATGGATTCAATGGTTATTGTTTAATTGCTTGAGTGGTCGAATGCATTGAGAAATTGTAGCATGTTGAGAACTAACATTTATGGGAATGTTAGATTCGATGCTACTTATTATTATTATAAAAAAAAAAAAACGGATCGGGTTGTTTCAAAGATGATATTTTAATTAAAAAAAAACTAATGAAGATGATATTAAATAGTGAGTCTTCAACTTAAAATATAATATAAATATTAGTATTACCAATGTAGATGACTCTTATATTTCATCTGGTAAATACCATTGGTATATAATTGAATTTGAACATGCGACCTACATCTAATCTAAAACAAATATTTTTGTAATTCACAAATTAGCAATCTTAAAACTCTAAAAGATTACAAAACTATTAGTTCATGTAAAACCATTACGCAGATTCAATTTGCCTAACTACCATATTGATTAGTCCTCAGCTAGTTTCCGATAGAATTTAGATTTCCAACAATTTAGAGCCGACATACTAAAATCGTCAAAAAGTCCGATTTTTTCTTGCAGTGTAGTTCGGGTTCTCTAAGTGTTTCGGTTTGCAAAAAGATGATATACATATATTTGATAGATACAATTGGTATAATATTTACTTTTTCCGTTTCAATATGATTGATGTTTTAGAAAAAAAATGTTTTACAAATATTGATTTTTTTTATGTTCTATGCAGTTTTATGAAGTTACAAAAAATTCTTAAATAGAAAAATAATATATTTATAATTAAATATTAATTTTTTAATATATGTAAAAACTCTAAAAAAATTAATTATTTTGAAACAAACAGAATAATATTTGTACACATGACTTGAATCCAATGCAAATCACGTGTAAGTGTTATCCAGTATATTGGTAATCCCGAAATTCTCAAAGATTTCATATTTTAAATAATATAAGTAATAGACATATTTGGTTGAACCAGATGCATAAAGCGGCTAAGACCATCTCCATCCATGATATAACGTTGGTATCATTAAATATAAAATTATTAAAAACACACTCTCTTTTCCTTTTAATCAACTTTATATCTATATAAAATTATTAAAAACACACTCTCTCTTCCTTTTACATCTTTTTACTCAACTTTTATTAATTTTATATTTAAACACATCCCAACTAAAGTTTAAACTCTCTCCAAAAGTATCAACTCATTGATCCAAAAGCACTCTCTTTCCAAAAATATCAAATCATCTTCTCTTTTTACTCAAATTTTATTAATTTTATATTTCAATACACCCTATTATTTCAACCAAAAACACTTTCTTTCTTATTTTTATTCAAATTTTAATAATTTTATATTTAATGATACCTACCAAAAATCATCACTAATGATGCTCTAATAAGAGCAATTTAGCTATTTGAACAGCTGATTTTCTTATATAACCAAACTATTTACCAAATCTCTCATCACCCCTGTATAAAAAAAATAACAAATTGAATGAAAATCCATCTTTCGAAAAAAAAATAACAAATATTTATATACCTATGTATATTGATGTGTTATTGTCACTTTATACTTTTATAGGTCATGTAGAAAATGGTGAAACGGTTTTGCGATTATGCAGAATTTTATCAATTCTACAAAAAAAAAAAAATTTTTGGAACAAATTCTACAATTTCAGGATTTATTTCCACTCTTCCAACAAATGTGTCAGTAAAGAGAAATTCCAAGAAACATGGGCCGGGGGTGGGGAGAGAAAATTCAGTCTTCGCATTTTGACGATTTGTATCTATACGATTGAGATGTTATTTTTTGGGTAATTATAAAAATGTAATTTTGTTGTGTGTATATTTGTAAGAATATCATTTAGAGATTGTCCATTTGCAAAAATGTTACTAATTATAAATTTATAAAACATATATCTTAAAATTCTAAACCCTAAAAAATATTTTGACCTCTAAAACCTTTTAAACTCTCGTAACTAAACCTTAATAGAACATAATTAACCTAAACATAAATGATATAAAGAAAAAATAATTTTGAAAATATGACATTTTTGTAAAGATTTAAAAAATATGGTATTTTTGTAAAATAATACTTAAAAAATAGCATTTTTAAAAATTCCAATTATTTTTTGGACAAGAAGTATTCAAAATTGGTAGTCCCAAAACTCTAGAATAATATTACAGATCTATTAGATTATGTAATATGTTCATTTTACGAGAATAGTCAAGTAACTTTAGAAGAAGATTCATTGATTTTTGATTTTATCGGCATAGTCATGTCGAGTTGTCGACTGTTATCATTTTCCTTTTCTCA
Source organism: Arabis hirsuta (assembly GCA_964056655.1). NCBI lineage: Eukaryota > Viridiplantae > Streptophyta > Magnoliopsida > Brassicales > Brassicaceae > Arabis > Arabis hirsuta. The sequence continues at coordinate 1,331,507 of OZ053311.1, forward strand.
AACAGAATTTTCAACAATATAGAATCTTCACACAATTTTTGCTGCCATATATAATTTTACCAGTTTTATTGTAATTAATTTATTGTTAACCATTGAATTAGATCCTTTATATATGCAGGTGAATATAATACAAATTAATCAAATAAAAAATTAAATTTTAATTAGTAACCTGTTATGTTTTAAAATATTATTTAACGTACATCCTAACACCAGTATAAATCATTTTATATCATAATTTTCATGTTTTAATCTATATCATACAAATCCAAAAATATATACAATCGGAATTTAAATCATATTCTCAATAACACAAAATATATATTTTAACCCATTATGAATATTTATGAATTTTGTGATAGAAATAAAAAAAATTAAAATATGATATAGTTAAATCAAAAAAGTAAAATTTATGTTAGGTACCTCATAAAAACTACAAATATTGTTGTGAACAATTATATATGTACATGATTGATAATTGTATTTTATTAATGTTATCTTTTTTTTCTCGTAAAGGTTTATACTCGTCAAATTTTATACAGTATTAACTTCATAACAAATATAACATCATTATTTTTTAACATATACTCCCTCCGTTTCATAATATAAGATGCTTTTGAGTTTTTTTTCTTTTTCAATATATAAAATATTTTGACAACCCTAAGTATTTTTTACTTTATTGAATATTATGCGACCAATAGTATTATGCAGTCTTATTTATAATTAATGAAATTAATTTTTATTTTATATATTAAATGATACTTTGTGAAGAAAAAGTAATTTCTTAATCTCCGCGATTTTAGCTAAAACATCTTATATTTTGAAATGGAAGGAGTATAATTTTCAATATATACACTTAGAGAGTACCAATGATGTCATAGGTAGAAAATTTCCGTTTTTTTTGTGATATTCTATATATTGATAAAAGGGAGAATTGCAAAAATGTCACTTTTGGTGTGTATATTTGCAAGAATATCACTTAGAGATGTCCATTTGCAAAAATGCCACTAGTTATGGATTTTAAAACCTAAATCTTAAAATTATAAACCCTAAAAATGTTTTGACCGCAAAAACCCCTTAAACCCTCAAAACTAAATCATAATACAACATAGTTAACCCAAACATAAATAATATAATTAAATTTTTTTGTTGAAAAAGTGGCATTTTGCAAATATTTTGAAAATGTGTAATTTTTGAAAAGTGGCACTTGAAAAGCGGCATATTTTAAAAAAATTCTTGCTAAAATAAGTATTTTTATAGATTTTTTTATTATTATATTTTTGCATGATTGATTATATGTTTAAATTTTTAATTTGAGTTTTCTATAACCTTTCTTACTTTTGTTTTTTCAATTTATATACTTTTTTATCATTCGTCTTTTAAATTATTTTAATTGACATTTTTATTATGTATGTATTATTTTTTCTTTTATAGCTTATGTAATGTTTATCTTTATTTTAAATTTTGTTTTTTAATTAGTATGGATAGTATTAAAAATTTAAGTTTTTATTATTTGATTAGTAACTTAACAAACTACTTTTTAATTTAAATCTTATTTTTCTTAATTAATTTTAATTTTTAACACATTCACCATCTAATCAATATTAGATACATGTCGCGATCTCGTGAGTTATAATTTTGCTTATATGTCATGCTTTATAAAAATGCATTGCGGTAAATACTTTTGATTTTAAAATTTATAACGCCTACAATTTCATAATGTAATTAGATTCTAAATTACGACTTGCACAAATATTTAATATTTATTTTATTATTATATTTTTTTATATTTTATTAAATCATAAATTTTATTATATTTATCTCATACTAAAATTGTCTCATACACGTTATTATATTAGCAAAATGACATCACCTTTTGTCTTTAAATATTTAAATATTTTGAAATGGAATAAATGTATTTTGTTATATAACAATTTAGAAATATTATTTATTTTAGTATGACGGGTTTTTTTTGTTAATTAGTCTATAATCTTTGTTTAGAATATATTTTTTATTTTAATTTTTAAAATTTTGTTAATACTGACACATGTCACAATCTAAATTGACAATTACATGTGTTGTAATCTGGTAGTTACAATTTTACTTAAGTGTCGCGTTCTCATCGTGCGCATTTTCCTTTATATAATAAGATTTGCTAAATAATTTGTGAGAAGATGCTTATGTGTCATCTCCACATTCATTCTCCCAAATAAAATATGACATGGTTAAAAAGAATTATCACATGGCAAAAGATTAATTATTTATTACCTTTTAAAATTTTTATTGTCATGGAAAAATCTTTACAAATATTTATGTATGAATATTTTTTAAAAAAATATGGGTCAATTTAACTTAAACAAATTTAAAAAACATTTGGCCACAAAAAAAAAGATCAAATGACAAATTACCATTGCGATTATAAATTGAAATTAAAAATTAAGATTTCAAAATTCAACTATTGAATGCCATTGTCGATTATTACATGAGAATTTTGGCAATTGTACTTTATTACATTGCCAATCAGTTAATAATTTTTTGATAAAGTTACACTAATAACAATAAACACAGTTGATAATTTAATATATTTTAATTAGTAGTCACACAATTTTTGATTAGTATGTTGATTAGTAATAGGTTAATATTTTTTTTTAAGTATTTTCTTTAGAAAAATATTAACCTATTACTAATCAACATAATGAAGTCCTTTCATTACAAAATAAATATAATTCCAATTCATGAAAAAAAAACAAATATTATGATCAAATTGTTTTTCAACAAAATAATATTATAAAAATTTTAAATTAAAAAGAAAATTATTATGTTGATAAAACTTTCATTAAAATAATGCCATATATTATATGCTTCATCCATAAACCATGCGACTAAATAAATAATTATCTATAATTTGATTATAATTAATAAATCAAAAATAGATTAAAAAATATATATGTAATCATGATCTTAAAGAACAAGAAGATAATGAGATATTTTGATTAAGATATTCTTTTAAAAAATATTTGGAAATAGGTAAACCTAATTATTTTTTAAAAAAATATACTAAAATATTGTATATATCTGTGTTATTGTACATGGTGAGATATTATAAATTAGGAATAATATTAGCTGATCAAAATTTCTTTAGCACTATTTATAGATTATATATACGTATTGCGGTAAAGTTTGTCAAATTCATATTTTTGTCCTCATATTTTCTTTTAAGATCTTATACACGTAAATATATTTTTTGAACTAAACTTCTCTTTTCTTTTGTTTGTTTATTTTTTATTTTATTGTATGTCCTCTATTTTATGAGTTAAATAAAAAATGGTGTAATGAGTTTATCTTTTTGAATGCTGTCTTCAACATTTGAAAAAGTTTGAAAATAATTTTTTAATCAAATTATTTTTCTTAATTCAAAATATACTCTAAATTATGCTCATTTAATTATTTTTGTATTGTTTTCTCAAGATGATAATAATTAAAAAAATAGTGGAAGAACAGAAACTACAGAAAATATAACACATGAAAAAAAAATTATTTAGTAAATTAAGAAGTAGAAGATAAATATCTAAGAGGGCTAAAATTTTAATCAAACACCATTAGCAATGTTTACTTATGAAACAAAAATTTTCTAATTAGTTTGATATTTAAAAAATTAGAAAATATTTTATTCCCGTATTATGTGGGGTGTCATCTAGTATTTACTAACGAAGAATCTTTTCTAATAGGGATAGTATAGATAACCATAGGAATTTAATTTCATGAAAATAGAATCTCTCTTTGGGATTTCTATAAACATATTTCTTGAAACATGTCTCGCAACTGATTTTCAGTAGAACAAATAATTTTTTGGGATTTTTATGCAACCGATTTTATGTTATCATGTTATTTAAAGTTTGTGTGTTTTCATGCATGTAGCATATGCCTTCATACAGGAGATGACAAGTAATTATGGAACCTTTTTTGTGTGACAGGTTTTTAACGAGGCAACAAATAACACGCAGAACTTCTAAGAATAATGGTATATATTTACAAAATGCATCTTCTGAAAGATGATGTTTCCAGGGGGAGATATATACTGAGCAGTGTGGTTGTACTCTTTTTCTCTTATCATGGTCTTTGTCCCATTGTGTTTTTCATGACGAAGTTTTTAACGAGACAGCAAATAACACACTAAAGATAGACGGCTATGGGGAATGTAATATTCCCAAATAATAAAGGTCTATCACTTTTTCAAATGATTTATCATACATGATGAGATCGTGACGAGCGAAGAGTATGATCAAGCTAAATCAACCTTTGGAGTTGAAGAGACAAAACTCATTCGAAGGAGAGATTCCATCATCTATAAGATTTATGAAGGAAATATTATCTCCATATTTCCAGAATCTGTCGAAGACGAGTTCACTGAAAATTCAATATCACGAGTGATGGATATTTAAAAGAGAGTGTTAAAAATGGATAAATATCCATTATTATTATATTGATATTTAGTGATAATCATTATCCATTTAATTACTTTATGTTGAAATTACTTTTGCCGACTCTACTTTTTTTTTTTTAGTCGGCAATATTCATTCCATTAGATTAAACAGAGTTATAATGCACATATTGTATCATACATTACATACATGAGATTATAATATCAACACCAAGAGACCACATATGAGGAACAATTCAGTCTAGCATGTTTAGCTAGAGAATCTGCATCAGCATTTTGCTCCCTGCTCACATACCTCACCTTGAAGTCCATCTCCGAAAAAAGTATAACACGCAAATCATGGATGTATGTAGCTAGTTCATGATGATTCCATGAATGAGGTGCTTTCAAACTTCTTTTACTAGTAATCTTTTGATACAGCTCTCGGGCATCTCCATAAAAACACACATCTTTGAAACCCCATCTTCTTATTTGGAACATAGCATCCCTAAGTGCTATTGCCTCAGCTTCCATAGGTGTGTTAATTGGTTCAACAGATGCGTATCCTTTCATTATCACTTCACCATCCTTTTTCTTTAGTATCCAGCCGACACCAGCAACTGCTTCAGAAGATATCCAAGAGGCATCTACATAACATGAGAAATTAGAGTTTACTTGGTTAGTGTTCGTACTGTGTTGATTTTGTACACATCTCTCCATGCTTTCTCCTTCTGCATTACAAGAATGAGCATCTAACCAAAGTTTTTCATCAACTAAAGCCTTATTAATAATATCAGGAATTGACCACCTCTTAGATTGAAAGATTAAAACATTCCTAGCTTTCCACAATCTCCAACCTAGGAATGGATATATCAAATTCGGCTCAGTTTTTGATTCACCATCTGCTAGAACTTCAATGTTCCTATTCAACTCATTACTGCCTAATTGTCTCTTAATGATGTCTTTAATTGGAGAAAGATCCCATATTTCCTTAGAGAATCTACAAGTAAAAAGCAAATGGTTGATGCTTTCTTCATGCTCACCACAGAACACACAATTGGCATCAATCCTAAGCTTTCATTTCAGTAAATTCTCCATAACAGGTAACCCATTATTTAGGACTCTCCACCAGAAGTGTTTAATTTTTGGAGGAACATTTAATTTCCATACCCATTGATATAATTTAGAGGTTTGTTCCTCAAATGATCCATGCGCTAAATGATATCCTGATTTTACCATATAATCTCCAGACTTAGTATAACACCAAGTGAATGAGTCTTTAGCTCCTATTATACTAGGTCTTATTCTTCGAATCAGTTGGTAATCCTCAGGACTAACTAGTTGACTAAGCTTGAGTTCATCCCAATAATTTATTCCTTGAACAAAAAATTCTGAAACAGGCAGATTTTGATCTATTTCTCTACTATCATTTAAAGGTTTCGGAGCTCTAGGTGGATTTAAAGGAAGCCAATTATCCTTCCAAAACCTAACTGTCTTTCCATCTCCTATGATCCATTTTAGACCCTTAGCTATAAGAGATGTACCTTGAATTATGCTTTTCCATGCATGACTAGGTCGATGCCCTTTCTTTGCTTCTAATAAAGTTGATTTGGAGAAATACTTTGCCTTATAAATTCTTGCCACCAAAGATTGAGGGTTTTGCAAAAATCTCCAACTCTGTTTTGCTAAAAGAGCAATATTAAAGTCCTTTATGTCTCTTATTCCGAGCCCACCAGCCTGTTTAGCCTTTGTGACTTTGTTCCAAGCAATCCAATGCATCTTGCTCTTCTCCTTATCTGCAGACCACCAAAAATTCCTAATTGCAGTAGTAATTTCTTTAATCAATTTCTGAGGTAATAGAAAACACGACATACAATAGGTTGGTAAAGCTGTAGCTACAGCCTTGATCAACACTTCTTTACCAGCTGGTGATAAAAACTTAGTATACCAATTCTCCAACTTTTTCAAAACCCTTTGTTTTATATAAGCAAAAGTATCAAATTTATTTCGGCCAGCTACTTCTGGCAATCCTAAATATCTCCCAAAGCCTGCTACCTTTGAGATTCCCATTATCTGTATAATTTTATTTTTTATATTTTCCGAAACTCCTTTACCAAAAGTGATAGCTGATTTTTGGAAATTTACCTTTTGGCCTGATGCTGTAGCATACACATGAAGGATATCCAACAACTCTCTACAATCATCCTCTTGGGCTCTACAAAAGACTAAAGAGTCATCAGCAAAAAGGATATGTGAAACCTGAGGACCAGACCTACTTGCTCTTAAACCAACTAGTTTATTTTCCTGTGATTTCTTCTTAATCAGAGCGGAGAATCCCTCAGTGCAAATCAAATATAAATAAGGTGATAAAGGATCACCTTGTCTTATACCTCTTGTTGAAATAATGGTGCCCATCGGTGATCCATTAATGAGTACTGAGTATGTTACAGATTTAATACACTTCATGACCGAATTACACCATGTATCTGCAAAACCCAGTTTTCTCATTAAAGAATCAACAAACAGCCATTCAACTTTATCAAAAGCTTTTGCAATATCCAACTTCAAAGCCATGTATGGAGTTTTAATTGATTTAGTTTGCATAGAGTGCAACATTTCATGAGCAATGAGAACATTATCAGTAATAAGCCGGCCATGTATGAAAGCATATTGATTTTCAGAAATAATGGCATTCAAAAAGGGTTTTAATCTTTCTGCTAAAATCTTAGAAATTACTTTATAGGCCACCTTACACAAACTAATAGGCCTATAATCTTTAACTTCTAGTGGAGCTTCAACCTTTGGAATTAAGCATATATGAGTATGATTTATTTCAGGATGAAATTATCCCGTTTGGAAAAAATGATTAACAAAGCTAATCAAACCTGGCTTAATCACTGGCCAATGATGCTTGAAGAAACCAACACTTAATCCATCTGGCCCTGGTGCCTTGTCCTCCCTCATAAGATGAATAGCTTGCACAATTTCTTCTTCAGTAACAGGTCTTATCAGATTAGCATTCATTTCTTGTGTCATTTTCGGTTGCACTTCTTCTAAAATCTGATGAAGATTTGCACATCCTTCAGACTTATAAAGATTTGTGAAATATGAAACTACAATCCTTTGCACATTCTTATCATCTGTCCAAAGGTGACCTTCCTCATCCATGATTGCAGATAACCTGTTGAAAGCTCGTCGTTGCTTTGTCTTCTCATGGAAATATATGGTATTCATATCACCTGATTTCAACCACTGAATTATGCTTCGGATTCTCCAATAATCTTCTTCCATCCTGTAATGATGATTCAGCTCAGACTTTAAATCACGGATATAACAAAAGTCTAGAGATGAAGAATTATACGCAGCATGGAGTAGAGATTTCAATTCTTGAATTCTTTTTTGAGAATTTTGATTTGCATTTGATTTCCATCTAGCCAACCTGTCTCTGCATATCTTCAAAGCTGTATGAAACTGCTCAGGGGGAAGCTCCATACATTTCTCTTGCCAGGCCTGTGACAACGCATACTTGATCTCCATATTTTCCTTCCATCTGTTATCATATTTAAACAATTTGATCCCCTTCCATCTCTTCTTTTCAGTGTGAAGGAGCAGTGGTCTATGATCTGAACCATTCCAATTCAAAACCTCAACATATGCTCCTGGAAACAACTCCTTCCAATCTGAATTTGCTAGGACTCTATCTAGCTTTGCTCTAATTGTATGTTGATATCGATTACCAACCCAAGTAAATTGACCACCTAACATAGGAAGCTCTTGAAGTCCAGAAATATATACCATACTCTGAAAAAGAGAGAATGAAGACTCTGACCTCTGTCTACCTCCTTGCTTTTCTACATTACTTGCTATCTCATTTAAATCCCCCAAGACTATTCTTGTCCTACCATCATAATGGCGTGCTTGAGCCATCCTAATCATTCTATTCCACTGCAAATTTCGCTGCTGCCGCCTTGGATTGCCATACACATATGATAGCCAAAATCTATCCCTCCCATCAGACACAACTATATCCGTATAGTATAGATTTGGTTCACCTAATATTTCACACATCACTTCATTATCCCAAAAAATACCCAAACCACCACTATGCCCATGTGAAGAAAGCGCAAAACAGTGAGGATATCTAAGCCGCTGACCAATATTCTGTACATATTCCGAATTTTGCATAGTTTCTATGAGGAACACGATATTAGCTTTACACTTGTTCCTAATATCGTCCAAAATATGAATTGTCAGGGGGTTCCCCAACCCCTGACAATTCCTGTGTAATATCCTCATGGCGCCTGTGGTGGTTTTGGGGAAACCACCGAACCCTCCTCATTCCATTGCCCTGCAATACGTTGCTTACTAGATGGACTAAGATCCTCAATATCATGGTCAGAGGCCTTCCTCTTTGAACCTCGAATAGAAGAAGAACCTGGTTCCCTAATAGTAATTTGGAGATCAGAGGTACTATCAGGTGAATGGGGAAACACACTCTCATCAGCTGCCATTATCCTCTCAATTTCAGAGGATGTATGAAGACGCCTCTGCTCTGGGGATTCCATTTGTTCTTGATGTTCTTCCTCTAAGTTTCTCATTTCTTCATCTTCTACCACTTGTATTGGTTCATTTCCTTCATTAAAATCAGCAACTTCATCCAGATTCTCAGGATTCATAGATTGGGGAACTTGATTTAAAGGGCCAGAGAATTCAATAATCGGAAGAAAGGGTTGCTCTATTATCTCCTGGCAAACTGAACTATCATGAGAAAGAGAACCACATCTGCGACAAAACTTTCGCAGCTTGTCATAGACAAATCGCAGCAGTATTGGATCTCCCCCATCTTGTAAATGAAGATATCGAGTAAAAACCAGTTTCCAACTAATGTCCATTGTAATCTTAACCCATACTTCAGCAGGAGTAGTGGCGGTTGGTTCTTTAATGGTGGCTTCCTCTGCTCTACCCAAAGCTGATCCAATATCCAAGACCGTTTGCATATTGCGATGCTCATTTGGCAAATTGAAGACTTGGACCCAGAAAGAGATCTCTTGCAAATATCTTGGAGAAAACCGATTTGTCCAACGGTCCATCACAACCATCCATTCACGAAATGACCAGGGACCTCCTTCCATTACAGTAAGGAGATGATGCTCTGAGCTGAAGAAGAATTGCACAGTACCGTCATCATTAACCTGACCCAATACTTTCCCCTCCAAACGCCAAGCCGATGGGAGAGTATTCTTCAACCATTTGGGTCTATGATGTTGGGGATTTAGGCATCGAACTACTAAACTCCGATCACTATTCTGCGTCGTCTGCCTTCGAGTTTCTGCTTGAAGCTGGATCGGGGTTTGATCTGAACCAAGGCTTAACCTTTGAAATGTTCTCCAAATCTCGCGATCCATAATGAAAAAACACTAAAAGAACCCAAGAGAACAAGATTTTAGACTGGAAATCAGATTTGAGAAACCGAAATTATCGGATTGAAAAACGCACTGTAGCGAAAAAAGACCCTTGTAGCGAAAGAAGACCCTAGAAGCTTATTATCGGAAAATTATTTTTCCTACTTTTCTATGTATAAGGGTGAGTCTTGTAATAAGAAAGTGATATATAAGAAATCTTCTTCTCCATGTTCTTTCTATCTCGTCTCTCTTTTATAAATAAACACATACACATCTATATATGATAGATAAACAGTATATCTATCTATATTACATACGCATATCTCCCTTTATATTAGCATAGTTTACAACAGAAAGACATTATTTTTGTAAGATGTGAAATTTAAAAAGATGCATAATCGTAGTGACCTAACCCTCTTTTTTACATTAACTAATAACAAATCAAAAGACCAAGAGATAAAACAATAATATAATCAGAAAGTTACATTTTTTCTATAGTAATTTGACACCATTAAAGTGGTTTAAACTATTTTCTTAAGCAAAAAGCTAGTCGCCACTTGCCAAATTTTTTTAAAAAATCTTGTAGAAAGACCAAACACATCACAAATTTTCACATAGATATTCGAAGAGACTAGAATAAAATTTCTTGAACATAAACTATAAAAAGAAACGTATTTATGTTTTTAATTAGTACTGACAACTTTTTAAGAAAATGTTTCAAAATACTATATTCAAATACAAATCGCACTTTATACTATTATATACACAACTTTCACCATTCTATTATTGTTAATTTTCACGTTTGATTTCTATTTTCTCAGATGTTCTTGAGTTGTTTTTACTCAGAAAAGAGAAGAGCTGGCACCACCGCCTAACTCGCCATTGACACACCACCAATGCTCTATTCTTTACTTTTATTGGTTTCTACAAAAAGATAGATCGATTGAGAGAGACAGAGATACTAATAATTATTTATTTACACTTTCTGGAATAAAAAAAAAAATCTCTTTCGTTCGTAAACATCAATTCAACGGTTAAAATAATTGAATTCTTTGAAGAAACGCAAAAACACACACACACAAAACAAAAAACAAAACGTTTTTTCTTTCTTCTTTAAGAGTAATTTTTATTAAAAAAAGATTACAACTTTTGCCCTAATTCTTTCCCATTTTACTGATACTCTGTCTCATTCTCAATCTCTTCTTCCCTCAATTCATCTTCCTTTCTTTCTTCTAAGCTACTTCTCCTCAATTTCGTATTTGATCCGTTAATCAAAGTTTCAGAACATTCATTTCGTTTGTATATAACAATACTCACACACATCGAGACAGATCCTGAGATTTTGTAAGAAACAGAGTAATGGCGAACAGAGATATGGAGAGAGGAGGGAAGAATAACAGAGGAGTGAATCACAACAACAACAACAACTATTTCTCTGAAGAAAGTTCCGGCGAAACTCATTGGACTTCGTGGTTGATTCCGGCGATTGTTGTGGCGAATCTCGCCGTGTTTATCGCCGTTATGTTTGTTAATGATTGTCCTAAGAAAATCAATGGACCTAACAAAGCTTGTGTAGCTAGATTCCTTGGGAGATTCTCTTTTCAACCACTTAAAGAGAATCCTCTCTTTGGTCCTTCTTCTTCAACGTAAGTTCTTTTACTTAAAAGCTCGAGATTTCAGAGTTTCGTGAATCTTGTTTTAGTCGAATTCAGAGTTTTCGTCTTCTGGGTATCTCAAAAGTTTCGATTTTTATTTCGAATTCGTAGTTGAATTTGAGCTCAAGCTTGTGTCGGTTGCTTAAAGTTTTCATTTTTCTTCTTCTGTAATTAAGAATTTAGCTATCATTTCATATCGCTTTGACCAATTGAAGCTCGAGATTCCGGAATTCGTGAATCCAAATGACTCGAATTCAAGTTTGATCTTCTGGGTACTGCAAAAGTCTCAATTTTTGTTCCGATTCGCAATTGAAATTTGATTTTGATAATACATTGGAAAATGAGCTCAAAATTGTGGGGTTTCTCTGTTCTAGGTTTAGAGCAAGCAACTTGTGGATCCAAGTAAAATGGTTGGATTTAGGATTGTGAATTTCATTGGCAATTTTTGTATGAATGATTCTACTGATGGATTTGTGTGATTCCTTGTTTTAGCTTTTTTTTTCTGGTTTGCTTGGTGTTTTGATTCGGTTTTATTTGGGATTCATGTTTCAGATTGGAGAAAATGGGAGCATTGGAATGGAGGAAAGTAGTACATGAACATCAAGGATGGAGACTCATCTCTTGTATGTGGTTACACGCCGGTATCATTCATCTACTTACAAATATGTTGAGTTTGATCTTCATCGGAATCCGCCTTGAGCAGCAATTTGGCTTCAGTAAGTCTTGCCTCTTAAGTACAAACACTTGTTTGCTCCATCAAGTTTTCGACTTCTTTATTTTCTAAATCGCCAAGTGAAATTTTTGATGGTTATCATGGCATATTTACCTTGCAGTAAGAGTCGGGCTTATCTACTTGATATCGGGTCTCGGTGGAAGCATACTTTCTTCCCTTTTCCTTCAAGAAAGTATCTCTGTTGGTGCCTCTGGTGCTCTCTTCGGACTTCTTGGAGCAATGTTATCCGAACTTCTCACCAATTGGACTATCTATGCCAACAAGGTACCTTTGTCCTTTCCGCTAAACCAGCCTTAATCGGAAATGTAGCATTGTACTAGGTTGGAAGCTATATCGTTTGGTTTAGGTTTTGGTCTAAGCAACTAGGTTCAGGTTTGGTATATTTATGCCTTCTCTAACGGGTTCAATTTGCAGGCAGCTGCTCTGATCACGCTTTTGTTCATCATAGCAATCAACTTAGCGCTAGGCATGCTTCCTCGTGTAGACAATTTCGCACACATTGGAGGGTTTTTAACCGGCTTCTGCCTCGGGTTTGTTCTCCTTGTCAGACCACAGTATGGTTGGGAAAGTTCCCGCACCAACACTTCGCGTACCAAACGCAAGTATAGCGTGTACCAGTACGCTCTGTTTGTAGCCGCGGCGGTTGTACTTGTGGTTGGGTTAACTGTTGGATTAGTGATGCTTTTCAAAGGAGAGAACGGGAACAAACATTGCAAATGGTGTCATTACCTCAGTTGTTTCCCTACTTCTAAATGGACATGTTAATCATCATCGTCATCATCATACCGTAAAAGCTCTTATACGTGTTCTTGTAACGTATAGTCTCTCTTTGTTTCCTTTTGCCCTTTGATCTCTCTAGCATTTTGATTACTTATATATATGTACATTACTAAATTCGTCGTGTGTAAAGAAGGGAAAGAAACAAAAGAGTGTATTACATTTGAAGAATCATACTTGTCAACTCTCAAATAAATATACAGAATTATTGGGTTCAAAGGTACTCATCATTCATCAAGTGGTTTGGATCCTCACCCACCAACTTTGACCAGCTGCATAGAGATCTCTCTCACAATCTGGTCTTCATATCTTTCTAATCACTCAAGTGTTTTCTATATTCCTTGAGAGTATGGCTCTGTTTTTCTTTCTAAACACTTAAAAAACGTTGCAATTCTTTGTTAATGAGTCTTTTCGTTTTAAGGTATATGTAACTTTAAAAAATTGAAGCAAAACGTTGAAATTTTTGAGTATGTTTTCACTGTAAATAATGGAAACTTCACAACGAGAACTAACAAATAGGCGAGGGAACTCGTGAGTTGCAGGTGTGGATGTGTGATTTTGATAAGTCTCAAAGGATCTCTATTTCAGGAAGAAGAAGAAGTCTAATGGAGGATCGGGTTATGAAAAACAAGTTAACAGAGGGAAAAAAAATTAACAAGGGAAGTCAAAGTGTTGACTAAAAAGGAGAGACTCTAACTCCAATAGAAGATTCCTAATAAAGGCCCATTTTCATGCAAGCCTTCATTTATTTATTTTTGCATCCAAAACTCACTAGCTTGACAATTAAAAAAAAAAAGAAATACATCTAATTTTCTCATTTGAATGTATTCTAGATGATAAAAACGAACATGCTTTTAGAATTTTAGTTTTTATTTTGAAGAAAGAAATGAATTTTTACATATAATTGTTAATTCCGTATGTTTGTATAATTACATCCCGTGATGATCCTAAATATATCCATCACGCATGTGAAATAATGTAGGTAGAAAACGTTATATATTTATAAGAAAATAAATTAAAGATTTGTACCATATAAAGTTCATATCAACCAATAACATATTTAATCATGGGAGAATTTCAATTAACCGTCATTAATTCTTATAGAGAGATTAATCTGTATATCCAAGTTCGGCATTTGGTATTTAAAAAGAAAAAAATGTATGCTACTGACAACAATGATGTCTCAAACGTTTTGATTAAAAGAAACAGCGTAAAAGAAATTTTGAATCTCGATTTCTTTTTTTACAGCTGGTTAAAATTAGAAACAAATTAGACGTATAAAAGTGGAACATCTTTGTAAGGTAACAATATAAATTAATATTAGATTAATGGTTTTGGAAGAAAAAAATGTGGTAATAGTTAAAATAATGAAAATAATTTTAATTTTACATGGCTCCCACAAAATATGTAGAAGATCAGAATATGACACGCAGTGTGTAGTCTACTCTCTCTCTACTTTTTTTTTTTTAGTCGGCAATTTCATTTTATTAAACAAACCCAATGGTCATTACAAAAAAAATAAAGCCCAACCGAGGAAACAGTCCAGCTCAATAAAACACGTGTAAGAAAAGAGGACATCTTCTCGAAGCCACGCGATTTACCCAGAATCTCTGCCGTGAACAGTCCCCCGCCACCGCAAACTCCGATTAGCCGCCACCAATCATCCTTGTAGCGATGGGAAGCCTTATCCCTTTTGCCGATCTCATAACCCATCATTAGAAGCGCCGATAAACAACTGAATCAATTCTTTAAATCGCTTCAAAAACTCTCCAAAAATCACCAATTCCAGGGAAGCTCCATCACCGATTATACCCAATACACTGATATAACCTGAGATCCTAAATTGCTCATGCGTCTTGAGCAAAAGGATAAGAAAGTGATGAAGATATTGTAGGACCGAAATTGGCACACTACGAGATTGGAGATGAATTACGATAAGAAATACGTTAAGGGAAGAGATCAGAGACAGAGAGTGGAGTCGAGATACGAAATCTCTTTCCTTAACTCTAAGAATCTCCCGCAGTGCGACGGGTTGTTACAGATTCAGGAGTCCCAGGATGAAACCACTAACAATCGTGTTTGCAAGCACTCAAACAGCGATTCTAACGAACTGATAAAAACGATACTCTCGAGAAGAACTTACGGATGAACGAGAGATTATGTTGTTTTGAATGAGTTTTTTTTTTTCTTCTGTATCTTTCAGAACGCGGAAGAGGAAGAAGACGATGGCTCCTTATATAGGCGCAAGGGAGAGCGGTTTTAAAACCGTCACGGAGTAGTTAACTGCGTGAGAAAACCGCCAAGCGGTTTGTGAGAAAACCGCCAAGCGGTTTGTGGGAAAACCGCCGAAGTAAACCGCTGAGCGGTTTGTGGGTTTTTTTTGGGCCAAACCAGGAAGGCTTTGAAAAAGCCCATTTATATGTTTTTGGGCCAAAAAACGATAGGCTTTAAAAGGCTCATTTACTTGGTCCAAAAAGAATAGTCTTGATGGACATTTGGTCCAATTGCCCAAGCCCAAGCCCAAGCCCAAGCCCAAGCCCAAGCCCAAGCCCACGCCCGGCTCGGTTCGGTTCGGTTTGGCGCGCGTGTGGGGTTTCCCTCTTCTCTCACTTGGTCCATAGATGTGTTATGTTTTGAAAATAGACATATGAGTGACCATATATATACCACTTGAAAAACTCTCAAACTTTAGATGTGAGACTTTTTACAAGTCACTCACTTACAAACCAAGAGGCTTTTCTCATTCACTTGATTACAAATTTGCATAACCCAAAGGCCCATACAAGATCCATTTGTTTATATCAAAATTTGGTCCAACAATCTCCCACATGAATAGAAATGACTCTAAACAGATGAAGACTCAAACTAGACTTTACTACTAGACACTACTGACCTAGACTAGACACGACTTGACTAGACTAGGCCGATAGTCGAGAGTATGCGAAAATGCAGCTATATCTGAGAGGTAGCATTTTTCAGCTTTGAACCAAGCATCTTTGATATCTGTCGGGTTTACTTGGCCAGGAGGTAAACATGATGTTTTGAACCAACCAGAGTTTAATGTAAACCTAGACAACAGAAATCGCATAGCAACATTTTCTCGTAGATATCAGTTCTCTATTGTGTTCATTTTGGCCTTGAACATGTCCTGGTTATCATGAGTGAACTTTGAGAATATAGCCTGACCTTCATTCTCCTAGAAACGGTTCCATTTCACATTCATTAGGTGATCTAGCATTAACTTTGTTTTAGATTCCTTATGTTTTTCACAGATATCTCAAAATTAATGAATCATTAAAAGCCACAGCTTAACTTTTTCACATACACAAACAACACTGTTTATTATCCTAGGAAATGGGTATAGACATAGTTTTACAGTGTGCAGCTCTGAATCAGCTTGATTTCGTAGTCCCTTTTGAACCTAGATCTTGGGATCTCCAGTCACATAGGTGGGGTTTCCATCAAGCGTCATCGTATGTTATAGGCTTTAAACCCATTCCTTTTGATAATTTAACAACTTGATCTCATGGCAAACTTTTAGTGAACGGATCAGCTAAGTTTTATGCCGATTTAATATAATCGATCGTGAGTACTCCAGTTGAGATCAGTTGTCTAATGGTCTTGTGTCGCCTTCTAATGTGGCGAGATTTACCATTGTACAATTTATTCAATGCCCTTGATATTGCTGATTGACTATCACAGTGTACACGTATTGCTGGCACTGGTTTTCCCACATTGGTATATCTTCCAAGAAATTACGAAGACACTCAGCTTCTTCTCCGGCTTTGTCTAAAGCTATGAACTCTGACTCCATGGTTGATATGGCCAGTAAGGTTTGTTTGGAAGACTTCCAGGATACGGCTCCACCGCCAAGCGTAAAGATATATCCGCTTGTTGATTTCGAGTTTCTGGAATCCGAAATCCAATTGGCATCACTATAGCCTTCTAGAACAGCCGGTTCTTTACCATAGTGCAATCCATAATTTTTGGTGTATCGAATATAATTCAATACCCTCGTTATGGCTTTCCAATGAGTATGACCTGGATTACTCCTATATCGACTTAGTACATTTACTGAGTGTGCTAAATCGGGTCGAGTACAATTCGTCAAGTACATTAAACTTCCAATGACTCTTGCATACTCTACTTGTGACACTGGTTCACCTGAATTCTTTGTTAGATGCATTTGAGGGTCCATTGGAGTTTTTGCAGTTCCATTTGAATAGGTCTTGAATCGTTCTAGGATTTTTTCAGCGTAATGATCTTGGGATAATGTAATTCCTTCAGAAGTTCTGATAATTCTTATTCCGAGAATTACTTCCGCTAAGCCCATATCTTTCATGTCAAATTTTCCTTTGAGCATGTTTTTTGTTTTATTGATGATATCTTTATTGCTTCCAATGATGAGTATATCATCTACATATAAACATAACAAGATATACTCTGTTGGAGTACTCTTGTAATATATGCATTTATCACATTCATTGATGCGGAAACCATCTGACATCATTACATTATCAAACTTTTCATGCCATTGCTTAGGAGCCTATTTAAGACCATACAGAGATTTGACAAGTCTACACACTTTGTGTTCTTGTCCGGGGATAATGAACCCTTCTGGTTGTTTCATGTAAATTTCTTCTTCTAAATCACCATTTAGAAAAGCAGTTTTGACATCCATTTGGTGAATTTCAAGATCTCGTAATGCAGCAACGCTTATGAGCATTCTGATGGAGGTTATTCTCGTTACTGGAGAATATATATCAAAGAAATCCAAGCCTTCTTTTTGCCTAAATCCTTGCACCACAAGTCTAGCTTTGTACTTGTCTATTGCTCCATCATATTTCATTTTTGTTCTGAAAATCCATCTGTTTCCAAGAGCTTTGCACCCTTGTGGCAGATCAGTTATCTCATAAGTATTGTTCTGCATAATGGAATCCATCTCATCGTTAACGGCTTCTTTCCAAGAAGGCGCATCTGGAGTGGACATGGCTTCCATAAATGTTTTTGGCTCATTTTCTGCTAGAAAAGCTACCAAGAAGTCTGGGCCAAAATTTTTCTCTTTACGAGCTCTTTTACTGCGTCTAGGTTCTTCTGCCTCTTCAATTTCATCATTTAAAGCAGTGCCTGAGCTACTTGCTTCGTTTTCAGAGATACTCGCATCGCGTTGTGCACGAGTTCTTTTATTACTTTCTCTATCTTTACATGGAAACACATTTTCAAAGAACGAAGCATTTCATGACTCCATTATAGTGTTTACATGTATGTCTGGTATATCTGATTTAAAAACCAGAAACCGATAGGCAGTACTGTTATGCGCGTATCCGATGAAAATGCAATCTACCATTTTTGGGCCTATTGTAACCTTCTTTGGAAGTGGGACTGCTACTTTTGCCAAGCACCCCCACACTTTCAAGTATTTGTACGAAGGAACATTACCTTTCCATAGTTCATATGGAGTTTTTCCAGTAACTTTATGCGGTATTTTGTTAAGGATGTAATTTGTGGTAAGCAAAGCTTCCCCCCACATGTTCTGGGCTAACCCAGATTCCTGTAACATTGCATTCATCATTTCTTTAAGAGTCCGGTTTTTTCGTTCCGCAACTCCATTGGATTCCGGTGAATATGGAGCAGTTGTCTGGTGAATGATTCCATGTTCACGACATAATGCATTGAATGGTTCACCATATTCCCCTCCCCTATCACTCCAGACCATTTTAATTGTTTTTCCAAGTTGATTTTTGACTTCCAACTTGTATTCTTTGAATTTCTCCAAAGCTTCATCTTTGCTACGTAATAGATATACATAACAGAATCTTGTACAATCATCAATGAAAGTAACAAAATATTTCTTTTCACCTCTAGTTTGAATAAACTTTAAATCACACAAGTCTGTGTGAATCAATCCTAGAGGTTCGGTTGTTCTTTCAACATGTGGTGATGGAGTTTTAGTGAGTTTTGCTTGAACACAAATCTCACATTTATCTTTGCTTATTTTCTGTTTTGGAATCAAGTTCATGTTCATTAATCTACTCATAGATTTGAAGTTAACATGTCCTAAACGTTCATGCCATAAATTAAAAGACTCCGCAACATAAGCAATAGGATTCTTATTCATCTTGTTCTTCGAGGTTGAAGCCTCGATTACATCATTGACACTAACGTCAGAAGAGCGAATTACATTTTCAACAGACATTTTAAACAGACCATCACACACAAATCCCTTACCCAGGAACATTCCATTCTTGGTTAACACGAGCTTATCTCCTTCCAGCTTGACAGTGAATCCGTGCTTGCTTAGGAGAGATCCCGAGATCAGATTCTTTCTCATGTCTGGCACGTGGACCACGTTGTTCAGGGTGAGTTCACGTTCAGAGGTAAGTTTCAGAACAACTTTTCCAT
Source organism: Arabis hirsuta (assembly GCA_964056655.1). Taxonomy (NCBI): domain Eukaryota; kingdom Viridiplantae; phylum Streptophyta; class Magnoliopsida; order Brassicales; family Brassicaceae; genus Arabis; species Arabis hirsuta. Next base: position 1,350,893 of record OZ053311.1, read on the forward strand.
ATCCAGCGATCTTCGAAGTAGCAGAGTTCCCCATGCAGAGCTTCTCATCTCCCTTGTTCTTCCGTTAGGTGGAGAACATTTCCCTATCCATGCATATATGCCTGGTTGCACCGGTATCAAACCACCAAGTCTTTGGGTGGCTTTCAGCAACGTTTGCCTCAGTGACAACCGCGCACATGTCAGCATCAGTGATGGTTGAGGTGAGATTAGCTTCAAACTTAGCATTTTTCTGGGCGGCCTTCTTGCTGCGACACTCGAAAGACTTGTGTCCCACTTTGCCACAGTAGTTAAAGGTTCCTGAAAACCTTGCCTTTGAAGGTTCACCACCAGCCTTCTTTTTGAACTTTTGAGTTTTCTGAGGAGCAACCTTTCCCTTGCCTTTGTCTTGGCGCCCTTTCTGCCACTTTCCTTGCTTATCATTCTGGTGCTCAGCCAAATTCGCATTGTTTTCACCGGTCTGAACGCTAGCAGCTTGAAGGTTCATGCGGTTTGTGGACTCAATCCGAAGTCGCATAATCAAGTTCTCCATACTGATCCACTTCCTCTTCAGCTTGAGGTAGTTCTTGAAGTCTGAGAATCCTGGCGGAAGCTTCTCAATCATGCATGCGACTTGATACGTTTCGCATAGCCTCATGCCCTCGGCATGAATCTCATGGAGAAGGTTATGCACCTCGTCAACTTGTTCCATCAGGGGGCGAGAATCCACCATCTTGTAGTTCTCGAATTTCGCCACAGCATGCTTCTGGGATCCAGCATCTTCTGAACGATACTTCTTATCCAGAGAGTCCCAGAGTTCTTTCGAAGTTTCTGCGTTACTGAACACGTTGAACAGTTGGTCGATGAGACGGCTTTGGATGTAACCTTTGCACAGAAAGTCACCATGGTTCCACGCATCAACACTTGCAAGAGCTCGAGGATCAGTATTATTCGCTGGGAGAATGGGTTTCTCTTCACGAATGTACTTCTCCAGATTGAGCGTGGTGAAATAGAAGTGCATCTTCTTCTGCCACATCTTGAAGTATCTTCCGTCAAACTTATCCGGAAGTAGACCAGCAGAATTCCCATATGGAATCTGCACTGGAGGAACCATAACAGTCACAGCCGGTTGATTCCCAAACAGCACTTGAGCAGTTGGCGTATCAGAAGATTCAACCCCAGAGGTTACGTTAGCCGCAGCATCAACATTCATTGGTTCGTTTTCGTTTTCGGTTTCCATTGCTGAAAAACGAAAAAGACAAAGAAAACAGAGATATGTCAGAAAACAGAGAAGTTCGATAATAAGTTAGAATCGCAATTCAGAAAGTGTTATCGAAAAAACCAGAGATGTTTAAACGTTCGCAAACGGTAAACAAAATGATTCGACCCCACAGAAAGCAATCGGCGAGAACGTTTTTTACACTATCGCGATGAAAGCTTTCTGTTAAAAAACGTTTCTATTATCGCAATCAAATCCGAAAGGATTTTCTTAGAGTTAAGATTGTAGGACCAAAAAGAATAGTCTTGATGGACCTTTGGTCCAATTGCCCTTGCCCAAGCCCACGCCCACGCCCACGCCCACGCCCACGCCCACGCCCACGCCCACGCCCACGCCCACGCCCACGCCCACGCCCACGCCCACGCCCACGCCCACGCCCACGCCCACGCCCGGCTCGGTTCGGTTCGGTTCGGTTCGGCGCGCGTGTGGGGTTTCCCTCTTCTCTCACTTGGTCCATAGATGTGTTATGTTTTGAACATAGACATATGAGTGACCATATATATACCACTTGAAAAACTCCCAAACTTTAGATGTGGGACTTTTTACAAGTCACTCACTTACAAACCAAGAGGCTTTTCTCATTCACTTGACTACAAATTTGCATAACCCAAAGGCCCATACAAGGTCCATTTGTTTATATCAAAATTTGGTCCAACAAATATTACTCCACAAACAATTGGAAAAAATCGAAGAGTAATGAAGGAGAAAACGGTGTAGACGACGAAATGAAGCATATAGGGGATGAGATCGAAAACCGTCAACACCGGCCTAAACTGACCGGATACAAAAGAAAAAACGAAACCATAAACATAACCGAACAAGTCAGAGATCCGTCCCGGACAAAGCCGGAAAACAAAACCGGATCAAGCCTGAAACTAAGATAAAACCATAAACGAAAAGTAAACCAGTCCGACGACATGGCTGTGAAAGCCCACGCCGCCGGCCAGAGAATCACACTTAGATCTGGAAGCTTTCAGAAGAAGAGGTTTTTAGAGAGAGAAAGAGTTTTACTATGGGGTTTTTTTTTTTGCCGAACTCTCTCTCTCTACTTAAGTTCCCAGATTTTTCATTTTTTTTGTTTTTCATAAAACAAATATTTTTCATTATTATTTCTATTTACTCTCTTTATTTTAAAACTTGTTTATTCAGGTGTCCAAACAAAGATTGTTCTTATCCAGACGTTCAAACAATGGATAAACAATTTTTTTAATCTGTAAATAAGACAAACATAAAAAAGACGAAATCGTAGAGAGTAACGTAAGACTAAATGTAACGAAATCTGCGGCGGATCCGGAGTCAACGTCGAAGCAGACCGAGGCTGGAGAAGTCACAGAGAAGGCGAATGTGTGTGGAAGTGCAATCCCCGCAACTGTTCCACCTTGTCAGACACAGGTGAAGGCAACTAGCACTTGGTGTTCAGTGGTTAAAGGGAATGGGAGAAAGCTTCAGAAAACAGGGGAGTCGTATACCCTTCCCTCCGGCGAAGCCTGTGTCAAGATCCCTAATGCGGTGATAGAATGTCATCGCGCTTCATGGGAGTTCTTTGTTATTGGGCAGTTCTACTCTGACCCTCCGTCGCAGGGCATCATCCACAATATAGTGAACGGAATTTGGAGTAAACAACACCGAGATATCTCAGTCTCGAAGATGGAGGGCAATGCTTTTCTTTTTCGCATTCCAAATCGGCTAACTAGAAGCAGAGTAATCACGCAAAGGTTGTGGCAAATAGAAGGGCAAACAATGTTTGTTGCAAAATGGGAGCCCGGTGTCATTCCAGAAAAACCGGAACTCTCTTCAGCTCCGATCTGGCTGGAGCTGAGGAAGGTCCCTCTCCAATTCTTCAATGATGAAGGGCTGGAGCGCATCGCAGGACTTGTGGGTGATCCACAGTTTCTCCACCCGGCAACGGCTAATAAAACTAATGTGGAAGTGGCTAAAGTGTTTACAATTATTGACCCGAGGAAACAGCTCCCTGAGACTGTAAACGTAGAATTCGACTCCGGTGATATTGCTAGGATCCTTGTTTCCAGTCCTTGGATGCCTCCAGTTTGCTCTCAATGTAAGGAAATCGGCCATAAAGCGAAGAGGTGTCAAGTAGCTCCTATGCGATGCAAACTCTGTAATTCCTCTAGCCATGGTTCTGATCACTGCGAAAAGGCAAAGCTTCCTGAGCGCACTGGTCGGAAAACGCGGAGAGGAAGGTCTAGAAGTTTGGGAGGGCCTGAAAAGAACTCTGTTCATTCAACACTCCAGGCTGTTATTGTAGAAAAGAGCGGCCTTGGTTCTGATGCGGATTACGCCAAGGGTGAGACAAGTCAACAGGTTCCTTTAGGAATTAAAGATCAAGTTGCTTTGGAGTCCTCTGCAGTAAAAAGTACCACATCATCTGAAGCAGAAATGGATTCTTCGGATGTTTCCTCCTGTGGGAAAGAAGATGAGAGTGGGAGAGGATATAAAACTCAAAAACATAAACAGCCAGCTAAGCGGTTTTATGGCACTAAAGGTACTAGGGGCAAGGGCCCCAACGCTTAATTTTATGTGTATAGACATCTTTTGCTGGAACGTGAGAGGTTTCAATGTACAAAGTTATAGGAATGGTTTTAAGAAATGGTCTAGGATTAATCGACCCTTTTTTGGTGGTCTCATTGAGACCCATGTCAAGCAGCCGAAGAATGAGAAGTTCATCAGTGAACTGTTTCCAGGCTGGTCTTTTGCGGAGAACTATGGATTTTCGGAGTTGGGGAAGATTTGGGTGGTTTGTCATCAGAGTATTAAAGTTACAGTGATATCTAAGTCCCTACAGATGATAACTTGCTTGGTGGTATGGCCTGAGACGGAAAAAGAGATGGTTGTTTCTGTGGTTTATGCATCAAATTGTGTGGAGGAAAGGATGGAGTTATGGACAGAAATAGTTGGTGTTGCTGCTAGTCAGTTGGTCAGTGACTTGCCATGGGTTGTACTTGGTGATTTTAACCAAATTATTGACCCTTTAGAACATTCATCACCACCTAGCCTAAATGTGAATAAGCGTATTAGAGTTTTCAGAGACTGTCTTAGTGATGCGGATCTATCGGATCTAAACTTTAGAGGTAATACTTTTACTTGGTGGAATAAAAGCAGATTGAGGCTTGTTGGGAAGAAGTTGGATCGTATTCTTGTGAATGATCGCTGGCATACTGCTTACCCTCATGCGGTTGCCTCTTTTGGGAGCCCTAACTTCTCGGATCATGCTTCGTTGTCACTTGTTTTGGAATCGCATATCAGTCGACTAAGGAAGCCTTTCAGGTTTTACAACTTCATGCTGGACAATGTGAACTTCCTACCGTTAATTGGGCATCTCTGGTATTCTTCAAATGTAGTGGGGTCAGCAATGTTTCGAGTCTCTAAGAAGCTGAGTAGAATGAAGAAAGCTATTCGTGAATTCAGTAAGGACAATTATTCCAATCTAGAGAAAAGGGTTACTATGGCACATGGCCATCTCTTGCAATGCCAAAACAGGATGCTTTCACACCCTTGCCCTTCAAATGCGGCTGAAGAGCTGGAGGCAACTAAGAAATGGCAAGTGTTGGCTGCTGCAGAGGAGGCTTTTTTCACCAGAGAACAAGTATCAATTGGCTGAAGCTTGGTGATAGCAATACTGCAGTTTTCCACCGTATGGTCAACACGAGGAACTCCTCCAATCTAATACACTACATGTTGGATGTTGATGGGAACAGGATTGAGTCCCAGAAGAAGATCCTTGACCACTGTATCAGGTATTTTTCAGACCTGCTAGGCGGCCCGGTTGAACCCGCTTTATTCGCTCAGACTGACTTGGAATTACTCCTACCGTTTAAGTGCTCAGTGGCCCAACAAAGGGGCCTAGTTCAAGCTTTCACTAGTAAGGAAATTAAGGCAGCTTTCTTCTCACTGCCTACCAACAAAACCAGTGGTCCGGATGGGTACACCTCGGAATTCTTCACTGGCTGTTGCGATGTGGTCGGACCAGAGGTCACTGAGGCAATTAAGGAGTTCTTCTCTTCAGGAAAGATATTGAGGCAGTGGAATACTACTAACTTGGTTCTTATTCCTAAGGTTGTGAACGCTTCTACAACATCCGACTTTAGGCCCATCTCTTGCCTCAACACGGTATACAAAGTTATATCTAAGCTAATTGCTTCACGCCTGAAAGTCATCCTACCAGAGGTAATCTCCCTCAACCAAACAGCTTTTATGCCAGGTAGGTTGCTTGCGGATAATGTGCTTCTAGCAACTGATCTGGTTAAGGGTTATAGTCGCCAAAATGTTGATTCAAAAGCAATGTTGAAAGTAGACTTGAGAAAATCTTTTGACTCAGTGCGTTGGGATTTTATCTTGGGAGCCTTAAGAGCATTACACGTACCAGAAATGTTTGTCAAGTGGATCTCTGAATGCATTGCCACAGCTTCTTTCTCTATATGCATAAACGGCTCAACCGGGGGGTTCTTCCATAATACAAAAGGTATTAGACAAGGAGATCCGCTCTCTCCATATCTATTCGTTCTTGCCATGGAAGTTTTCTCTAAGATGCTTCTAACAAGGTATGATTCAGGCTACATCTCGTATCATCCTAAGACTTATGAGCTCAAAATATCTCACTTAATGTTTGCGGATGATGTCATGGTTTTCTTTGACGGATCTAGCTCTTCACTACATGGTATCACTGAATGTATGGAGGACTTTGCGACATGGTCTGGTTTGAGAATGAATATGCAGAAAACTGAATTGTTCACTGCTGGTTTGAATCCTAGGGAATCCGCAGCTATATCTCAATATGGATTTTCTATTGGTTCCTTACCAATCCGATGTCTAGAAAGTTAAAAATTGCTGAATATGCTCCTCTTCTTGGGAAGTTGACATCCAAATTCAGATCATGGGCTTGTAAAACCCTCTCTTTTCCTGGAAGACTACAGCTCCTCAAAACAGTTATTTCAGGGATTGTGAATTTCTGGACCTTAGTTTTCACTCTCCCAAAGGGATGCATTGCTAAAATTGAAGCTCTTTGCTCTCGATTTCTATGGTCTGGACAGAGTGAGGAATCCAAAGGGGTCAAAATTGCTTGGTCAACAGTCTGCCTACCTAAGCGTGAAGGGGGTTTGGGTCTACGTCGTGTTGCGGTCTGGAACCAAGCCTTTTGCCTTCGTTTTATTTGGCTTTTGTTTTCCAATGCAGATTCCCTGTGGGTTGCTTGGCAGAAGCAGAACTGAATAGGAGAGAAAAATTTCTGGTCAATCAAGGAGTCTTACACGGACTCATGGACTTGGAAGGCTCTACTCAAACTAAGGACAATTGCTTTGAAGTTCCTACACCCAGTGATTGGCAATGGGAAAAGTATCAGTTTCTGGTTTGACGTTTGGTCCCCCTTCGGACAACTTATATCTTACTTGGGAGAAGGAGGACCTCGGGCCTTGCGGGTTCCACTCAATGCTAATGTATCTCATGCCTCAAATGGTAGTTGCTGGATAATTGCATCTCCAAGATCAGAAGAGGCGCTAAACCTACATGCCCACTTAACAACAATAACGCCTCCTAGTGATGATCTTGAAGAGGACCACTATGAATGGAAAACTTATGTTGGTGATCCAGGTAGTGTTTACTCAGCCAACAAAACTTGGGAAGCACTGAGGCCACGAGCAGAAGTTAAGGATTGGGTTGATTTGGTCTGGTTCAAAGGTAGTATCCCGAAACACTCTTTCACCATGTGGGTTGCAAATTATAATAAATTGCCTACAAAGGTGAGACTTGCTTCTTGGGGAATGAATGTTCCAAAGGAATGCTACCTTTGTTCTGCTGAAGAGGAAATTAGGGACCATCTTCTTCTCACTTGTGACTATAGTAAGGCGGTGTGGAAGCTGTTACTGGTTGCTATGCACCCGGCGTTTCAGGGTTTCATGAACTGGACAGAGTTGTTGTCTTGGATGCGTCTGACCAATGCAAGAGCCCCGTCGATCCTCAGGAAGCTTGCGGCCCAAGCAACTGTGTTCCACCTATGGAAGCAACGCAACAACGTCCTTCATAATGATGTCTCTGTTTCACCAGCCACGGTTTTCGTAGGAATCGACAGAGAGGTTCGTAACTCTATCTCAGCAAGACGACATAGGAAAAGATTTACCTACTTGATGCTTCTTTGGTTAAGATAGTTTTGTATTCTGAGTGCAAACGATAATCATACTCTATGGTTGTTCCGACCCCTTTTGTACTATCTTGTTTTTTTATTTTTTTGCCAGGGTAGTATAGCTTCTAGATCTTACTACTGTAAATCTTTCTTTTATTTATATGATATTTACCTTTTAACAAAAAAAAAAAAACTGTAAATGTCGTAAGACATGTCATGTATATGTGTATTTCTAAATTTATAATGGCGGTAGAAAGAAAAAAAAAGAAGCTAATTCCATCTAGTATTTGATTCGAATGTCATATTTTGGATTAAAACATAAAACTCTATGTTTGTCAACAAGGTCCATTAGGGCTTTTTTTTATTTTTTGCCCCAATTAATCATTTGCGGGAAGGTGGCATTGTAGCGAATGCGAATAACAAAAAACCCGAAACATGAACACTGTTTGAATAACAATTGATCAATAAGACTTTTGAGTCAAATACTATCCTCGTAGAATACCTTCTTCTGTTAGAGGAGCTCAAACAAACAAACAAAAACTTGATTACAACGCCAAAAATGAAGGACATTTTGTGTAATAACCTTTGGGATTTTTTCTAATTAAGCACTTTAAACATACACTTTTTTCTTTTTGCTAAACTCTTTAAACATACACTTGCACTAGTGTGTTTGCCATTGGTCTTTTTAGAGCTAGACAAGTAATTCGTAATAACTTTATTTAAAAAAAAAATTGTCTAGAATAACTTATTTTTTTTTTAAATAGATATAATAACTTTACTATTTTTTATTGCCGAAATAACCAATTCTGAATTTTTTTCTTTCATAATATCAAAATTGTCCTTTGCATACTCTGCCGAAAAATTGGTAGACTCTACCAATATATTGGCAGACTCTGCCAAAATATTGGCACTCTGTCGAAATATTGGCAGACTCTTCCGAGATATGGTAGACTCTGCGTTTTTCTATATACTAGCAAATTCTGCCGAGGTATTGGCAAACTATGCCGAAACATTGATAGACTCTACCGATGTATTGGCAAACTTTGCCAATATTTAGAAATACGCAGACTCTGCCGAAACATTGGTAGACTCTGCCGAAACATTGGCAGACTCTACCGAGATATCGCAGACTCTGTCAAAATATTGGCAAATTCTGTCGAAATATTGGCAGACTCTACCGAAACATTGGTAGATTCTACCGAGGTATTGGGAGACTCTGCCGAAACATTGGCAGACTCTGTCAAGATATGGTAAACTCTGCTGAAACCTTGGTAGACTCTATCGATGTATTGGCAGACTCTGCCAATATCTAGAAATACGCAGACTCTGTCAATACCTCGACAGAATCTGCCAATTTTGATATTATGAAAGAAAACAAAATCTAGAATAGGTTATTTCAGCAATAAAAAAATAGTAAGATTATTCTAACTATATAAAAAGTAAGTTATTCTAGCTAATCTCCTATTTAAAAACAAAAAAAATTTACTTTTTTTTAGAATAACCTTTTTTATATATATAGCTAGCTAATCTCCTATTTAAAAAAAAAAACTTTACGAAGTAGTACAACTATTATGATTATTACTATACAGTTTGTTATTACTTTTATTGCTTTGTATTAATTTAATAGATTCAATATTAAGTATACATTTTTTTCGTCGGCAATAATAAGTTAATTATGAATATGATCTAATCAATAGATTTCGTTTTTAGCAAACGAAATTACACTTGGTTTTGTTCGTTGAATTAAACTTGGTTTTGTTCGTTGCTTAACCAGCTGTAGTTTTATGCTTATTATAGATCGAAAATCACAATTTTGAGACCAACAAAAAATCATAATCTAAGTGGTTCGATTGCTAGATAATTCGAAACAACTTACAATTTACAAAGATGATTTTTGTAAGGTTATTAATATGGCTTGAGTAACCACGGTCAAGTTTTGGCATTAATTAATCAAATACACATCAGCTTCAACTTGAAATATTAAGACACGATCTCGTTTTAGCATGAGACTTACAAATTCGAATTAGTAATAAGACCGATTTAAAACTCCCTACTAACTTTATAAAAAAAAATTGGTTCCAAGATTTCACTGTGGGTATTAGAAAGATTATTGATTTTATTAATTCTGATTTATGAACTTAAGTTATGGCAAATGATATTAGTTATGATTTTATTAGTTACGATTTATAATTGTCTCTTATGAACAAGTCTTGCATATAATAATCTGGTTAATCAATAAAAAATTAAGTAGGTCTCTAGGGCTAGAAGGTGTAGTTTTCCATAAGACGAAAACCTATCTTTGTTGCCATTTTGTTGTACGGAACCCATGTGAAATCAAATGATGGCAAAAAAAAATTAATTGAATTAGGACAAATACAGATAATGGCAAAATATAAAAAAAATATTGTCTTTTTTCTTTTAACTATGATTTTACCCTTTGCGAAACAAACTTTTCGGAGAGATCTGAATCTCCTTTTTGGAGGTGTTCTCCTGTTCTTAATACCATTGGCATTGGCTTTTATTAATAAAGCAACTTCGCAGGAAATCGACACTAAAAAGTGTAACATCTTTACGCGACAAAAATCAATACGATTTATTCTTTAAATGAGAAATAAATACAACGTGGTAATTATCGTATTAGACTAACGTAATGAAACTATGAAATAATGAATTGTTTTCTATCTTTGTTTGTTTGGATCGAACAATATATATGGAGTATTATAGGGCTAATTTGCTAGATAACAAAAATAAAATAGTAACAAAAGTTGGGATATATGGAAAAAAATCAACTATTAGATCTAGATTATTTAGTTACTTTTTTAATTATTGTTTTTTGTTTGGTTATTAACCCCAATTTTCCCAATACATGTTATTTGCACCTAAAATTATTATTCTCGGAATAGTCCAATTTCTGAGAATTTTTTGTTGTTTGAGTCTTAGAGCATCATTAATGGTGACATATTTTGGGTGTCTTTGAATATAAAATTATTAAAATTTAAATAAAAGAAAGAAAGATAGTGTTTTTGGTTGAAATAGTGAGTTATATTGAAATATAAAATTAATAAAATTTGAGTAAAGAGAGAAGATAGTTGATATTTTTGGAGAGAGGGTGTCTATAGGAAGATATTTTGATGGATGTTTTTAGATGTGTTTAAATATAAAATTAATAAAAATTGAGTAAAAGATGAAAGAAAAGATATAAAATTGAAAAAAAAGATGAAAGAAAAGATATAAAATTGAGTAAAAGAAAGAGAAATAGTGTTTTTAATATTTGTTTATTTAAAGACACTCTAAGAGTGTCATGGTTAAAGATGGCCTTATGACAAGCGACAACCTCGTCGTTTTGTTGGAGCCCACAAATCATAAAACAAAAAGCTTGATTTTTAACGCAAAAAGACCTTTATGTAAAAACTTCCTTGTAAAATATTTCTAACTATTTTTAAAGAAATTAAACTTGCTGTAAAATGATGGGACTGCCCTGCCAATGACAAGCCCTAGTGTCATTAGCTTAAGAGTTAAGATAGCCCATTTTTAGCTCAATAATAAAGAAAGAAAAAATCAATAAACATAAAAAAATGAGTTATAATATCTCATATTTGGATTTAAGAGTTCGAATATTATGTAATTATCTCAAGTTCCGAATGCAGATAGTGAACATTGTCAAATGATAGTAAATAACTAGGAAAAACTGGAATATACATGTATATATATCATTAATATGTTGTTAATTAACTATTTTTAACCCAAAAAAAGTATTTGTTTTTATCCAGTGGAAAATTATCTAAGGTACAGGATTTAACCAACGCAGTATGATCTGCTAAAAAGGATCTTTTTACCTATATTACTTTTCTATGTTGCACAATTGCAGTATTTCCATTTGATTTATGGTACATATATACAGAGACATTAGACGGATCATATTTTCTGGTTGACAAATTTGTCTCTTACATACATACTTATATACTCATATTGCGTATATCGTAATTTTTCAAAAATACAAATCAGGAGGAAAAAATAAACCATCACTTCACTTATAAGTCTCTCATTCAAATTCAGTCATAAACAAGAGAAATATGTAACAATGGATGATTGCACCCAAAAACAAAAAAATGTAACAATGGATGAGTACCCTTTCATATAACCTGTTCTTACTGATACACACAATTTTACCTTTGCTAAAGACCAAAAGTCCAATAGGCGATCGAAGCTTCAATATTTATAAAGCCTCAAATAAAACCACAAGTGCATGGTACTCCGAGATAGTATTTAAGGGTCGATCCCACAAAGAGTTAGAATAATCCACTAAGAATGCAAGAAATTGATTAATCTAAGCTAAATAATGTATTTGGTTTCTTAAAGTTCCTAACGATGCAACTAAGTGAAACAAGCAAATGAGGATGCAAATGAAGATAAACAAGACTAAAATGTTGAAAAGAAACTAGACAAGACTTAAGCAAACCATAAATAAGCATAAACAACTCAAATACAAAAGTCAACAAAAAATCAAAGCAAAGTCAACCGTAAAGTCAACAAACAAAAACTTGATCAAATATGGAAAAGAATGGGCTTTGGGCAAAGCAATTGATTTGGGATGATCAATGACTAACTAATGATGTTATGAATAACAATTCAAACTCAATTCCATGACTTAAATCACACAAAGTAGACTAATTCATTCCCATGATAATAATCCATTTACTAACCATTTAATTAAGCTAATTTCCCAATTGCCATTAAATGATCAATAATCATTAAGCATAAGTTCATAGAGCCAACTAAACACCTTAAACATCAATTCCCATTGGTTAAGAATGTAAAGCAAGATTTAAAGTTCTTCTAGACATTTTATCGAACACCTTCCGGGCATAAAATATCCAAGTTCTAGATTTTGAATGATCAAGTCTAATCTAGCATTAAGTGCACCTTAATCTTTAGAAATCATAAGAATCTAGACCTAGACATCACTAATCGTCCATCAAACATCCCTAATCTACTAAGCCCAATAACCCATAAAAAGACTACTCACTAATCATGATGCAAAACGCAATAATAATCATAATTAAAGACATAATCACAAAAGATATGATAAGAGAGTAAGAAACTTCACTAAATATTAAAAGTTGCAAGAATCCTAACACAAATCATAAACACAAAGGGTTTAGCCTCCAAAGAGAAAAAAACAAAACAAAACTTAGGTTTTTTTCTTGTTCTAAAATCATATTTATAGCCTCTAAAAACGGAACCGGGTCGACCCATCATGATCCGGGTCGGGTCATGGATCTTTGGTTTTCGGAATACCCTCGGTTTCAACCCACAATATGTGATCTGTCCAAAATCTTCATTTTCCTTCTTCCACCCAAACTGAAGGTCGACCCTCGGTATCAAGCCACAATATGGGGGCTGCCATTTCCACATTTCTCCACTTCTTGGCCATCAATTAAGCTCATTTTTCTACCAACTTGTGTCACCTTGATATCCTCCTGAATTTTCATTATTTTGCATCCAATTAAGCTCCAAATCATCTTATTCCATGATTCACCATCTTCAACCCTACAAATACACAAAAGAGATGCAAATGCCCCTAGAAATGCCTAAATGATTTGCAAACACGGGATAAAAACACAATAAAAATGGATTGAAATGAGGTAAAAGTTGAATATATCAACTCCCCCGGACTTGCCTTTTGCTCGCCCTCGAGTAAACAAAGAGAACAAACCGGTGAAGAGGTTTGGAAGTGAGAACTCATAGCCAAAAGTTTGTTTTCCAAAGTTATCATTGTCAATTCAAGATAATACAACTCAATGCTAAAGATAAACCATCTACTCAACCACACTAGCATACTCATCGCAACTTCAATGTTTTGCCTCTAAATTCAATGCCTAGTGATCAATTGCATCCTATCCACCAACTCCTTAAATTCATTAAGAGTTCAAAACCGTGTAGTCTCACAAATGGGAATTCGACCTAATCCAATCGGCTTGGTAAGAGAATAGGTTTAATGTGAAGTAAAAGATGGTTTAAAACGTTTTGGTGACTACTCTCAAACATAAGGCACAAGTCAATATATAAAAGAATTGGAGAAGGGAAACAATTGATGCATACAAGATGTTTTCTTCCATTCTACCCATCCCATACTCTTTATACTTCACTCAACCTCACTAAAGCTTTTTTTTTATTTCGCTCAAAGTCACTCTTGTTCTTAACACCAATTCTTCAATTTTTCTTTCTTTTAGGAATGAAACTAGGGAGTTCTCTCCTTTACTTAAAAATCTACTCTTGCATTCTTATTTATACTCCTTTTGATTATTTCTTTTTCTTTTCCTTTCTAGGAGCTTATTATTATTATTATTATTATTTTTTTTTTTTAGACACTTAGCTTAAGACTAGTGTTTCTTTCTTTTCGATTTCTCTCCCTAGACATCCCTTTCTTTCTCTTTCTCTTAGACCAATTTGGTTTCTCCTTGTTATTCTCTTTTCTCAACAACCATTTTTGGTTCTCAACATCCTCTAAACTCTCAACATTGCTCACACCCTTACTCACCCTCACCAATTCCCAAAACCGTTTTAGAACTCAATGAGACTCCAAGACTCTCTCAACCCACCTAGACTAGCCAATGAGACTACTCGTAATGGAAGAAAAGAACTCGTCGTTTCCATCTCTAAAGATTTTATACATGAGGTGTGAGATAGAAAAGGCCTCACTCAACAAATTAATGATGGTTTCAAAGAAAGGTTAGGTGCATTCAAGGTGTGGTACCAATCCTCATTCGAAAGATGATCTCGAATCGAGATTGGCCATTCAAACCATTAAAGAGTGGTAAAAGAAGGGTAAAAATGGTTGAATGTGTATATGTGAACCATGGTTAAGGTATAAAACCCATAAGTGAGAGAATTAAAATCAAATTATGGTCTAATAAGATAGAGTTGGCTTCAATTTAAGCAATCAATCAACAAGACTTAGAGAACCTAGAGCGAAGAGATCAAAAATATGAACAAGCATGTTTTTCGCGGTTTATCAAGCCAAAGAGAGTATTATCAAGATATTCACAAAGAAAACTATGTACTAAAAATCTTTACAAGGCAATTTCATCATTGTTCTCCATATGAATGATGCAACCTATATGATCCTACAAGTGTATGAAATGCAACTAAATGAAGAGGAAAATCTTTTTGTATTTTTCAAAAAAAAAAAATTTTTAAATTTTGGTTTTTTTTTTATTTTTTTTTTGGTTTAAGAAAAATGCACAATGCAAAAGACTCAAGGTAAAAATAAAACAAAACAACTAAAATCATCATTAGCAACGTGTTTCCTCCCTCGGACTTATCTCTCACCGTCTCGGTGAGAAACAAGAAATGAAGAAAGAAACAAAAGACACGGAAAATATAGAAACGAAAGTATGTACAAGAGAGAAGATGGTGGTACCTCTAGAAGGTCTCGGACTCTTCCGAATCCGAAACATGAAGTGAAGGATTGCTCGAGCTAGGTGAAGGTAGTGGTGATGGGGTCCTTGCTCTAATCCTTATTCGTCGTCTAGTGCCACGCTTATAGGAAGAAGCCCTTGGAGCTTCCACGTTGACGTCGGGTGAGAAGGGTGCACACGAAATGGAATGTCTACGAGTCTCTCCCGTGTAGAGCTCGGTGTCCATTGGTGCAATGGTGTCGTCACCCTCGGAATCCGGTACGACCTCATCATAAGTTGGCTCTTGGCGCGAATGGGAAGTCGATCCTTTAGTGAGAGAGGCGACTTGGTGCTCTAGAGTCTTGATCCTCTTTTGAAACCCTTTACAAGCCTTGAAAAAGTTGTGCATTGTTCGATCTTGCCACTTAAGCCATCTTTGGGTTAGGCGGTTGCCTTTAAGAGAATGACGGATGGCGGGGCTAGTGACCATACCCGTGAAAGGTTTTTGATAGTATCGAGCGCTCCCATAGACTTGAGGTCGAGGTGACCCTTCATCACTTTGTAAAGCACGTGCCTTCCCTTTGCCATTCTTTTCGGTTTTCTTGGAAATGGGTTCAACGTCATCTTCTTGAGTGAAATGGAACTCCTCCGGAGGGATAAAATGAACATTGGTGCAACCAAGAATAGAGGTGAACGACGGGTTTGGAAGGAGAAATTTAGTCTCTTCTTGACAATAATATGAGAAGCGGTAAACATAGGAGTCGCTAAATTTCCCCGCCAAGTAACCCGTGAAAGTGAGGTAAGTCTTGTCAATCCTTGCCTCTTTCCCAAGAGCATTTCCCTAACTCACTCCGCAAAACTCCAAGAGAGGAGTCATTATTCCAATAATATCGAGTTTAGTGCCTATCTTCTTTTTGTTTAGTGCCCATCCCTTACGAGAAAACAATTGCTTCACGAGAATCACTCCGAGGTTCACATCCGCATTTCCCTTAAACGGTTTTGGAAGGAATGGGTTAATTCCATTGGTGAGCAAGGCCAACTCGGGCTCTTTAACCGCATCGGTTCCCTTCCTTGCAAAGATGGTGTGAGAGATGATTTTGTGAACATAGCGAACCGCCTGGTTAGTGAGACTTGAGGATTTTGCATCTCCGGGATAATACGTTCCATCTCCTATCGTGGTCCAAATGCTATGATCCTCGTCGTTTTCCTCAAAAGATATTCCCGTCGTTTGCTTGAATCCATACAACTCACAAATTGTGTAGAAAGACACCATGTAATCCGTGCCATTGACTCGAAAATCTATGTGACCAAGATTCTCTGGAGTTCTTGGCACTTCTTCTCCAAAGTGAATGGTGAGCGATGCTAAGACTTGGAGGGCGGGAGTGAAGTAAGCCGGCGAATCCATCGTGAGGAACTTCTCCATTCCTATGTTGTGGAGGATAGCACGTACATCCTCGAGAATGCCAAGCTCTCCGAGAGTTGGGATATCTGCATATCGTGTTGGATGCTTAGAGCATAACTTGAGAGCGTTGAGATACGCGGTGTAAGTTGGTGGTTTCTCGGAAGACTTGCGTGGTTTTGGATAACCTTGGCGCGTGCTAGTGTCACCGTAGTGTTCAAAACATTTATTTTTCTTTACACCTCGTGGTTCTTTCACTTCATTCGTTGTTCTTCCCATGGCAATTCAATCACCTTGTGTTCTTGAAGAAATGGTGATCGAAATTGCTAAAGAAAGATATTGCAAGAGTTGTTTTGCCAAAATCAAGTGACAAAAGAGAGTGAAGGAATAAAATAAGGTAAAAATTGCTTGAAAACCAAAAGAAAAAGAAAAAAATTGTCGTGGGGACAAGAGGAGAGAAGAAGGAGAGTCACGATAGAAAGAAAGAAAGTAAGAAGAGAAAAACGTGTGGGCTCAACTTTTTTTTTTTTTTTTTTTTTTGATAAAAAAAAAAAAGTAGAAGAAGAACTTACCTAGAGCTGTACCGAGCCTATACCTTCGGTTTCAACCCACGGTAAGCACGCTGATTTTTTAATCATTTTGCTTGTTCAGCTTAAACCGAGGGTCGAGGCTCGGTTTCGGGCCACGGTTTTCTGTCTGTTTTGGCCGAATTTTCTTCATTTTCATGGCCATGAAACCAACTTATAACCTCATGAAAACTTGAAATAAACCACACAAATCTAAAATAAATATAGCAAAAGAAATATTTACAAAGGATACCATGAGATTGCCTCCCAAGCGCGCTTGTTTTACGTCTCTAGCTTGACGTTGATGGAGGTTAGGCCATTGGAGGATCCGAAAGAGGAACATTGATGGTTTCCTCAATCGAGACATCCGCGAGATAGGTCTTGCATCGTTGCCCATTCACGGTAAACTCTCCCCCGGTCTTGTTCAACAACACAAGAGCACCATACGGACGAACTTCCTTGATATAAAATGGCCCGGACCACTTAGATCTTAGTTTTCCCGGGAACAACTTGAGTCGGGAATTGAAAAGCAACACTTGATCACCCGCCTTGAAATCTCTTTTCAAGATCTTTTTGTCATGGAAAGCTTTGGTTTTCTCCTTGTAGATTCTTGAGCTCTCATAAGCATCTTGGCGTATTTCCTCTAACTCCTCCAATTGAATCAATCTTCTTTCGGAAGCCGTCTTGAGATCAAAATTTAAGAATTTTGTAGCCCACAATGCTTTGTACTCAAGCTCCACCAGAAGGTGACAAGATTTACCATAAAGAAGGTTGAAAGGCGTTGTCCCGATAGGAGTCTTATACGCGGTGCTATACGCCCACAAAGCATCATCTAACTTCTTAGCCCAATCTTTCCTCGTCTTCCCAACCGTCTTCTCTAAGATAGCCTTGATTTGATGGTTTGAAACCTCTACTTGACCCGATGCTTGGGGATGGTAAGGCAAAGCTACCTTGTGTTTAACACCATGCTTCTTCAATAAGCTCTCAAAAACCTTGTTGATAAAGTGGCTACCACCATCACTTATCACTACTCTTGGTACACAAAATCTTGGAAAGATGATAGTCTTGAACAACTTTAGTACCACATTTGCATCATTGGTAGGACTTGCAATGGCTTCTACCCATTTTGAAACATAATCGATCGCCACTAAAATTATTTGTTTCCATAAGAAGATGGAAATGGCCCCACGAAATCAATTCCCCACACATCAAAGATCTCAACTTCAAGAATTGGATTCAACGGCATCTCATTTCTTTTACCAATGTTGCCTTTCCGTTGGCAAGCATCACACTTGGCAATGAATTCGTTAGCATTTTTGAACATGGTTGGCCACCAAAACCCCGCTTGGAGAACTTTAGAAACCATCTTGAATGTGGCAAAATGTCCTCCATAATCCGACCCATGGCATTGAAACAATAGACCGGGCACCTCTTCCTCCGAGATACATCTTCGATAGAGTTGATCCTTGCATTGTCTATAAAGGAAAGGCTCATCCCAAAAGAAGTGTGTGACATCTTTGTAGAACTTCTTCTTTTGGTAACCTTGGAGATTTGGTGGCTCTCTTCCACTAGCCAAGTAGTTCACAAAATCCGCATACCAAGGTTCTTTCTCATCGATAGCTTTAACCTCCAAAATTTCATTCAACATTAGATTCTCCTTATAGAGAGCTCGGATAGCATTGATGTGCTCTTTGGGTAGAGAATCATCCATGGGAATTTCTTCATCAATCCTCATCCTTGAGAGATGATCCGCAACTCCATTCTGAATCCCTTTCTTGTCCACAATCTCAATGTCAAACTCTTGTAGCAAAAGGATCCATCGCAATAGTCTTGGTTTAACATCTTTCTTGGTCAAAAGGTACCTCAAAGCCGCATGATCGGTGTGTACAATGACTTTAGATCCTACCAAGTATGAACGAAATTTCTCAACGGCATAAACGATTGCTAGGAGCTCCTTCTCCGTGGTTGCATATTTCATTTGGGCATCATCCAAAGTGCGACTAGCGTAGTAGATCACGTGAAGCTTCTTGTCTTTCTTTTGTCCCAAAACCGCTCCAACCGCGTAGTCACTAGCATCACACATCAACTCAAACGGATAGTCCCAATCCGGTGGCTGGACAATAGGCGCACTAACCAAAGCTTCTTTCAACTTCAAGAAGGCTTCATGACATTCTTGATTAAACACAAAAGCATCCTCCTTGCACAATAACCTTGTCAACGGTCTAGCAACCTTAGAAAAGTCTTTGATGAATCGTCTATAAAATCCGGCATGACCAAAGAAGCTCCTCACACCTTTGACCGAGTTTGGTGGCTCTAGGCGAGTCATGACCTCAATCTTAGCTTGGTCCACCTCTATACCATCCTTTGAGATCCTATGGCCAAGCACAATACCATTGTTCACCATGAAGTGACATTTTTCCCAATTGAGAACAAGATTGGTATCCTCACATCTTTGTAGAACCCTACATAAATTAGAAAGATAACAAGAAAAAGAAGAGCCATAGACGGAGAAGTCATCCATGAACACTTCCATAATGTCCTCTATGAAGTCCGAGAAGATCGACATTATACACCTTTGAAAAGTCGCGGGTGCATTACACAAGCCAAATGGCATCCTTCGATATGCGAAGGTACCAAATGGACAAGTGAAGGTCATCTTCTCTTGATATTGAGGATGAATTGGGATTTGAAAGAAACCCGAATAACCATCAAGAAAGCAATAGTAAGAATGATTAGCTAGTCTTTCAAGCATTTGATCAATAAATGGCAATGGGAAGTGATCTTTCCTAGTAGATGCATTCAATTTTCGATAATCAATACACATCCTATACCCACTTGTTGTTCTAGTTGGAATTAATTCATTCTTATCATTTCTAACAACGGTTACTCCACCTTTTTTGGGAACTACATGAACCGGAGAAACCCATGGGCTATCCGAAATAGCATAGATTATCCCCACCTTAAGTAGTTTTAAAATTTCTTTCTTGACTACCTCCTTCAAGTTTGGGTTAAGTCTTCTTTGATGTTCAATTGAGGATTTAGATTCATCTTCAAGGTAAATTCTATGCATGCATAAAGATGGGGCAATTCCCTTAATATCATCTAATGAATAACCAATAACCTTCCTATACTTTCTAAGTTCATTCATGAGCATAGAAGTTTCTTCATCGGTTAATTCATCATTGATTATCACGGGATAAGTAGAATTGGGTCCAAGAAACGCATACCTTAGCCCATTTGGTAGAGGTTTGAGTTCCACTTGGGGTGCATCTAGCTCGCTCCACATGTCCTCCTCGCTAGTCTTACCATTGCTAGCATTTTCTTGAATCTTTTTGCTCTCATCATCATCCATCAACTCCAAAAAGCAAGTCGTGTCTTCACAAGGCTTGTGGTAGTCTAGAAGTCTTTCATACCCAATTGCATTTTTGTTGATCACTCCACACTCCTCACTATCCATGGTCAATGCAACTTCCAAAGGATCTTCCATATTTAACTCCTCAAGATACTCATCAACCATCTCCTCCAAAGTCTCAATGTAGAAAGTTTTACCCTCAATGGTTGGTTTCTTGGTCATCTTCTCCATATTGAATTCAAGCTCATATTGCCCCAAATCAAGTTTAATCATACCTCACTTTACATCAATCAATGCTCCGGCGGTAGCTAAGAATGGTCTTCCCAATATAATGGGGTCGGTTGGCTCTTCATCCATCTCAAGTACAACAAAGTCCGTGGGAATTATGAAGCTTCCCACCTTTAGAGGCACATCTTCAATGACACCAATTGGAAAACGAAGAGATCTATCCGCTAGCACCAAAGTAATCCTCGTGTTCTTGTATTTTGTGAATCCTAACCTCTTTGAGAACGTGAGAGGCATCAAGCTCACACTTGCACCAAGATCCACTAAGCATCGAGGGAAGACCAATGGACCCAAAGCACAAGGTAAGGTGAAACTTCCCGGATCTTCAACCTTCGTACATGTATTCCCTTGAATGATGGCACTACACTCATGATTAACCATAATCATTGAATTCTCAACCAACATCCTCTTAGCAAGTGTCTCCTTGAAGAGCTTGGCATATACCGGACAATCCATCATCAAATCCATGATAGGGATAGTTACCTTAACCGGTCCCATTAGCTCTTGAAACTTTTCATACTTCTCGTCAAGCATCTTCCTCTTGAATCTACCGGGAAATGGGAGTTTTGGCTCATAAGTTGGAGGCACGAAATGAGTTTTCTTCTTAGTAATCACCTTGGGCCTCTCTTGTGTCTCTTTCTCTTTGTCAATGAGAATTGGTTCACTTGAGCCACCGCTTCAACATCTTCTCCCTTCATATCAACTTCCACTTCCTGACTTTTCTCAAGCCCATCAACACTTTTTTTCTTGAGAGGAGGTGCTCTTGCATCAATCTCTTTTCCACTTCTTAGAAAAATAGCTCCAACAAATTCCTTAGGGTTCGCTTCGGCTTTACCCGGAAGAGTTCCAACGGGTCTCTTTGAACTCGAAGCGACTTGAGCGATTTGGTTGTCCAAAGTCTTCATGTGAGTAGAGAGATGTTTAAACTTGGCATTGAGGTCATTATAGGTACCATCCACTTTGTTGTGGATCTCGACCATCCTCTTGTTCAACTCAATAGCTCCCTTGCCTTGTCCCTCCAAAAGTTGCTTAAGAAGACGATTTGTCTCATCTTCCTTAAGTGGTGGTTGAGAAGAACTACCTTGTCCTTGGTAGTTTTGATTTCCTTGAGGTTGGAAACCTTGTTGATTAGGGACGAATGGAGCTTTGGGTTGATAGTGACCTTGTTGTTGAAAGTTTTGTTGTGGGATAAAACCTTGTCCTTGAGGCTTTTGTTGAGGGTAGACTTGGTCTTGGGGATTCTCAACATTGGTGCTCCTATAAGAAAGATTAGGGTGGTTCCTATAGTTGGGGTTAAAACCTCTTTGTTGGTTGTTGTATCCTCCTTTCATGTAGCTAACCTCTTCTTGTCCTTCTTGATAAACTTCAACACAACCTTCTTTGTTCCCATCAAATTCTCCAACATAGTTCATTCCCTTTTGTGTAGACAAGATAAATTTATCCAACTTAGCATTTATCTCCGTGATCCGTGCATCATCACCCTTGGGTTCTCTTATGGTTCTATCATAATCTCCCCCATAGCATTGGTCGCTTTGAGCTAAGTTCTCTATCAATTGTTCTCCTTCTTCAACGGAGATGCTCGAGAAACTTCCATTGCTCGCGGTATTCAATGAGTCATAGTGTTTCTCATGTACTCCCCGATGGAATATTCCCAATAAAGCTTCCTTTGGCACTCCATGATGTGGACAAGACCTTGTGTACCCCTTGAAACGCTCCCAAGCTTCATATAACGACTCATTGCCTCCTTGCTTGAAAGTAGTAATGTCATTCCTTATCTTAGCCGTCTTTTGATTTGAGAAGAACTTGGCGAGGAAGCGCTTCTTGCACTCTCCCCAAGTTGTAATCGAAGATGTAACAACGGTCTTCTCCCATTGAGAAGCCTTATCACCAAGTGAGAAAGGAAAGAGGGTCAACTTAAGCACATCTTCGGATACACCATTCATCTTGACCGTTCTACAAAGTCGATCAAAGTTGTCAAGATGTTCAATTGGGTGCTCCATTGGTAGTCCAAAGAACCGATTGTTTTGGACCATGTTAACCAAGCTTGACTTGATCTCCCAATTGTTGTTTCCACAAGGTGGAGCTCTAATACCCATTCTTTCTCCATTGGTGATTGGCACATCGTAATCACCTATCCTTCTTGGCTCTCTAGGTTGGTGAATGGGCTCTCTAGCTCTCACATTCCTTTGTTGTCCAACCCCATGAGCCTCTTGCTCTTGATCATTCCTTTTTGGTTCCATGTTCAACCTCCTCAAATGATCTTGTCGTTCCTTCTCTCTTCTCGTCTCTCTTTCCAAACGGATAAGATCTTGAACAAGCGGTTGAAGGTTTGTTGGTCCTCTACTTCTCAAGTTCATAAACCTTTAAAATTTGAAATACAAACACAAAAGAGAAAATTTAGTATCAAAAGAAAAATAAATACTTAGTCTTAATCAAATACCAAATCCTAATGGCTATTGCTAAACTCCCCGGCAACGGCGTCAAAAACTTGATACACACAATTTTACCTTTGCTAAAGACCAAAGGTCCAATAGGCGATCGAAGCTTCAATATTTATAAAGCCTCAAATAAAACCACAAGTGCATGGTACTCCGAGGTAGTATTTAAGGGTCGATCCCACAAAGAGTTATAATAACCCACTAAGAATGCAAGAAATTGATTAATCTAAGCTAAATAATGTATTTGGTTTCTTAAAAGTCCTAACGATGCAACTAAGTGAAACAAGCAAATGAGGATGCAAATGAAGATAAACAAGACTAAAATGTTGAAAAGAAACTAGACAAGACTTAAGCAAACCATAAATAAGCATAAACAACTCAAATACAAAAGTCAACAAAAAGTCAAAGCAAAGTCAACCGTAAAGTCAACAAACAAAAACTTGATCAAATATGGAAAAGAATGGGCTTTGGGCAAAGCAATTGATTTGGGATGATCAATGACTAACTAATGATGTTATGAATAACAATTCAAACTCAATTCCATGACTTAAATCACACAAAGTAGACTAATTCATTCCCATGATAATAATCCATTTACTAACCATTTAATTAAGCTAATTTCTCAATTGCCATTAAATGATCAATAATCATTAAGCATAAGTTCATAGAGCCAACTAAACACCTTAAACATCAATTCCCATTGGTTAAGAATGTAAAGCAAGATTTAAAGTTCTTCTAGACATTTTATCGAACACCTTCCGGGCATAAAATATCCAAGTTCTAGATTTTGAATGATCAAGTCTAATCTAGCATTAAGTGCACTTTAATCTTTAGAAATCATAAGAATCTAGACCTAGACATCACTAATCGTCCATCAAACATCCCTAATCTACTAAGCCCAATAACCCATAAAAAGACTACTCACTAATCATGATGCAAAACGCAATAATAATCATAATTAAAGACATAATCACAAAAGATATGATAAGAGAGTAAGAAACTTCACTAAATATTAAAAGTTGCAAGAATCCTAACACAAATCATAAACACAAAGGGTTTAGCCTCCAAAGAGAAAAGAGCAAAACAAAACTTAGGTTTTTTTCTTGTTCTAAAATCATATTTATAGCCTCTAAAAATGGAACCGGGTCGACCCATCATGATCCAGGTCGGGTCATGGATCTTTGGTTTTCGGAATACCCTCGGTTTCAACCCACAATATGTGATCTGTCCAAAATCTTCATTTTCCTTCTTCCACCCAAACTGAAGGTCGACCCTCGGTATCAAGCCACAATATGGGGGCTGCCATTTCCACATTTCTCCACTTCTTGGCCATCAATTAAGCTCATTTTTCTACCAACTTGTGTCACCAATTGATATCCTCCTGAATTTTCATTATTTTGCATCCAATTAAGCTCCAAATCATCTTATTCCATGATTCACCATCTTCAACCCTACAAATACACAAAAGAGATGCAAATGCCCCTAGAAATGCCTAAATGATTTGCAAACACGGGATAAAAACACAATAAAAATGGATTGAAATGAGGTAAAAGTTGAATATATCAACTCCCCCGGACTTGCCTTTTGCTCGCCCTCGAGTAAACAAAGAGAACAAACCGGTGAAGAGGTTTGGAAGTGAGAACTCATAGCCAAAAGTTTGTTTTCCAAAGTTATCATTGTCAATTCAAGATAATACAACTCAATGCTAAAGATAAACCATCTACTCAACCACACTAGCATACTCATCGCAACTTCAATGTTTTGCCTCTAAATTCAATGCCTAGTGATCAATTGCATCCTATCCACCAACTCCTTAAATTCATTAAGAGTTCAAAACCGTGTAGTCTCACAAATGGGAATTCGACCTAATCCAATCGGCTTGGTAAGAGAATAGGTTTAATGTGAAGTAAAAGATGGTTTAAAACGTTTTGGTGACTACTCTCAAACATAAGGCACAAGTCAATATATAAAAGAATTGGAGAAGGGAAACAATTGATGCATACAAGATGTTTTCTTCCATTCTACCCATCCCATACTCTTTATACTTCACTCAACCTCACTAAAGCTTTTTTTTTATTTCGCTCAAAGTCACTCTTGTTCTTAACACCAATTCTTCAATTTTTCTTTCTTTTAGGAATGAAACTAGGGAGTTCTCTCCTTTACTTAAAAATCTACTCTTGCATTCTTATTTATACTCCTTTTGATTATTTCTTTTTCTTTTCCTTTCTAGGAGCTTATTATTATTATTATTATTATTTTTTTTTTTTAGACACTTAGCTTAAGACTAGTGTTTCTTTCT
This sequence comes from Arabis hirsuta, assembly GCA_964056655.1. Lineage (NCBI taxonomy): Eukaryota > Viridiplantae > Streptophyta > Magnoliopsida > Brassicales > Brassicaceae > Arabis > Arabis hirsuta. The sequence goes on from OZ053311.1 coordinate 1,376,020, forward strand.
TTTCGATTTCTCTCCCTAGACATCCCTTTCTTTCTCTTTCTCTTAGACCAATTTGGTTTCTCCTTGTTATTCTCTTTTCTCAACAACCATTTTTGGTTCTCAACATCCTCTAAACTCTCAACATTGCTCACACCCTTACTCACCCTCACCAATTCCCAAAACCGTTTTAGAACTCAATGAGACTCCAAGACTCTCTCAACCCACCTAGACTAGCCAATGAGACTACTCGTAATGGAAGAAAAGAACTCGTCGTTTCCATCTCTAAAGATTTTATACATGAGGTGTGAGATAGAAAAGGCCTCACTCAACAAATTAATGATGGTTTCAAAGAAAGGTTAGGTGCATTCAAGGTGTGGTACCAATCCTCATTCGAAAGATGATCTCGAATCGAGATTGGCCATTCAAACCATTAAAGAGTGGTAAAAGAAGGGTAAAAATGGTTGAATGTGCATATGTGAACCATGGTTAAGGTATAAAACCCATAAGTGAGAGAATTAAAATCAAATTATGGTCTAATAAGATAGAGTTGGCTTCAATTTAAGCAATCAATCAACAAGACTTAGAGAACCTAGAGCGAAGAGATCAAAAATATGAACAAGCATGTTTTTCGCGGTTTATCAAGCCAAAGAGAGTATTATCAAGATATTCACAAAGAAAACTATGTACTAAAAATCTTTACAAGGCAATTTCATCATTGTTCTCCATATGAATGATGCAACCTATATGATCCTACAAGTGTATGAAATGCAACTAAATGAAGAGGAAAATCTTTTTGTATTTTTCAAAAAAAAAAAATTTAAAAATTTTGGTTTTTTTTTTATTTTTTTTTTTTGGTTTAAGAAAAATGCACAATGCAAAAGACTCAAGGTAAAAATAAAACAAAACAACTAAAATCATCATTAGCAACGTGTTTCCTCCCTCGGACTTATCTCTCACCGTCTCGGTGAGAAACAAGAAATGAAGAAAGAAACAAAAGACACGGAAAATATAGAAACGAAAGTATGTACAAGAGAGAAGATGGTGGTACCTCTAGAAGGTCTCGGACTCTTCCGAATCCAAAACATGAAGTGAAGGATTGCTCGAGCTAGGTGAAGGTAGTGGTGATGGGGTCCTTGCTCTAATCCTTATTCGTCGTCTAGTGCCACGCTTATAGGAAGAAGCCCTTGGAGCTTCCACGTTGACGTCGGGTGAGAAGGGTGCACACGAAATGGAATGTCTACGAGTCTCTCCCGTGTAGAGCTCGGTGTCCATTGGTGCAATGGTGTCGTCACCCTCGGAATCCGGTACGACCTCATCATAAGTTGGCTCTTGGCGCGAATGGGAAGTCGATCCTTTAGTGAGAGAGGCGACTTGGTGCTCTAGAGTCTTGATCCTCTTTTGAAACCCTTTACAAGCCTTGAAAAAGTTGTGCATTGTTCGATCTTGCCACTTAAGCCATCTTTGGGTTAGGCGGTTGCCTTTAAGAGAATGACGGATGGCGGGGCTAGTGACCATACCCGTGAAAGGTTTTTGATAGTATCGAGCGCTCCCATAGACTTGAGGTCGAGGTGACCCTTCATCACTTTGTAAAGCACGTGCCTTCCCTTTGCCATTCTTTTCGGTTTTCTTGGAAATGGGTTCAACGTCATCTTCTTGAGTGAAATGGAACTCCTCCGGAGGGATAAAATGAACATTGGTGCAACCAAGAATAGAGGTGAACGACGGGTTTGGAAGGAGAAATTTAGTCTCTTCTTGACAATAATATGAGAAGCGGTAAACATAGGAGTCGCTAAATTTCCCCGCCAAGTAACCCGTGAAAGTGAGGTAAGTCTTGTCAATCCTTGCCTCTTTCCCAAGAGCATTTCCCTAACTCACTCCGCAAAACTCCAAGAGAGGAGTCATTATTCCAATAATATCGAGTTTAGTGCCTATCTTCTTTTTGTTTAGTGCCCATCCCTTACGAGAAAACAATTGCTTCACGAGAATCACTCCGAGGTTCACATCCGCATTTCCCTTAAACGGTTTTGGAAGGAATGGGTTAATTCCATTGGTGAGCAAGGCCAACTCGGGCTCTTTAACCGCATCGGTTCCCTTCCTTGCAAAGATGGTGTGAGAGATGATTTTGTGAACATAGCGAACCGCCTGGTTAGTGAGACTTGAGGATTTTGCATCTCCGGGATAATACGTTCCATCTCCTATCGTGGTCCAAATGCTATGATCCTCGTCGTTTTCCTCAAAAGATATTCCCGTCGTTTGCTTGAATCCATACAACTCACAAATTGTGTAGAAAGACACCATGTAATCCGTGCCATTGACTCGAAAATCTATGTGACCAAGATTCTCTGGAGTTCTTGGCACTTCTTCTCCAAAGTGAATGGTGAGCGATGCTAAGACTTGGAGGGCGGGAGTGAAGTAAGCCGGCGAATCCATCGTGAGGAACTTCTCCATTCCTATGTTGTGGAGGATAGCACGTACATCCTCGAGAATGCCAAGCTCTCCGAGAGTTGGGATATCTGCATATCGTGTTGGATGCTTAGAGCATAACTTGAGAGCGTTGAGATACGCGGTGTAAGTTGGTGGTTTCTCGGAAGACTTGCGTGGTTTTGGATAACCTTGGCGCGTGCTAGTGTCACCGTAGTGTTCAAAACATTTATTTTTCTTTACACCTCGTGGTTCTTTCACTTCATTCGTTGTTCTTCCCATGGCAATTCAATCACCTTGTGTTCTTGAAGAAATGGTGATCGAAATTGCTAAAGAAAGATATTGCAAGAGTTGTTTTGCCAAAATCAAGTGACAAAAGAGAGTGAAGGAATAAAATAAGGTAAAAATTGCTTGAAAACCAAAAGAAAAAGAAAAAAATTGTCGTGGGGACAAGAGGAGAGAAGAAGGAGAGTCACGATAGAAAGAAAGAAAGTAAGAAGAGAAAAACGTGTGGGCTCAACTTTTTTTTTTTTTTTTTTTTGATAAAAAAAAAAAAGTAGAAGAAGAACTTACCTAGAGCTGTACCGAGCCTATACCTTCGGTTTCAACCCACGGTAAGCACGCTGATTTTTTAATCATTTTGCTTGTTCAGCTTAAACCGAGGGTCGAGGCTCGGTTTCGGGCCACGGTTTTCTGTCTGTTTTGGCCGAATTTTCTTCATTTTCATGGCCATGAAACCAACTTATAACCTCATGAAAACTTGAAATAAACCACACAAATCTAAAATAAATATAGCAAAAGAAATATTTACAAAGGATACCATGAGATTGCCTCCCAAGCGCGCTTGTTTTACGTCTCTAGCTTGACGTTGATGGAGGTTAGGCCATTGGAGGATCCGAAAGAGGAACATTGATGGTTTCCTCAATCGAGACATCCGCGAGATAGGTCTTGCATCGTTGCCCATTCACGGTAAACTCTCCCCCGGTCTTGTTCAACAACACAAGAGCACCATACGGACGAACTTCCTTGATATAAAATGGCCCGGACCACTTAGATCTTAGTTTTCCCGGGAACAACTTGAGTCGGGAATTGAAAAGCAACACTTGATCACCCGCCTTGAAATCTCTTTTCAAGATCTTTTTGTCATGGAAAGCTTTGGTTTTCTCCTTGTAGATTCTTGAGCTCTCATAAGCATCTTGGCGTATTTCCTCTAACTCCTCCAATTGAATCAATCTTCTTTCGGAAGCCGTCTTGAGATCAAAATTTAAGAATTTTGTAGCCCACAATGCTTTGTACTCAAGCTCCACCAGAAGGTGACAAGATTTACCATAAAGAAGGTTGAAAGGCGTTGTCCCGATAGGAGTCTTATACGCGGTGCTATACGCCCACAAAGCATCATCTAACTTCTTAGCCCAATCTTTCCTCGTCTTCCCAACCGTCTTCTCTAAGATAGCCTTGATTTGATGGTTTGAAACCTCTACTTGACCCGATGCTTGGGGATGGTAAGGCAAAGCTACCTTGTGTTTAACACCATGCTTCTTCAATAAGCTCTCAAAAACCTTGTTGATAAAGTGGCTACCACCATCACTTATCACTACTCTTGGTACACAAAATCTTGGAAAGATGATAGTCTTGAACAACTTTAGTACCACATTTGCATCATTGGTAGGACTTGCAATGGCTTCTACCCATTTTGAAACATAATCGATCGCCACTAAAATTATTTGTTTCCATAAGAAGATGGAAATGGCCCCACGAAATCAATTCCCCACACATCAAAGATCTCAACTTCAAGAATTGGATTCAACGGCATCTCATTTCTTTTACCAATGTTGCCTTTCCGTTGGCAAGCATCACACTTGGCAATGAATTCGTTAGCATTTTTGAACATGGTTGGCCACCAAAACCCCGCTTGGAGAACTTTAGAAACCATCTTGAATGTGGCAAAATGTCCTCCATAATCCGACCCATGGCATTGAAACAATAGACCGGGCACCTCTTCCTCCGAGATACATCTTCGATAGAGTTGATCCTTGCATTGTCTATAAAGGAAAGGCTCATCCCAAAAGAAGTGTGTGACATCTTTGTAGAACTTCTTCTTTTGGTAACCTTGGAGATTTGGTGGCTCTCTTCCACTAGCCAAGTAGTTCACAAAATCCGCATACCAAGGTTCTTTCTCATCGATAGCTTTAACCTCCAAAATTTCATTCAACATTAGATTCTCCTTATAGAGAGCTCGGATAGCATTGATGTGCTCTTTGGGTAGAGAATCATCCATGGGAATTTCTTCATCAATCCTCATCCTTGAGAGATGATCCGCAACTCCATTCTGAATCCCTTTCTTGTCCACAATCTCAATGTCAAACTCTTGTAGCAAAAGGATCCATCGCAATAGTCTTGGTTTAACATCTTTCTTGGTCAAAAGGTACCTCAAAGCCGCATGATCGGTGTGTACAATGACTTTAGATCCTACCAAGTATGAACGAAATTTCTCAACGGCATAAACGATTGCTAGGAGCTCCTTCTCTGTGGTTGCATATTTCATTTGGGCATCATCCAAAGTGCGACTAGCGTAGTAGATCACGTGAAGCTTCTTGTCTTTCTTTTGTCCCAAAACCGCTCCAACCGCGTAGTCACTAGCATCACACATCAACTCAAACGGATAGTCCCAATCCGGTGGCTGGACAATAGGCGCACTAACCAAAGCTTCTTTCAACTTCAAGAAGGCTTCATGACATTCTTGATTAAACACAAAAGCATCCTCCTTGCACAATAACCTTGTCAACGGTCTAGCAACCTTAGAAAAGTCTTTGATGAATCGTCTATAAAATCCGGCATGACCTAAGAAGCTCCTCACACCTTTGACCGAGTTTGGTGGCTCTAGGCGAGTCATGACCTCAATCTTAGCTTGGTCCACCTCTATACCATCCTTTGAGATCCTATGGCCAAGCACAATACCATTGTTCACCATGAAGTGACATTTTTCCCAATTGAGAACAAGATTGGTATCCTCACATCTTTGTAGAACCCTACATAAATTAGAAAGACAACAAGAAAAAGAAGAGCCATAGACGGAGAAGTCATCCATGAACACTTCCATAATGTCCTCTATGAAGTCCGAGAAGATCGACATCATACACCTTTGAAAAGTCGCGGGTGCATTACACAAGCCAAATGGCATCCTTCGATATGCGAAGGTACCAAATGGACAAGTGAAGGTCATCTTCTCTTGATATTGAGGATGAATTGGGATTTGAAAGAAACCCGAATAACCATCAAGAAAGCAATAGTAAGAATGATTAGCTAGTCTTTCAAGCATTTGATCAATAAATGGCAATGGGAAGTGATCTTTCCTAGTAGATGCATTCAATTTTCGATAATCAATACACATCCTATACCCACTTGTTGTTCTAGTTGGAATTAATTCATTCTTATCATTTCTAACAACGGTTACTCCACCTTTTTTGGGAACTACATGAACCGGAGAAACCCATGGGCTATCCGAAATAGCATAGATTATCCCCACCTTAAGTAGTTTTAAAATTTCTTTCTTGACTACCTCCTTCAAGTTTGGGTTAAGTCTTCTTTGATGTTCAATTGAGGATTTAGATTCATCTTCAAGGTAAATTCTATGCATGCATAAAGATGGGGCAATTCCCTTAATATCATCTAATGAATAACCAATAACCTTCCTATACTTTCTAAGTTCATTCATGAGCATAGAAGTTTCTTCATCGGTTAATTCATCATTGATTATCACGGGATAAGTAGAATTGGGTCCAAGAAACGCATACCTTAGCCCATTTGGTAGAGGTTTGAGTTCCACTTGGGGTGCATCTAGCTCGCTCCACATGTCCTCCTCGCTAGTCTTACCATTGCTAGCATTTTCTTGAATCTTTTTGCTCTCATCATCATCCATCAACTCCAAAAAGCAAGTCGTGTCTTCACAAGGCTTGTGGTAGTCTAGAAGTCTTTCATACCCAATTGCATTTTTGTTGATCACTCCACACTCCTCACTATCCATGGTCAATGCAACTTCCAAAGGATCTTCCATATTTAACTCCTCAAGATACTCATCAACCATCTCCTCCAAAGTCTCAATGTAGAAAGTTTTACCCTCAATGGTTGGTTTCTTGGTCATCTTCTCCATATTGAATTCAAGCTCATATTGCCCCAAATCAAGTTTAATCATACCTCACTTTACATCAATCAATGCTCCGGCGGTAGCTAAGAATGGTCTTCCCAATATAATGGGGTCGGTTGGCTCTTCATCCATCTCAAGTACAACAAAGTCCGTGGGAATTATGAAGCTTCCCACCTTTAGAGGCACATCTTCAATGACACCAATTGGAAAACGAAGAGATCTATCCGCTAGCACCAAAGTAATCCTCGTGTTCTTGTATTTTGTGAATCCTAACCTCTTTGAGAACGTGAGAGGCATCAAGCTCACACTTGCACCAAGATCCACTAAGCATCGAGGGAAGACCAATGGACCCAAAGCACAAGGTAAGGTGAAACTTCCCGGATCTTCAACCTTCGTACATGTATTCCCTTGAATGATGGCACTACACTCATGATTAACCATAATCATTGAATTCTCAACCAACATCCTCTTAGCAAGTGTCTCCTTGAAGAGCTTGGCATATACCGGACAATCCATCATCAAATCCATGATAGGGATAGTTACCTTAACCGGTCCCATTAGCTCTTGAAACTTTTCATACTTCTCGTCAAGCATCTTCCTCTTGAATCTACCGGGAAATGGGAGTTTTGGCTCATAAGTTGGAGGCACGAAATGAGTTTTCTTCTTAGTAATCACCTTGGGCCTCTCTTGTGTCTCTTTCTCTTTGTCAATGAGAATTGGTTCACTTGAGCCACCGCTTCAACATCTTCTCCCTTCATATCAACTTCCACTTCCTGACTTTTCTCAAGCCCATCAACACTTTTTTTCTTGAGAGGAGGTGCTCTTGCATCAATCTCTTTTCCACTTCTTAGAAAAATAGCTCCAACAAATTCCTTAGGGTTCGCTTCGGCTTTACCCGGAAGAGTTCCAACGGGTCTCTTTGAACTCGAAGCGACTTGAGCGATTTGGTTGTCCAAAGTCTTCATGTGAGTAGAGAGATGTTTAAACTTGGCATTGAGGTCATTATAGGTACCATCCACTTTGTTGTGGATCTCGACCATCCTCTTGTTCAACTCAATAGCTCCCTTGCCTTGTCCCTCCAAAAGTTGCTTAAGAAGACGATTTGTCTCATCTTCCTTAAGTGGTGGTTGAGAAGAACTACCTTGTCCTTGGTAGTTTTGATTTCCTTGAGGTTGGAAACCTTGTTGATTAGGGACGAATGGAGCTTTGGGTTGATAGTGACCTTGTTGTTGAAAGTTTTGTTGTGGGATAAAACCTTGTCCTTGAGGCTTTTGTTGAGGGTAGACTTGGTCTTGGGGATTCTCAACATTGGTGCTCCTATAAGAAAGATTAGGGTGGTTCCTATAGTTGGGGTTAAAACCTCTTTGTTGGTTGTTGTATCCTCCTTTCATGTAGCTAACCTCTTCTTGTCCTTCTTGATAAACTTCAACACAACCTTCTTTGTTCCCATCAAATTCTCCAACATAGTTCATTCCCTTTTGTGTAGACAAGATAAATTTATCCAACTTAGCATTTATCTCCGTGATCCGTGCATCATCACCCTTGGGTTCTCTTATGGTTCTATCATAATCTCCCCCATAGCATTGGTCGCTTTGAGCTAAGTTCTCTATCAATTGTTCTCCTTCTTCAACGGAGATGCTCGAGAAACTTCCATTGCTCGCGGTATTCAATGAGTCATAGTGTTTCTCATGTACTCCCCGATGGAATATTCCCAATAAAGCTTCCTTTGGCACTCCATGATGTGGACAAGACCTTGTGTACCCCTTGAAACGCTCCCAAGCTTCATATAACGACTCATTGCCTCCTTGCTTGAAAGTAGTAATGTCATTCCTTATCTTAGCCGTCTTTTGATTTGAGAAGAACTTGGCGAGGAAGCGCTTCTTGCACTCTCCCCAAGTTGTAATCGAAGATGTAACAACGGTCTTCTCCCATTGAGAAGCCTTATCACCAAGTGAGAAAGGAAAGAGGGTCAACTTAAGCACATCTTCGGATACACCATTCATCTTGACCGTTCTACAAAGTCGATCAAAGTTGTCAAGATGTTCAATTGGGTGCTCCATTGGTAGTCCAAAGAACCGATTGTTTTGGACCATGTTAACCAAGCTTGACTTGATCTCCCAATTGTTGTTTCCACAAGGTGGAGCTCTAATACCCATTCTTTCTCCATTGGTGATTGGCACATCGTAATCACCTATCCTTCTTGGCTCTCTAGGTTGGTGAATGGGCTCTCTAGCTCTCACATTCCTTTGTTGTCCAACCCCATGAGCCTCTTGCTCTTGATCATTCCTTTTTGGTTCCATGTTCAACCTCCTCAAATGATCTTGTCGTTCCTTCTCTCTTCTCGTCTCTCTTTCCAAACGGATAAGATCTTGAACAAGCGGTTGAAGGTTTGTTGGTCCTCTACTTCTCAAGTTCATAAACCTTTAAAATTTGAAATACAAACACAAAAGAGAAAATTTAGTATCAAAAGAAAAATAAATACTTAGTCTTAATCAAATACCAAATCCTAATGGCTATTGCTAAACTCCCCGGCAACGGCGTCAAAAACTTGATACACACAATTTTACCTTTGCTAAAGACCAAAGGTCCAATAGGCGATCGAAGCTTCAATATTTATAAAGCCTCAAATAAAACCACAAGTGCATGGTACTCCGAGGTAGTATTTAAGGGTCGATCCCACAAAGAGTTATAATAACCCACTAAGAATGCAAGAAATTGATTAATCTAAGCTAAATAATGTATTTGGTTTCTTAAAAGTCCTAACGATGCAACTAAGTGAAACAAGCAAATGAGGATGCAAATGAAGATAAACAAGACTAAAATGTTGAAAAGAAACTAGACAAGACTTAAGCAAACCATAAATAAGCATAAACAACTCAAATACAAAAGTCAACAAAAAGTCAAAGCAAAGTCAACCGTAAAGTCAACAAACAAAAACTTGATCAAATATGGAAAAGAATGGGCTTTGGGCAAAGCAATTGATTTGGGATGATCAATGACTAACTAATGATGTTATGAATAACAATTCAAACTCAATTCCATGACTTAAATCACACAAAGTAGACTAATTCATTCCCATGATAATAATCCATTTACTAACCATTTAATTAAGCTAATTTCTCAATTACCATTAAATGATCAATAATCATTAAGCATAAGTTCATAGAGCCAACTAAACACCTTAAACATCAATTCCCATTGGTTAAGAATGTAAAGCAAGATTTAAAGTTCTTCTAGACATTTTATCGAACACCTTCCGGACATAAAATATCCAAGTTCTAGATTTTGAATGATCAAGTCTAATCTAGCATTAAGTGCACTTTAATCTTTAGAAATCATAAGAATCTAGACCTAGACATCACTAATCGTCCATCAAACATCCCTAATCTACTAAGCCCAATAACCCATAAAAAGACTACTCACTAATCATGATGCAAAACGCAATAATAATCATAATTAAAGACATAATCACAAAAGATATGATAAGAGAGTAAGAAACTTCACTAAATATTAAAAGTTGCAAGAATCCTAACACAAATCATAAACACAAAGGGTTTAGCCTCCAAAGAGAAAAGAGCAAAACAAAACTTAGGTTTTTTTCTTGTTCTAAAATCATATTTATAGCCTCTAAAAACGGAACCGGATCGACCCATCATGATCCGGGTCGGGTCATGGATCTTTGGTTTTCGGAATACCCAAACTGAGGATCAACCCTCGGTTTCAACCCACAATATGTGATCTGTCTAAAATCTTCATTTTCCTTCTTCCACCCAAACTAAAGGTCGACCCTCGGTATCAAGCCACAATATGGGGGCTGCCATTTCCATATTTCTCCACTTCTTGGCCATCAATTAAGCTCATTTTTCTACCAACTTGTGTCACCTTGATATCCTCCTGAATTTTCATCATTTTGCATCTAATTAAGCTCCAAATCATCTTATTACATGATTCACCATCTTCAACCCTACAAATACACAAAAGAGATGCAAATGCCCCTAGAAATGCCTAAATGATTTGCATACACGGGATAAAAACACAATAAAAATGGATTGAAATGAGGTAAAAGTTGAATATATCACTTACGTCTTATATTTCCTTGGTTGTAAATAATAAGAAAATTTTGAAAAGGTAGTCAAGAAACTTCACAGCAAACAAATGTTGAATAGTAAAAATAACACAATGAGCAGAATTTTTTTTTTTAATGAAAACAGTTAAAAAGATTGTATATAAACATTCAGTTAAACTATAAATAATAACCAATATAATTGTTACCACATCACAAACGCAAAAATAAAACCACATTGATAAATTAATCGATTGTAAGCCTTTAACAAATAAAAATAAATAGATCTAAACTGTTATTCTGATTTAATCCAAATGAGATTGGATTTTTCAGATGCATGTCATTTCCTTTTAATTATTATTATTTTTTTAATCGAAATTTCCATTTAATTATTGTTGCATCCAAACTCACTTGCACAATAAATAAAAATAAAAAATTAGAAACAATAGTGATAAGCTCCTTGCATAGTTCACTCATTTGATGGTCGATTTTTTTATGATATCTGATCGAGATTTTACTGTACGAAACGATTAAATTTGTAAGGGTTAGTAATTTAGTATTTGATTCTGTAATCATTATAAACAGAACAATATAATGTTTTTACAAAAAGGTCCTTTTAAGAATCAAGCTTTTTGTTTTATGATTAGTGGGCTCCAACAGAAGACGAGGTGGTCACTCGTCAAGGCAACCAAAAATGCTCAGAAACAAGACTTCCGAGGATAATATTTTACCAAACAAAAAGGACTCACGTGACCAAATCAAACTCACATGCTCTATGCACATTTGTATGTTACAGTAACACCATGATTTTCATTAATTTTTTGAAAGAAAAAAAAAGAAGTTTTTAGGTTTGGGTCTTACTGTTAAACGAAATTATTTTCTGTTTTTTTCCTTTCTTTTCTTATTATCAGTTTCGATTTTCTCCATTATTAGATTGAGTTATTGTTTTCCTTGTAAAAGTATATATTTTTTTTTGCTAAAAATATATTTCTAAATACTTTGAAATTTACTGTGAAATGATGGGACTGCCCTGCCAATGACAAGCCATAATTCATTAGCTTAAGGTAGCCCTTTTCTAGCTCAATACTCAATTGAAGATAGTAAAATTGGATTATGAATGTGTGTAATATGTATGTGTGTGTTTCTTTCTTTATTTTATTTTTTTCACTTTTAAGCACATCAAAAATACTATGACCATTAAAATTTATATTCTTTTCTCATGTGAAGAGGCAATGCACCATGCGATGCGAATATGTTCGGTACTATGTTTTCATAATCGCAGATATCTTTATTTCCTTCTCTTTATTGGTAATTCATCTCGACCGTCCGATTTGCAGATTAGGCACACTTGTCACCATCTAGCTTCCCAATATGAGGCGTTGATTTTCCATTTCTATACGGTCCAAAAGACACAGGTTATTCAACAAATTTTAATTTTGGAAGTATTATATATTAGTTAAATACTTATATCTATATATTTATATATAATCAAATGACGAGTGTGTTAGGGGCCTTAGAGCATCTCCATCCATGAGATGTAGTGGGTATCATTAGATATAAAATTATTAAAATTTGAGTAAAAGGAAGAAAAAGAGTGTTTTTGGTTGAAATAATGTAGTGTATTGAAATATAAAATTAATAAAATTTGAGTAAAAAGAGAAGATGAATTGATACTTTTGGAGAGAGTGTCTTTGTATCAATGGGTTGATACTTTTGGAGACAGTTTAAACTTTAGTTGGGGTGTGTTTAAATATAAAATTAATAAAAGCTGAATAAAATGATGAAAGAAAAAGTATAAAGTTGAGTAAAAGGAAGAGAGAAGATGTGTTTTAATAATTTTATATCTAATGATACCTACTACATTTCATGGATGGAGATGCTCTTAGAGCACGTGAAGGTGGAGACTTTTTCTTCCCTAACTAAGATCCAACGGCTACATGAGTTTCATCTAACGGTCATTATTGACTGTAACTCCAATGAGGATTTCTAATTTTCTATGAAAGGAAAAATGGAAAAGGGGTTTGCTAAGGATATAAAATAACAAAAATACATAGTCAAAAAGCAAGAATGATAAAAAAAATATTTAAAATTTTTTATTTTATTAAAGTAATAAGCTTTCTTTTTTTATATTTGCTCCAAGACATTAAACTATTAAAGTAAATAATTACTATATAAGTTTTTGTATAAGATATGCAGAAAGTATTTTTGTTCTACATCAAGTCATTAATACATTACTATTAATTAACTATTTTTAACAAAAAAAATACTTCTTTTATCCAGTGGAGAATTATCTAGTGGTCTCATAGTTTTTCTTAAATATAAACGCAATTTAAAGAAAAGACTGAGGTAATTTAGCCCCACAAAACATGCAGGGCATGGCAGTGACGTCGTCTACTCCGTATCACGATTTTTCAAATTTTTGTCATTTTCTTATAAAGCAGAATTATGTTCATTGATATGTTTAGTCGTGTAGATTACATATAGAGTAATGCTTTTTTTTTGGACAACACATGTAGAGTAATGCAAAACACCAAAAAATAACCAAATAAATTACGTGAGAGAAGAAGAGTAACGAAATCCAAAAACAAGGATATATAGTAAGTTACTATTAGAGTAACAAACACATTATGGAACATACTGTTTCTTAATATTTTAATATCATTGAGAAAAAAAATTCGTAAAGTCGAGAGCATGTGATGTGAGGGTAATACTCTTGTGGGGTTCATTTATAAAACATTCTTCTTGTAGGAATCCATAATTTTGGTAGTTTTCTTGTTACCATTTGCATTTTGCCACATCCTATATCACCCCACAAATAACTGAAAGTTCATTAAATGGTACCCATATATATATATATATATATATATATATATATATATTCAATATAGCTTATTGTTACAAAAACAAGTTTATATTAAAATAATTCACAAATATTCAAAGTTAATCATCTTTGGAAGGATACCTTTTTTCTTCAACAAACACTAAAAATGTTATGTTAAAAATACTCAAGACACTAATTATTCGGATATGTTTTATATATAAAACCATAATTCTGAACAAAAATTTAACAAGTATACGTCTTTAGCTTATCTGTATAGTCCACACTCAATAGACTATTGATCAATTCTCTAATAGAAAGTATAGATATTGTGTAATTATACTGATTAATATGGTTGAAAAAGGAAATTATGTAACAATTCAAGTATCAGTTAAACAATAAAATATGGGATAATAAATAATATTAAATAACTTTTTAGGGTTTTCTAAAGATAAAGCAGGGTTTTTCACTAGATAAGAAACTTTGAAAGGAATTTAAAAAAAAAGCAGCTGAAGTATAAGGACTAAAGAATAAATAAGTGCAGAAAAATCTCATAAATGCGTGAGCAGTGAGTCTACTGTTTCTTTACACTGTTTCATTTTTCTGAGCTTTTTGGACTGTTCTTCGCCGGAAAAAGGTCCGATTTACAGTTTTTTAGTTGCAACAAAAAAAAAGTTAGTTCATTGGCTATCGTTTCTTTTTTTTTTTTGTTCAGTTAGGGATTTCGATCTGAAATCTTCATATATTGGTGAAACTTCATGTTTTCTTTGTGTTTTTTTTTTTTGAAGGTTTGTTCATGTGTTAAAGATTATAGTCTTTTTAGTATCACATCCAAGCAAACAAAAATGATAAGTCGTTAGTTGGTCCAACTATGCTTCATATCTTTTTTGTTCCTTTATGGATTTCTACTTGGGATCTTCATATTTGGTTAAAACTTGTGTTTGGGTTTGTTTATATGGGTTTATAGGTTTTGGATTCCTGTTAATGACTTTTCTTTAAAAAGTTTCCAAAAAAGAAGGATTTTTTTTGTTAAAAAAAAAGAAAGAATAATTTTTATCATGTCTGATTAATTTACGGTTTTAGTGTAGGACCCAAGATGGAGGAAGAGGACGACGAGGACAAGATGGAGTTTTCTTTTGGTGGCGGTGGACGTAAGAAATCAAGTAAACCACCACCACCACAACCACCACCGGCACCGGTAATCTGATGTCTATTTGGAGAAAATGATTTGTTAATACTTTACTTTATTTATTTATTTATTAATCATTCGTTTTGGATTTAACACTACAGCCAGGGAGAAATTCCCTACAGTTAAGCATCTGATCTCCATATTACTTTGTTTTGTATAATGAAATTGCATTAAACTTTGTTTTTGTTAAGAAAAATGAAACCCAGTTTATTAATTGTTTAGTACATAGATTTAGCAATTTCCCAAAGATTATTATTTTTTTTTTAAAAAACCCTAACTTTGCGTCTTGTGGGTGAATAGGATCTCCCACCAGGAACTAAAAACCCTGATTTCGAGTGGACGATTCAGGGAGGGGTCATGAGAGAAGTGATGGATCAAGGAAACAGACTTAAAAAAAAAAAAAAAAAGCTTACGATTTAAAGTCAGTGATTATAAAGGAAATGTTAAATATTGTGAGGTTTTTAGTTTGCTTTATTACTGTTATATATATGTATATAAAAAATAAAAAATAAAGTTTAGCAAAAAAATGTATATTTAGAGTTGGATAATTTTATTAATGGTGACAAAAAAAAAAGAGAAGATAATTTTAATGAGGTGTCAAATCCAGTTTCCGGTTTGTTTTGGATATCTCGGTTTATAATGCGGTTCAATTTGAAATGGTTTGTTTTGCTTTTTGTTTTAAACCAACTAAAGTCTTAGTTGATTTTCGTTTAATATGGTTTTTGGCTCTATTTTGGTTTTGGTGTCTCTGGAACAAAGAACAAGTAAAATTGGATGGTCTAAAGTCTAAACCCTGTTTGTTTGGTTTAGAGCAATCAAACCAAATTACACACCAAACCGGTTTTGTTATGTGTCGACTATATATGTTTCTTCTTTTGTTGTTATGCAATAAATACAGAGCTCATAACTTATAGCAATATATACACGAGATAGTTTGGAATAATGCCCTTTCTTTTTACAGTGTATTCATTGAGTTTTGGTTATACATACATTTATATTGTGTTGTTTAATTATGTATATATGTAATGGTTATGCACTATTAATTTTTATATATGTGTGAAGTCAATCTATATAATTCTAATTTAGTCATGTGTATTTGAAGGTATTTGTTGGACAGTGGCAGCATTTAGGGAATTATCTGGACGTCTTGTTGTTGCTGGGAGGTTTGATCCTCCACTGCGCCTATCCGCGTTGCATTTGCTAGTGGGTCTTATCGACAAAGTCGACGCCACGGGCGGGCTTAAAGATCTAGGCCACTTACGCACGTTTATGATCGAGCACGGAACAATCTTGGAAGATGATTGCAATTGTCCCCAACTAGCTCTGAAACTTAAGGCAGATAGTTCTAAGCCCAATCCAGTTATGTGCACTGAGAAAAAGAAAGCTGAGGTAACTAACTTATGTACTTAATTGATATTATATTTTTTTAGTGTCAGTATTATAAATTATTTTTCTTTGCAGCATGTGAGAAGGTTTAAGGTTGGTGATTTGACTATTACGAATGGAGTAGATGAAAATGAATTGATGCGTTTGCTCAAAAAGGGTCCTGTGGCTGTTGGTATTGACACTTTTGTTGAATTCTCCAAATTTAAAGGGTTTAGTACAGTATTTCTCATTTGGATATTTAAGTGTTTCCATTACAATATTATTATATTCCTTTTCTGTTTTATTTTTCCAAATAGGATGGAATCTTCATGGGATCTGGCAAAAACAGTATCAAGATTGACAAACATGTGTTCATCGTATACGGTTATGGAACTAAAATGCCCGAAGGTGCAAAACTCAGCCGGACTTAAATGGGGCAAGAATGGGTTCGGCAAATCAGTAGGGGCAAAGGAGAACCGTCTCTCTTCACATGCATCATAAGTTCTACGGTATGGCGTTTATTAAATATCTGTTTGCATATATACACTTATGATATATATGTCTTGATATTGTGACAAAACCATTTGTTTTATATACAGCTTCTGGCTGAATATGAAGGGCAGAGGGCACATGCATGAAAGAATCGTTCGAAGATGAAGACACGTTTGAAGGAGACTCTTGTATTTGGAAAACACTTTCTGCTCAAAAACTATCATCATGGCTTCCTGGTTAACTAAGTGGGAAGCAGTTTCTTTTGATTTAAACTTTATGGGTGTTTTTGTTCATCATACTATCATTACTTGCTTATGTTTCTCAGTTTCAAACATTTGGGTGTATTTCTTAATCTACTCTATTTTGACCAAGTGGGTCAAAACGTACAAAAGAAAGTCTCAGTTCTAAAACGTATTTTTCAAGTGATAATCAAGGAAACAGCTAAAAGAAAACAGCACAATAGGTCGTACAATAAGTTTTAATCCGTAGCAAAACAACTCCCATAATTCTTACAATAAAGCTTATTATTCCATACCTAATAAACGAACTCCCATAAGCAATTCCAGTCGCATTGGGACATAATTAGATAGATAAAACAGACACGGAGCATCCTTTGGTTCTCACTCCTTGTGGCATATAAAAGCTCCTACTCCAATCTGCAAAGAGAAGTAAATCAACCAGAATCTAACATGAACAAAGTAAAGACCCTTGTCCATAGATGTTTTGTTACCTTTGCTTCTTTCTCGGCATCTTTCTCGGCATCTTTCTTGACATCAGTCTTGGCAGTCCCAACACATTTCACTAGCAAAACAAACCAAATACTAAAAATCTCAAGAAACAGCCACTTTCAACTACGTAAACACAAGCTAAATCCATCTTCATTAGAAAATATACCTTTTTGATGGGGTTCCGGCCTGCAGAAGACATACTCAAGCAAGATATCCTCAGCGTAGCGTACCCTTGCTTGGAAGAGTTTGATCAGGTCATCATAAGGATCCTTAACTTGAAATGTTATGAGAAACATTATCGCAGAAGCCCAGTGATAGTTGGCTCGAACAACCTTGACAAACTTAAATTCTGTCTTCTGTTTTCATACAAAGAAACATTGATAAATAACCAAGCATATTACTGGAAGAATTTGGAAGCACAAGTTCTCACATTTTCTTTGTTGTATCCATCAAGAGATCCCTGAGAGAGCCTGTTAAGTAAATCCTCATCGGTTTCTGGCTCGTCAATGAATTGTTGTATATTGAGAATAACAGGATGGTAGTTGAAAACACAGCGGAAATTCGAGAAATCGATATCAAACCCCTGTTTTATGCACAACACCAACATCAGACCCATGTGATAAAAGAGAAGAAGATGAACAAGGGAATACATACATCGCTCTTATGGAGGTCTCACATAGCCACAACAACCAGGTTCCCACAGTAAACACGCTGGTTCGAGCCATGAAGTCCAGCCTGAGAGATATGTAATCAGAAAAATCGATATGGCGAGAGTAAACACTATCAAAACTCAATTTCAGTGAGAAACGAAATTCGAATCGTACCTTCAAATTCATCCATCGCTCGTCACGACTCAAAAATTCTCCCTTTCGTTGATGAAGAACCCTAACTTTTTTGGGAAAGTGAAATTTGAGATGCGTTCCTCTTCTTCTAGAACTCTCTAAAATAATTTCCCATTTATTTCGATCAAGGTTCCTATAAGTTTCTTTTTCTTCGTGTTTTGGCCTTGCAGTTTTGATTTCGTTTAAAATACCGCACCGTACACTGATTTTCTGTTCTACATTAGAAATTGTCGATTTTAAATAGAGAATGAAACCTATACACATGAGATAGTTTGGAATAATGCCCTTTCTTTTTACAGTGTATTCATTGAGTTTTGGTTATGCATACATTTATATTGTGTTGTTTAATTATGTATGGAATGGTTATGCACTATTAATTTTTTTGTATGGTTATGCACATAATAGTAATTTGTATTTGAAAGTGTTTGTTGGACAGTGGCAGCATCTCCAAATAGAGATATGGCAAAATCATCCGACAAATAAGCCGTAACGAAGGAGAACCGTCTCTCTTTACACGCATCGTAACTCCGACGGTATAATTTTAATTGATTAACAATTAGTTATACATTTATAACATATATGATTTGATCCTCTAACAAAAAATTCTTATATTTATAGTTTCTGGATCACTATGACGGGCAAAATGAGCATGCATGAATGAAAGAGACGACGTTCCAAGAGAAAGACTCCATGAATGAAACTTGTCTTTATTTGGATACACTTTCTTCAGTTTGAATGAAACTTGTCTTTATTTGTTCTTCTGTTTGAATTTAATTGTGTGGTTTTTTGGCAAAACATAATTGGAACTAGTTTCTTTCTGTTTAAACAAACTTAAAACTTAAAAGTAAACTGAAAGTGTTTTGTAATGTTCCATCATACTCTCATTTTTTTTGTAATCTGCCGTCTCTCTTCTACTTGCTTATGTTAACCAGTTTTAGACATTTGGGTGTACTTTAAAACTAGTACTGTATTGACCAAGATAATAATCAATGAGATAGCTAAAAGGAAATAGAACAACAGATGAAGAACCCTAACACTACAAGAAAATAGGCACTAAACCAACGGAATTTCCGACGGTAGACATTTCCGTCGGAAATTTCCGACGGTTTTCCGAGGAAAATTAATCCGTCGGAAATCCGTCGGTTTATTTTGACGGATTTCCGACGGCCACCGTTTCCTTCGGTATTCCGTCGGAACAAGACGACGGATTTCCGACGGAAATAAGCTGTCGTAATTTCCTGACGACTTTCCGACGGAATAACGACGGAAATCCAATTTTTCCGATGTCGGCAAAGTTTGATTGGTCAGCTCATACCGACGGGACTAATTCCGTCGGAAATTCGATGTCGGCAAATTTGAGTGGTTACCATTTCGTTGGCGGTGGCTGATGGGATTGGTGGGGTGTTATGTCGGTGGTTTCTGACGGATTTCCGACGGATTTCCGTTCTATATAAGCTACGATATTTCTACATTCGTTCATAACACAATTGTAAAAAACCAAAAAATTTGTTAGCGATGAGTTCATATTTTCGGTCTTGGATGGACGAGCCAATGATGGATATGGGCTCGAACTTATTAACATCCGCATACGCTGCAGGTATATGCGAGTTAATGATTTTATCCAGAAACCAAGATGCAGCCAAAAAAGGTCAGGATATCAAATGTCCATGTTCTAATTGCTGTAACAGAATTAGTGTTGCGGTTCATACTATTTGGAATCACTTATATAGATATGGATTTAGGCCGGGATATAAGGTTTGGTTTTTACATGGAGAAAGCAATTACGAATATGGTAGTAGCAGTAGTAATGCACCTTATTTTTCGGATAGCGTAGGAGAACGTACAGCGGAAGTAGATGTTGGGGTAAGTACGGTTGCGATGGTTAACGATGCGTTTAGAGAGAATTTGCAATCCGGTGGTTATGAGGGTGATAGGGTTGAAGAACCTAATTTAGAATCTCGAAGGTTTTTTGATATGTTAGACGCATCAAAGCAACCACTATACATCGGTTGTAGGGAAGGTCATTCACCATTATCTTCTGCTAGTAGGATGATGAACATGAAGACTGATTACAATTTGTCCGAAGAATGTGTTGATGCATTCGCCGAGTTTGTGAAAGATGTTTTGCCAGAGGATAATCTTTATCCAGCATCATACTACGAGGTCCAGAAACTTGTTGCCGGTCTTGGTTTGTCCTACCAGATAATAGATGTATGCATCGACAACTGTATGCTATACTGGAGAGAAGATGAGAACAGAAACAAATGTAAATTTTGCCGTAAACCACGGTTCCAGGACACAAGTGGCAGAGTTAAGATTCCTTTCAAACGGATGTGGTATTTACCATTAACAAAGAGGTTGAAGAGGCTGTATCAATCAGAACGCACATCTAAGACTATGAGATGGAATGCAGAGCATAATCAAGATGGAGATATTACGCATTCTTCTGACGCGGAAGCGTGGCAACACTTTCAATCCGTATATCCAGATTTTGCATACGAACGACGGAATGTATATATTGGCTTATCCACTGATGGTTTCAACCCATTTGGAAAGCATGGAAGAAAATATTCATTGTGGCCGGTCATCGTAACACCTTACAATTTACCTCTTTCTATGTGCATGCGGCGAGAGTTCCTGTTTCTCTCAATTCTAGTTCCCGGACCAGATCATCCAAGATGGTCACTCGATATATTCCTCCAACCATTGATCTATGAGTTGCAGATGTTGTGGGAGCATGGTGTTGAGGCATTTGATGTTTCAATCCAACAGAATTTCAACATGCGTGCGGTTCTTATGTGGACCATAAGCGATTTTTCGGCATACGGTATGTTATCTGGATGGACAACGCATGGAAGATTGGCATGTCCTTATTGCCAAGACAATACTTCTGCATTCCAATTGCAGCACGGCAGCAAGACTTCATGGTTTGATTGCCATAGGTGTTTTTTACCGGCAAATCATCCATATCGTCGGTCCAGAAGACATTTCAGGAAGAATTTCCCAGTGTTACATGGTCCACCTCCTGAGATAGATGGCCGCAGCATATTGGAACAGTTACGAGATTTTGGTGCAGAGCGAACTCCTGAATGTGGGGGTAATGGCCATCACCCCGTCGACGGCTGTGGGGAATATCACAATTGGCACAAGAAAAGTATTTTCTGGGATTTGCCTTATTGGAAAGATCATCTATTGCGGCATAATCTAGATGTCATGCATGTTGAAAAGAATTTATTTGACAATATCATGAACACCATTTTAAATGTACCAGGAAAAACAAAAGACAACTGGAAGTCTAGATTAGACTTGCCATTGATTTGTTCAAGGGCATCTCTTCATGTTTTGCCTAATGGTAGATTGCCGATGCCTGCGTACCGGTTAGACGCGGGTAAGAAGGAAGTTTTTTTTGAATGGATAAAAAAATTTGTTAAGTTTCCTGACGGCTACGTCTCTAAACTGCGTAATTGCGTGGATTTGACGGAAGAGAAGTTTATTGGAATGAAGAGTCATGATTGTCATGTTGTGATGCAGCGTCTTCTTCCATTTGCATTTGCTTATCTTCTTCCAAAAGACATCCATCAAGCAATTGGAGGTATATTTCGTACTCCCGTGCCTTTCTTACTAATATAATGTTACTATATATGTACTAACTTGTTTACTTTTCGTTTGTAGGAGTTGTCAAAGGCCAACTTCGGACAATGGTATTTCGGCGCAATCAGGTGATACCATGTACTATGGCAATTTAAAAGAAATCTTGGAAATCCACTATCCAGGAATGATGGACTTGAGGTGCATTGTGTTTATGTGCGATTGGTATGATCCATCCAATGGTCGTGGGGTTCGAATTGACCCTCTTGGTGTTATTTCGATAAATTCAAGCCGGAAACTACAGCATTACGATCCATTTATCCTTGCATCACAAGCAGACCAGGTATCAATACAATAATAGGTTTTCCGTTATACTCATACGTTACGTTTTGTTATTCTTGTATATTAACAATATCCACTTTTCAATAATAGGTTTGCTACATTCCATATCCTCGAGTTTCCTATCGGACAGATCCTTGGATCACAGTAACTCCAATTAATCCGAGAGGGAAAATATATGGAGTTCCAGAACATGATGCTCTACAAGTATCGCGAACTATTCAAATGTCACCTGTTGAGGAGACGAATAACATTGACCTTGTCACTGATGTCACACATATCGGCGATGATCTAGTTCATTCGGACGAAGATGAAACACGTGAAGAATTTGACGACGATTCAGACTCCATCCCTAGTGAAGGTTCATCAGAAGATTCAGATTAATAATTTATGAATATATGTTTGTTTACCAATGTCGTACTATAACATCTATGCGTTCCCTCTAATATAATGTACTTAATGGTAATATCCGCCGGAAAAAAGCTGTCGTAATTTTTGGCCGACTTTCCGACGGAATAACGACAGAAATCCGACTTTCTGATCAAAGCAAAGTTTGAGTGGTCAAGTCATACCGACGGAACTAATTCCGTCGGAATTCCGATGTCGGCAAAGTTTGAGTGGTTATCATTGCGTTAGCGGTAGCCGATGGGACTGGCAGGGTATTATATCGGAGGTTTCCGACGGATTTCCGACGGTTTTCTGTTCTATATAAGGTTCCACATATCTTCATTCCTGTCAATAACACAAATAATGTCTTCTAACTCTCCTAATGAAGACTCAAAATCGTGGCAAACCACTTTGTACTTCCAAAATACTCGTGGGAAACGGAAACCCAATGCGACAGACACACGCAAGAGATACCCACTTACTCGTGGGAATTTGATACGTTCTCACCAATCTCAATTGGAGATTCTTCATCAACAATAGTGCCGGACAGCCAGTGCTTGCCAACCATCCAACGCATTCCAAACGTCTCGTGGAAAACTCAATCTCAGTGCGACGAAAATCCTGACCAGAAGAGTGTTCTCGAAGACGTACAACCATCTCAATTGATTGAAACGTCAGATACTAAGGGAGGAAGTACTTCAAATGAATGTAAGGATCACTACTATGATTATGAATTTGCCCAAAGACCAGAAAGTCCCAACTTAAATATAGATGTTGATGCAATCAAAAGAGATGTTTGCGATGGATTTTTAGATTCTCCACCGAAGAACAAGAAGGATCACTACTATGATTATGAATTTGGCCAAAGACCAGAAAGCTCCAACTTAAATCTAGATTTTGATGCAATCGAAAGGGAAATTTGCGACGGATATTTAGATTCTCCGCCAAAGAAACAAAAGGGGAAAAAAAGTTTCTGGTTCTAGCAAATGGTAAGTTTGGAGTGGATACAGAGACTTATGTTTTTAAATTTAGAAGTGTATTATGACCTTGTACCATAACCGTTGTATGTTTAATATGTTGAAGTATCTAATGTTAAGAAAATTTATTTGGGAAATGAGATCAATCTTTATATGTTATTATCATTGAATTAATTTCGTTTCAAAAATCTGTATTAAATTAAATACAGATTTTTTAATAATTAAAAAAATAAATCCGTCGGAATTACGTCGTAAATTGCCGACGGAATTCCGACGGATTTATTTTTTTAATTATTAAAAAATCTTTATTAAATTTACGCATAATTTTAAAAAAAAACATATCAGTCGGAAATCCGTCGGAAATTTACGACGGAATTCCGACGGATTTATTTTTTTAATTATTAAAAAATCTGTATTTAATTTACGCGTTTTCATAAATAAATCTTTAAAATCCGTCGGAAATCCGTCGGTTTTTACCCTAATTTCCGACGGATTTCCGACAGAAACCCTAATTCCTGCCGCCTAGAGAACCTCGATCTCATCGAAAAAGCAGGAAAATCCGTCGGAAATCCGTCGGAAACCTGTAATAAAACCAGTCTCTTCTACTTCGCGAAAACAGATCGAAATCGGAGGAAAAAATCGAAAATCGCCGGAAAACTCACGGAATTCCGCCGGAAACGTGCCGATAATAGCCAATTCACCCACAATCTCAATCTCTATTAACAAATCATAAATCCAATGTAAGTTTTTAGAAGTTTTTTTGTAAATTATGAATTATGATATGTATTTGTAGAATTTGTTAGATTTAGGATGTTAAAAATTAAGGGATATAATGATTTAGGATAATAGAAATGTTGAAATGTTCGGGTTTAGGATGTTTGAAATTTAGGGATTTACGTATTTACGGATTTAAGAATTTAGGAATTTTGGAATATTTGAATTTTGAATTTTATAAATTTTTGACATTAGAGAGTAAGAAAAATTATGAATTTTGTAAATTTTGTGATTTAGAGCATTTTCGGAATTTTATAAAAAAAATTTACATTTTAATATGTATTTCTTATTTTTTGAGAATTATAAAGATTTATAATATAAATAAATTATAAAATTCTAAATTGTTGTAATTTTACTAATTCTTTAATTTGTTTAAATTAAAAAATCCCAACTTCCAGAAATATCCTAAATATTTAAAACTTTAAATTACCAAATCTCAAATTCCAGAAAATTCCTAAATCTGTAAATCCATAAATCTCCTTATCTGAAAATCCAAAATCCAAATATCCCTAAATACCTATTTAGAGAAACCCCAATTTATGAAACATGAAATTCCATAAATTAATCCCTAATTCTCAAAATATAAATATCCTAAAATCTCTAAGTCCCCAATTCCCATAAACCCATAATTCCGAAATCTCAAAATTACGAAATCACAAATTCTCAAAAAACTAAAAATTCCTAAATCCGTAATGTAGATTAAAATATCTGTAAATTTATATTTAAAATTTATGATTTAAATTTACATATATATATATTTATTATCAGAATTTATATTTATATATGTAAGTAAATTTTAACGGTATGTAAACATTTTGGCAATCGTAGGGACTATGGGCGATTTCATCACTCTACTGGATCCGGTACTTCCAGTAGGGGAGGTATGAGTGGGAGTCAGTCGCATATCCCCGAGACTAGCTTTCCGGATCCCCAACACCCGTCTCCTCCTATGGGTACACAGCCCTTAGCTCCCACGGCCATGAGCATTGAGGACTTTGTATCGCAACCCGGACGGGAAAGGTTGACTCGCCTAGATCCTGACTTGCCACCTAACACGACCTGGTTAGTTTTATTTAAAAATGTATTTCATTATATTAACTTAATAAAATATTTAACTAAATAATGTTTAGGTTTCAATATTCGGGAAACGGGATTACGAGTTCGATCAACGCAATGACGAATTCGTTGATAACTAAACCGTATCCCACATTTAGTTCGATGTCGGTGGCAGACCAGGAGACCTGGTTTCGGCAATTTGCGGTATGATTTTTTTTCCCAATTAAGAATGTATATTTTTTTTCCATTCAAATAAACAATACTAATCTTGGTACGTGTTTTTTGCAGCAAGAATTTACTTGGGACCCACAGGTGACTCCCCAGGTCCGACGCCAGTTCCACAAAAAGGCTCCCGAAAGTACTCGTTGAAGATAAACGAGTGGAAGGACATGTGGTACAAAGAAGGAAAGGTGCCTCGGAGATTACAGGATAACCCAACCTTATGGGCTGGACTACTTGCCCATTGGGAACGGGAGGACACAAAAGCAAGCTCCGGAAAAAACTCGTCTAACCGGAACAGCGACCGGAAGGGGAAGGGACCGACGACCCATAACCTCGGCGCAACGAGCAAAGCGTCACGTCTTGAGAAACTGGTAATTTTCTAAATATTCCAAAATTTTATTTATAACCCCTCTCATATTTCCTTACTTGTCTATGCCAACAGATTGAGAAGACCGGTGTGCGTCCGTCACATCTTGATTTGGTCAAAGATGCGCACACCAACAG
This sequence comes from Arabis hirsuta, assembly GCA_964056655.1. Lineage (NCBI taxonomy): Eukaryota > Viridiplantae > Streptophyta > Magnoliopsida > Brassicales > Brassicaceae > Arabis > Arabis hirsuta. The sequence goes on from OZ053311.1 coordinate 1,401,908, forward strand.
AAAGACTGGTGAAATTCAAGATTCCATTGCTCGTGAAATCGTGGAAAACGTGGAGAGGCTCGGTGAGGAGTACCTCCAATCCCAACCGATCGTCGCAGGAACTCCCCCGGCCACGGAAGTTCCACTAGAGATGATCAACCATTTCACCTACCAGGTTAGTAACACTGTTAAATTTAAACAAATTTAAAATAAATTTGAATACAAACAAGTTAGAACATTTATTGATGATTTTTTTTTGTATCGTAGGTTACGCCTAAGATCAAAGGTCGTGTTTTTGGCCTCCCGGAAGACAGTTCTTCCGCGTCTCTTAATTCTGCAAGCTTTCACAACGTTGGGATGTTGAGGGCACAGAACGCCGAGCTTCTGGAGCGGGTGACCGTGATGGAGGCACAACGCGCATAAGATCAAGCCTGTATGCGGGAACAGATGACCCGCATGCAGGCAATGGAAGAACAGATGAGCGCCGTGCGGGCAATGGAAGAACAGCTGAGCGCCATGCGGGCAATGGAAGAAAGGATGAACGCGTTTTTCCGTAACCAGTCGCAGTAGTTTTTACTTTATGTAATGTTTTAATTTTGTAAATCACATTTAAAAATATTGAAATTTAAATTTAATTTTTGGTTTTTTTATTTTATTTTATTTTTATTTATTTTTTATTTATATTTATTTTTTATTTTAAATAATTTTTTTTTAAAAAAATTAATAAATCCGTCGGAATTCTGTCGCTTTGCGTAGCGGTCGGAAATCCGTCGGATTTCGCCACCGTCGGAAATCCGTCGGAATTTTTGGCTGTCGGAAATTCGTCGGTTAACAGGGCCGTCGGAAATCTGTCGGTTAACAGGGTCGTCGGAATTCCGTCGGAAATCAGGCCGACGAAATTCCGACGGATTTTTATTTCCGACGAGATAGAACCGACGGACCAGAACCGTCGGACAGCCGTCGGAACAGGCCTATTTCCGACGGATTTCCGACGGTTTTGGCCGTCGAAAACGGCCCTGTTTTCTTGTAGTGTAATTAACCTTTTTTTTTTGGTTTTTGGTTTTTTTTTTTTCAAAACCAATAGTTTCAATTAATGTTTATTAAGTAGTAAGGAACACACTCCACTTATAAATAATACAAGGATGAATTAACTATAAAATAAAAAATTTAAAAACTATATCAAAGTATTAAAAACTCTACACAATATATCTCTTATACTTTTAAGCTCACTTATACTATTATAATGAAAAATTTCTAAATTGTTGTTTTTTAAACATATGAATACATAAAACACTCATAACTACATGTTTATCGATTTCAGTCATTTGTAAAACTAGAAAAACGAATTAAAAGGTTAAGTAATACTGATTAAAGTGAAAAATAGCAAAAGTAATACTATGTGGAACTTTGGTATAACTAGTATCTTGGTTACAACTATGTGGAATTCGCCCCCCCAAAATGACGGCGCACACGTGGGTCGCTCTCAACACACGAGAATTTAATTCGAAAATGCCCCAATTTTTTTAGATTTTTGGGTTTCTCCCCCCCCCCCCCCCCCATATTTTGAAATTTCCCCCGAAAATCAAAATTCCCCAAATTTTAAAATTTAAACCCAAAATCAAAATTCCCCAGTCCTTTATTTAATTAATTATCCTCCTTCACAATCAATTTAGATCTACTCCTTCGACTCCTTCTTCTTCTTTCCTTCCAAATCGAGAAGAAAACCCCTTCTCTTCTTTCTCTTCTCTTCTTTGTTTTCGATTCGAAACTCCTTCTTTCCTTCAAAATCAATTGTTGTCATGGATCGTCTCTGTGAGGAGGACCCTTACTACAGTGATATGAAGAGGGTGAAGAGGGTTATGGCACAATTAGAAGCTGTTGCCGATGGTGGATATGGGATCCCGACAAGGTGTCCATGTGGTGCCCCCCATAATCCACGAGATTTCCCAACCGGAAGAAAAGAGATTTTTTACTTGTCAAGTATTTAAGGTGATTTTTGATTCACGGCATGGGATTTTCGTTTAATAGTGAAGATGTGAGGTTATTTGTGATGCTATATATGTATTTATGTGTAGAATGATGGCTTCCACCTTAGGAAAGCTTGGGATCGTTCTATAGAAGAAGAGGTGGAAAGATTAATGACGGAGGTTGACGAGCACACCAAGAGGATTAAAAACATAGCAAACCATGAGTTTCTGATAGAGTAAATGCGTTTGGAGCTGAAAAACAAGGATGAAGAGATTGCTAAGCTGAAAGAAGATTTGGCTCGTTTTGTGGCTCGATTCGACAAGTTTTTTAAGGAGTAAGCCTCTCCCTACACCGTGAGATCTAGTACTTCTCTACGTTTTGGTTGTATACGACTTGTCTTTGTTTTGGATGTGTAAGGTTGTGGTTGTGTAAGACTTCGCTTTGACTTCTCTTTAGTTTGGTTGTGTATGACTTTTGTTGTGGTTGTTTAATATATCCTAGTATTAGTAGTATTACACGTATCACTAGTATACTAAGTATTACCAGTATTACTAAATATTACCAGTATTACTAAGTTTTAAGACTATATAAAAACAAACAAAAGTACAAGTTCACACATCACTTGTACAAGTTCACACATCCGTGTCACCCGCTTCTCTAACAAGTTCAATCAAAAGTACAAGTTCAAAATATAACTAAACATTTGTCTGTGACCATGTCACCCGCTTCGGTGGTGGTTCAGGAGATGGTTCAGCTGGTTCAGCATGCGCAGCTTCTGTCAAATCTGTCTTTGTAGTACCAAAAGACGGACCATTCTCTTGTGGTTCTGTCGAACCTTCAGTGTTAGTCGCTCTTTGTATTTTATTACTCATTTTTGTTTGTTTGTCTGCCATAAGTATTTTACTGATTTATAATGGAGTCTCTTCCATTCTCTCTGTAATACTATATATATCTATTCAATATACAAAGGAGAAAAAACGATCAATTTTGATATTAAAACTGGATCTCCTCCCTTCTCTATGTTGGTGACATTAGGGTTAGTTTCACACAATAGAATGAATTACCTAAATATGGGAAGAAATTCAACTCCCAGTTACATTTGGCAATAAGAATCCTATTCCCCAACTCCCATAAGCAATTCAAGTCACATTTAGGACACAGATAAAGAAGAAAAAACTATGGAGCATCCCTTGGTTCCCACTCCTTGTGGCATGTAAAAGCTCCTACTCTAATCTGCAAAGAGAAGAAAAACAAAGGAAAATCAACCATACAAGAATCAAACACGAACAAAGTAAAAACCCTTGTTGATACATGTTTGTTACCTTTGCGTCTTGGCTTTTTTCTCAACATCAGTCTTGACAGTCCCAACACATTCCACTATCAAAACAAACCAAATTCTCAAGAAACAGCCACTTTCAACAAACAAAGATGGAAACTCACAAGCTAAATCTGTCTTCCATGGTGAAAAAGAAGCACACAAGCCCACACAAAAAAGTGTTGATATATACCTCCTTGATTGGGTTCCGGCCTGCAGAAGACATACTCAAGCACGGTTCCTCTCGCGTGGCGTACTCTTGCTTGGAAGTGTTTGATCTGATCATCGCAAGGATCCTTAACTTGAAATGTTATGAGAAACATTATCGCACAAGCAAAGTGGTAATTGGCTCGAACAACCTTGACAAACTCAAATTCTGTCTCCTATTTTTTGCATACAAAGAAAAACTGATAAAAAACCAAAACATGTTATTATATCAGAGTGGAAGAATTCGAAAGCACAAAGTTCTCACATTTGCTTGATTGTATCCATAAAGTGATCCCTGCGCGAGCCTGTTGAGTAAATCCACAGTGGTTTCTGGCTCTTTAACGAATTGTCGTGAATCGAGAACAGCAGGATGGTAGTTGAAAACACAGAGGAAGTTGGAGAAATCGATATCAAACCCCTGTTTTATGCACATACACAATATATCAAACAAAACCATATGATAAAAGAGAAGAAGAGTTGTGAAATACATACATCGCTCTTATTGACTTGTTGGGCCATGTTGGCAAACTCTTCATCTGGTGTGTACGTATTATCACCCTCGGCTCGAGTCATGTATGGAGGTCTCTCGTAATCATCGTCATTAGGTTCCCACAGCAAAAACGCAGGTTCGAGCCACGAAGTCCACCCTGAGAAACATGTGATCAGAACCCAAATTCATTAATAAAAAACACTCAATTTCGAATCGTACCTTCAAATTCATCCATCGCTCGTCAGGAATTAAAAATTCGCCCTTTCGTTGATCAACAGATGAAGAAACCCTAACTTTTGTGTTTTGTCTGTTTCGGTTTTTGGCCAAAATTTTATGATGCGTTCGACTTCTTCTAGAACTCTCTATAATAGTATCCTGACTATTTTCCATTTATTACACTCAAGTTTCTTGTTTTCGTGTTTTGGCCTTGCAGTTTTGATTTCATTTAAAGATAACTCCATCGAAATAACAATAACAATGCGTAACAATAGTAATAGTAACCAGTTAATTATCTTTTAGATTCGATCCGATTCCCGATTCGCTTTTGATAAAAATAAAAAAAAATCGGATTTTCGTTATGAATTAAAGCAGAACAAATAGCAAAATCTAGTATCCATGTAAAACAAAGCAAATTATAAATACCAATTTACGCCTCTATATAGTAACCAATAAAAGGGAAAAAAATTAAGAAGAACAATGAATTCCTCTTCATTCCTTAAAAATTATATTATTTATAGGGAATTTTTGGTACTTGTGATTCCTATTCATTCCTCTCCATTCTTCCAGCTCCAAAAAATTTAAAGAACAAAATTGTTCTTAATCAAATTTGATAAGAAACAAGAGGAACTAATTTTTTTTACAATTCCTCCTCATTCCTAAATTTTTTGTTCCTTTTCATTTCTTTCATTCTTTTTTCTCATTATTCATTTTGTTCTTTTAGTGGTTACCAGTTAGAGCCTACGACTTTAAAAAAAAATCATTGGATAATAATTCAAGTTTCAGTTTGGTTAATTCGGTTATCTAGTTTTTAGTTTCAGGAATATAATACACATTCAGATATTTTGAATGTTTGGTTCGTTTTCAGTTTTGTGTAAGAAACCAGAAAATATCTGATTTTTTCAGATTTGAGCTCGGATTCGGTTATTTTTAGAATTTTTACCAAAATACTCAAATTTTTTTTCAAAATATTCATAATCACTGTTGAAACTGGATTTATTACCCAAATCCGGCCCAAAAACATATATACTTATGTTTGTAAAGACTACATGCCTTTTGGGCCTAACAAAATTCAAATACGTTTAGCAACAAATGTTAGAGATGAAAATTTGTCAAAGAAGATCTTTCACTATATCCGCTCCACAAGAATAAGTCAAAGATCTTCTTTGACTAAGTCACTCAGCCCCACGAGAATCAGTCAAAGAAGATCATTGACTAAGTCAACTCAGCCGGATTTTTGGGTAACCACTTACGGATGTATATGAGATTCCCAGAGCTGTCCCGAGATACGCCGAGCCAGCTCCGCCCAGTTGAACCCAGCTCCCCTCGAGATTTGTGAAACCGTTCCAAGATATGTGGAGCTAACTGACATGATGAGAAGTTTATATGTAGAAAGACTCATCAAGAAGCAAAAGGGGAGCTATTTACTAACTTTTCATACTCACGAGATCTTTACACTACATTTTTAGCTTGCAACACATCTTATTCGAGATTTCATTGTATATTCGATTATTATTTATATAAATCAAGTTCGTCGAAACACTTCTTATTTGTTTATCAGATTTAGAGATATTTCTTAAGACTGTTGTTTCTTCTCCGAATTCACCTATAAATTCTTAGTGCGGAATTCGGTTTTCATTATTAAATTTCTTATATTTATAGCTTCTGGATCACTATAACGGACAAAATGAGCACGCATGAAAGAGACGTTCCAAGAGAAAGACTCCATGAATGAAACTTCTCTTTATTTGGATACACTTTCTCCAGTTTAAACTTAATTGTGTGGTTTTTTGGTAAAACATATTCGAAACTAGTTTCTTCTGTTTAAACTTAAGTGTGTGGTTTTTTGGTAAAACATATTCGAAAGTAGTTTCTTCTGTTTAAACTTAATTGTGTGGTTTTTTGGCAAAACATATATAATTGGAACTAGTTTCTTCTGTTTAAAACTTCAAAGTAAACTTAAAAGTGTGTGTGTTTTTATCTTCATCATACTCTCATTTTTTTGTAATCTGCCGTCTCTCTTCTAAATGTTTTCCCAGTTTTAGACATTTGGGTGTACTTTAAAACTAATACTGTATTGACCAAGATAATAATAATCCACGAGATAGCTAAAAGAAAATAGAACATCACAAGATAAAATTTAGTTCGTAGCAACACAAGAACTCCCAACAATTCTTCCAATTAGCTAATTATTCCCTAGCAACAACACAAGAACTCCCATAAGAAACACAGTCACATTTAGGACACAATTAGATAAAAGTAAAAAAAGAACACCAGCATGTAGAAGCTCCTACACCAGTAAAAAAAGGACTGAGTGACCCGCGGTCCGACCAGTGACCCGGAAGACTGTCCGGTTCAACAAACGGTTTGGGTTTAAAAACATTGCATTTAGGACACAATTAGATAAAAGGAAAAAAAGAACACCAGCATCTCTCCGTTGTCACTCATCGTGGCATGTAGAAGCTCCTACTCCAAACTACAAAGAGAAGAGAATCAAAGGAAAATCAACCATACAATAACCTAACACCAAAGTAAAGACCCTTGCAGATAGATGTTTCGTTACCTTTGTTTCTTGGCATCTTTCTCGGCATCTTTCTCGACATCTTTCTCCAATCTGTAAAGAGAAGAAATCAACCATAAAAGAATCTAACACCTAAGTAAAGACATCTTTCTCGATAGATAGATGTTTTGTTACCGTTTTCTCTTGGCATCTTTCTCCAGGTCTTTCTGGACATCAGTCTTAACAGTCCCAACACATTCCACTACCAAAACAAACCAAACACTAAAAATCTCAAGAAACAGCCACATATACAAACAGAGAGGCAAACATGAATTCATACAGATGGAAAAGCAAAAAAGCTTTACCTTTTTGACCAGGCTCCGGCCTGCAGAAGACATACTCAAGCAGGACTCCTTCAGCGTGGCGTACCCTTGCTTGGAAGCGTTTGATAAGGCCATCGTAAGGATCCTTAACTTGAAATGTTATGAGAAACATTATCGCAGAAGACCAGTGGTAATTGGCTCGAACAACCTTTACAAACTCAAATTGTGTACTCTGTTTTCATACAATTAGAAACACTGATAAATAAATAAGCTGAGACATGCTATATTATAGTATATTTTTGGAAGAATTTGAAAGCACACATACATTTTCCAGATTGTATCCATCAAGGGACCCCTGAGAGAGCCTGATGAGTAAATCCCCATCGGTTTCTGGCTCGTCAACGAAATGATGTGTATCGAGCGTAGCAGGATGGTAGTTGAAAACGCAGCGGAAGAGTGAGAAATTGATATCAAACCCCTGTTTTGTTTGTTTTTATGCAAATACAAATACAATATCACACCCTAAATCTCACAAAATCAATCGTAAAAACAACAAAAACAGAAGAAGAAGAAGAAGGAAATACAATACATACATCGCTTTCATTGACTTGTTCGTCCATAATGGCATATTCTTGCTCTGGTGTGTACTGAGGCTTATCTTTCTCGGTCCGAGTCATGTACGGAGGTCTCTCATAGCGGTCACCACCAGGTCTCCACAGCAAAAACGCTGGCTGGAGCCATTCTCTCCAGCCTGCTCAGGGATATGTAAGTCAAAAATCGATCCAGCGAGACAAATCTATAAACACTTAATTCGATTCGTACCTTCAAAGACATCCATCGCTCGTCACGAATCAAAAATTCGCCCTTTCGTTGATCAACAGATGAAGAACCCTAACCTTCTTTTTTTTTCTTTTTTTTTTGTCTGTCCGTTTGGTTTTTGGGAAAGTGAAATTTAGATGCCTTCCTCTTCTTCTAGAATATTCAGAATTCTTTTCACTCAAGTCCCTCTAAAATTCTTGATCTTCGCCTTTTGGCCTCGTAGTTTTAGTTTCGTTTAAAACTTTTCTCTGTTCCAGCATACCATATAATTAGGGGTGGTAACACAAATTCTTTCAATTCTTCGAATTCTCAAATTTTTTAGTTACCATTTAACATAAATTCTTTAGAAAAAAATTGAAGAATTTGAAGAAAAAAACAAAAATTGAAGAATTTGAATGTGTGTAACCATTTGATAAACTGAAGAATGTGAAGAATGTTTTATAACTTGAAGAATGTGTAGAATGTGATGAATTTGAACAAAAAGATAAAAGATGTGAAAATATATTTCTTTTTCAAACCGAACCGAACCCGAGTTGAAATTACTCGAATCGAATCAAACACGGTTTTCAAAAAATATCTGAATGGGTTTTAAATATCTGAAACTGAAAAACGAAACCAAAACTGAACTAAACTAAACCGAAAAGTATCCGAAACATAAATTAACCGAAATATTGTATGAGCACTAGTATTTTGCAATGTAAGATGCTTTGACAATATTAAATACTTTTTAACTTTTTGAATATTATATGAGCACTAGTTTTTTGTAATCTTTTCGTGATTGGTCAATAATAATTGACCATTTAAGTTAGAAAAAATAATAATTACCTTTTTAAAATTAATTATTTTTCAAAATTAATTACTTTTTAAAAAATTCAGCAAATTCTGCTGTTATCATTTAAGTTTGATATTATTCAGCAAATTTTGAAAGAAATCAACAATAATTGAGCAAATTCAGCAAAAAAAAAAAAAAAATTTATGCGGTTAACATATTATAAAAGTGGCACATAAGTAAGGTTAATACATAATATCGAATTATGCACATCGGATTGACAATATACAAGATCATCCACACATCCACCCGGTAACCAATATGTTTCGTTATAAAAAAGTGTTTGATGCATTTGAAACTTATGGTTATACTGATTTTGGGCCTACTTTAATAAAAAGCCCATCAAAAACATTTGTGGCGTTACCGGCAAATGCTGACGTCATGCATGATTGCAGCCTCAGAGCAGACCGCAGACCACAGAGTATCAATCCTCCGGCGTAGAAACAGCAATCGAACAACAAATCCCAGACTCATTAGTTTTTCATTTGAAATTTCTTACATTACATAGAAAAGTATATATATTTTTTACATTACATTACATTGTCATTAGACCCAACTAAAAAAAAAAAAAAAAATTCTTCAAACAGATTCTCTAAATATCTTTCTTCGTGAGTTTAACATGATACCCATTTGGAAATTGCAAACCAGGAGTTCGAATTATGTTTCCTCCACTGATTTCTTCCCATCTGATCAAATCCAAGAACCAAAATTTTTTATCAAAATCAATAACCATTATATATTCTCTGTTTTCTATCAACATGTGAAAACAAACAAACAAAAAGTGTAGCTTATAAAGAAGTTGTTGAAACCTGTATTTTGTGACTAAACTATGAAGAAAAACAGCCATTTGCACTTTGGTGAAGTCAGTTCCAACACAGAATCTCATTCCGCCGCCAAACGCCAAGAAATTCTTCGATGCATTAGTCGATTCTGATCCCTGTGTGTCCATTGGTATGATTAGTTTTGTTTTGAAAACATTTTACAGGTTACTTAGGAGTAGAAGAAGATTTTGATGAACTTACTTCCCATCTAGATGGATTGAAGACGAGAGGATCTTGATACTTGTCTGGATTCAAATGTACTGCTGGTGGACAGACCATCACCGCCCAACCGGCTGGAATCGTATAATCTTTCAGTACCATTTACAATTTCATTAGTTGAATCAATCTAAAATGTTATGTGTTGTTTGCTCGGTGACTTGGTTCATTGATCATATTGGATATCTCTCAAGGCTTTTCTGAATATTGCAGGGACTATATTCGCTAGTCTCACTGTTTCATTTATGAACTGTATTTCAACATTTTGTTAGATGAGAAACACACATTATAAAGTTAGGCTTAATGATTTCTTATAATCTACCTGAAATGTGTAAGTCATTGATTTGTATTCTTTCCATGTAATTCCAGTGTCCGCATCTTCACGGTTTCTCAGAATTGCCTCATGCTCTTCCTGATAAAGATGAAAATGTTTTGGTAATGATCATAAGCTAATGAGTTTATTTTAGAGATATGCGTCCTTTTCGTTTTACTGACCGTTAAACGTTTTAGGACTGAAGGATTGCCTGAGAGGAACTTGATGGCTAAAGTTAAAGCGAGTGAAGTTGTTTCGAAGCTGGCGAAAAGCAAGACAAACATCAAGTCTAGTGCAATTTCTTCTGTCAGAATTGTCCCTTCTTTCTTAAGCTCTTCGATAACATAATCGAAGAAATCACTCGGATTCTCTCTTGGCTTCTCACGCCTCTCCTCAAGCATATTCCTCAACATTTTCATTGCCTTTTCCCTCCCCTGCAAAAACCAAATTAAGCATGAGTACTACTATATCAAAGAGATTCATTGTAATACAAGTAACCTGGAAGTGTTGTCTAAGTAATAACCTTTAAGCACTTGTGATAAGCTGTCCCTGGGATGTCAATAGGAAAGGAGATTAAACCGCGTATAAACGCAACAAAGTTTTCCCTTAGATTCTCTGAAGACTTCTCTGGATCATGACTGATCAACTTTTTTGCGGTGAGATCAAATATCAACTGATAAAAAAAGAAAGTAATATTAAGCAAGTCAGAAACTTATGAATGGTGTAAGAGTATGTTCTTGAAACTCACGCTTGCCGTTGAATCTTTCAGTTCAAATGAATCTTGATTTGACCAAAGCTCTAACTTCTTACATGCACTTTGTTCAATTTCAGGAAGCATCTTCTTGAGACTTTCATGACCAAAGAGACTCAAGACCATATGCTTAAGGTACTTATACATAAACCCATGTAACGATCCCACGTTCTGTTTTCCAAAGATCTCAGTGAAAGTGTCTGGATACCAACTCTGGAAACAACGACCTTCTTGTTGAAACACGAAATAACTCAAATCAGAATCTGTTGATACAATCACTGGTCTCCCCACAAGGTTGGTCTTAAAGATTGGTCCATACCTACAAGACAAATGAAAGGATTTTAAACTTTGGTAAATACAACAAAAACTCATGCAAGAAAGATGAAAAACACTCACTTCTTAACTCTCTCTTTGATAAAATGTGAGATGTCTGAAGTGGTGTTTGGTTTGAAGAAATGAATCGTCTCGCCAAGAAGCGGTATTCCCATAGAACCCGGTGGAAGCTTCCCTCTGCACTTTGGGTTACTCCATTTGTAAAACCAAACTATAATAATGCTTATCAAAAGCAGAGAAACCCAAATGCACAATGCACACAACATCACTCTAATATGTTTGATCTTTTTTTTTTGTTAAAGATGTTTGATCTTTTCTTAACTATGAAATCTCTTATTTCTTCTGGTTTGTTATGTGTTTGTGTTCTTGAAAGAAAAAAGAAAACAAAGAAGAGAAGAGAAGCTAAATTGCCTGCATGTTTTTGTCAACTTAAACTATATGATTACTCTTTAAATAGACAAGAGGCAAGTTCTTACACATCTCTGTTATCAGATAATAATAAATAATGCACTTTTAAAGTTGTTGCAGATTGGAATATAAAATTTAACATTTAAAAACCAAATCTGTTCTAGAAACTGCAAAATGAGAAGAAGAAGAAGTTAAAACTCAGTAACCATTTGCCATGAAGGTTCCTCTCATTGACCATTATGGCGTTAAAAAATCAAACTGAAAATAAGGCAAAATTCCAGCTTCATTTCATTAGATTTGATCATAATAGTTTTTAAATAGTTAAATTTGAAACTTTTGTTATTAAAATACACATAAAAAGAATTTTTGCTTTTACATTGGTGATTTCCTTATTGTTTTTTTTTTGGTTTCATCTTTGCACATCTAAGCTAAATATTCCAGTATCTAATGCAATCTTTGACATGAAAGAAGAAAAATAAACTCAACAAATTATAGTATTTTTTAGTTTTGTTCACATTCATGCTTAGAAAGTTAGAATTTCTTGTTTAGATCTAGTTGTCAAGTGTTTTATCATAATAAATTAATAATCATTATCTTCATAATGTATAGTTTTAAGACTCATCACTTGTCAAACACAAGATCTTAATGCAATAATGCATACATCAGCTTTTAAATCTTTATAACCACTGTATCTTGCATATTCTATGTTCAGATTATAAAACCTGAACAGGTTAATTAATTATCTTTTTTTTTTTTTTTTTTGCTTTAGGTATACAAAATCACTGTTCTTGGGCCCATTTGGTTTAGACATTGAGCCACGGGCTCGGAAATTCGGCAACAAAGCAGGCAATTCTACAAAGTTAATTAGATAGGTCACTGTGAAAACTCTCCATTATTAATCTTCATTACATTGGAGAGTGATTAGATTTTAGCATTTGAGTGTCAGTGTGTCACATAAGTAGGTGACAAAAGGTGTTTTCTTTTTCATTAATCTTGGGGTCAAAATGAGGTTTAGAGTTATAAGTTACTGATACGTATGATTAAGACAAAACCTAAGAGCTTAATCATGGAACATTGTTTTAATTGAAATTAGTAAGTATTTAAATTTGGTTAGACATTATGAGTTGGATGATTAAGACATAAGCCTAAGAGCTTAGAGTAAGTTAAATAAATAAAAAGTCTAAAAGGAAGCTTAAACATTGATAATTAGTGATATGCTCAAATTTACACTGAGCTATTCTCTCAAATTAAGATATCGTAGTAGTACTTAGGGATCGAATCTACAAAGAACCGTAATCACACAACAGAATTTTGAATTCGAATTAGGCTAAGCAACAATGTAAGAATGTAAATTAAATGACAAAGCAAGCAAGCAGATGATGATTAGTGTTCTTAAAATCAATTGGACAAAAGCTAGACTTTCGGAAAATTCGCAGAAAACTCAAAATTGATGACAATATAGATTGTTAGGGAAGTTATAAATTCGTTCTAGAACATGAAATCATTTGTAAAGTAACCAACTTTTGTTGCGAAAACTATCTATGTCTAAAAGTTTCTTTGCAAATTCAATAAGCTAAACAAGTATTAAAACACAGATTCAATTGTTCACAAATTGTCTAAACCAAATTTCTTTGCAGATACATAATTTGCTCATCTAAAATATTTCAGGTAATTATCAATACTTTCGTATCTAACAATTAACCTAAGATCTAAGTTCTAGGTGATCAAACTAGAACTAGCATTAATAACAATCTAGATGAAGAACCAAGTGATGTTCCCTAACAAATCTAACAAGTCTAACAATTTTTCATATTCCTTTGAATAACCCTAAACCTACCAAACAAACTACTCAGACATTATGATTGAAACAAACATCATGAATAGAAAAGATTGCATAAGAGAAATAATCAAAAGATATAAAGAGGTTCAAATTCTTTTCTCAAACCGATAGAGTATTGAATTTCTCAATAGAAAATAAGATGATAACCTCTTAAGTTAATCTAAAACTATAAATAATCTTCAAAAATCGGATTAGGCTTTTTCTATAAACTTCTAGGCTTCGGGCAAAAGAGAAAATTCTTCAAAACTTGGCTTCTTCTCGTCAGACACATGCGTCGATCAATGCACATGGGTTGTATCGATCTACACAAGACAGGAATATCGACTACGACTTGATCACTTTGGCTTCTCTTTCCACCATGCTCCAAAATGCCCCAAAAACTCTCATTATGCTCCAACCGTACATGAATCTACAAAGACTTAAAAAGACTCGCAAAATATCAAAAAAAATCTATAAAAAGGACTTATATCATGGCCAAAAACCGGTAAAAACCATGATATATCAATTAGGATTGTGATTAGGAGATTTATTTGAAAACTCATTGAGACATATGTGTGATGTTACTAAATATGTTCTCTCCTTAAGATGGAGAAAGTCCAAATTATGAAAATATTTTTCATAGACTACTTATAGGATATGAAACAAAATTCTCAATAAAGTGAATTGTATAAATGTATTGTACGATAAACAAAATAATTCATGTATCATTTTAGGCACCCGGAAAAAAAATATATATATATATATGAAAGGTAAAACATATATAGGTAGTGCATTTTTATGGTCGTTTTTTATTGGAAGTAGATGAATAATATTTTTTTTTTGAAATGAATGTTAAATTATATTTAGACAAAAAATGATTTTACATCAAATGCAACAACATTTTGAAATTGCTAATAGAAATATTTGGAAAATCTCTAAATTCTGGTTGCAAACCAAGTAACCATGGCTTCCTCGAAGCGTGGATCCATCCCTCGAATGGTACTTATACGATTTCTTATTGATTTATCAATGATCTTAGCGAGACGATTCGATGGTATAGGAGATCCACCATGCCGCCTACTATTCGCTCTTTCCATATATGCGAAATACTCGCTTGAAACACATACCGGATTAAGAAGTCTTCTATGTGAGAAACTTGAAGGTTGGAAATGAATGGTTATAATTAAACTCCAAACAGCAGTAAACCGTTGTTGTAATAGCCCAAATGTAAGTTTCATCCATATTGTTCGAGAGTATGGGCATTCAAAAAAAAAGATGATCTCGTGTTTTCGAATGAGTATCACACAAAACACAAGTGTCTGATATCCCAGAATTCCAAATCTTGATTCGATCCTCCGTGCTTAGCCGATTATGTATAGCTAACCGAGCGATAAAGGCGAACTTTGGTGTGTGGTGCTTAAACCAAATTCCATCTGACCATTGCACTTTCGTGTGTTGTGCTCTAATTTGAGACCAAGTATCCTTTGCTACGAATTTAGGCGTGTAACATCCTGTCTTCCGTAGCCAAAGATGTTTATCCACCTCACCAGGTTGTCTATCACGCAATCTTTGAATTTTCTCCTCAATTTCATTCAACATAGCAACCCGATGCCGTCGATGTGTATCCAACACATTCCTTACAGATAGTGTTTTGAAAATCGAACTGGACCGGCTGGTCCAACCAAAAATCGGTTACTTGGCCAGGTCTAAATTGAGTCAAAACCTGGATTTGAGTTAAACCAGCAAAACCGGCTAAAAACCGGTGAAACGGTTTTATGCCAAAACCCAGTTCACAAAGTTTAAGTCAAATTTTTAAGTTTTTTAGTAAAAAAAAATTAAACTATAATTTATAATCACTATTAATTTATTTTCAAATTTATTTTCATTTTGTATTTTAAACAAAAAAACCAATGTTTTGTATACAAAATAGACTAAAATATTGTTATGTACATGTTGTAATGATAATTATTACATTATAAATCATATTTAATTTTTTATTATTATAATTTTAAATGGTCTAATATATTAACTTTTTATAATTTTATTTTGGTAAAGAGATGAAATTATATAAAAAAATATACTATATAGGAATATGTTTTTTTAAATTAGTACATTATCTACTTTTATTAGTTTTAATTAAAATTATGAATATTTAAAAATCCGGTTGAACCGGTCCGACCAGCCAACTAATGACGATGTCAAGTAGGCGTCCGATCCGGTTTTCAAAACATTGCTTACAGTTACAGATAATGTTGCTTGGATACCTAGATCAATGATACTTGCCCCTAGTTCCCGTAATGGTCAATAAATTTCCCAATCGTGGTGACCAAGTAGATGAATAATAACAAAACAAGTCATTTTCTTTGGAATCTTAAAATACTTTAAAATAGTATTTTCAAAATTATTTGATTATTAAATATAGTTTTAAGTACAAAGGTTTTAATTTTATTGATTTTAACATTTTTGAAAGAAAACCAAATGGTAGTGGGTTAGTGATTTCCACTTGAGGATGAAATTATTCTGCTGGTCTAGGTCATAGTTCAATTCCCTTCAATAGCGAAATTATCTAACCATTTTCATTTGGCCAGTCGAAGTGGTACCACACTTTCGACCCATTATAAAATTTGATGAAAGAGTTACTTGACGGCTACACTCATATGGGGATAGTAAAAAAAAAATCGTTTTTGAAAGGAAAGTTTTTTCCCCGACGGAAGGGAAAAAAAAAATCACGTAAAAGAAATTATTGTTTACTGTACTAATTATTGGCTAGTTAATAGTATGATACTCGACGTGAAGTAGCCAGTATATTGCTTGGGTCCTACGATTTGCTTTACGTGGCAGAGACTAATTGGCGGCGTTTTAAACACGGAAAGTGGGCCCACGTGATGCACATCTTCAGACTCCAATATTTTAAGAGATATATATATATATTTTTTTGATAACAAACAAAATGGAATCAAAATTGAGATTAATCATCGAAATATGTTTAATTATACTGATATTTATATGTATCCACGGTAGTTCTGGTTTCTCAGTTTCCAGAATGGATCTTCACACATTACTACATTAGATTACTGTTTAGAAAAAGAAAATAAAATCGTCAGCAAATCCAACCACTCAAGAAATAAGTTTCTTACATACACCACAATTCGATAAAGCCATTATTGAACGCGATAAATAATAATATAGAATCTTAAGATCATAGGTCACATGCATATATGCCGAAATATTAATTTGTCTGATCAATTAAACGTTGGAACAATTACAAAAATGCCACTTTTTATGTGTACATTTGCAAAAATACCATTTAAAAGTGTCAATTTACAAAAATGCTACTAATTATAGATTTATAAAGCCTATATTTTAAAATTTTAAACTTTAAAAAATGTTTTGACACCTAAACTCCTCTAAACACTCAAAACTAAATTTTAATAGATATAATTAACCCAAAGATAAATAATATAAAAAAAATATAATTTTGAAAAAATGGTATTTTTGTAAAAATTTCAAAAATATGGCATTTTTGTAAAATAGCACTTAAAAATGACATTTTTTTAAATTTCTCTTAAATGTTCATATAGAAAGCCATAATACATGGAAAAAACCACATGCTTTGCAATATTTAAATGACATAAATAAATTCATATAACTTCATCTAATTAATTAAATTAGTACGTAGAAAAATAGGAAAAATTCCTAAAAAATATCCGAATTTAATTTAATTTGCTTAAAAAATACACGAACTATTTTGGCTACCCGAATAATACATGAAGTATTTACAGTTGCCTTCTATATACTCAGACTTTCAAATTTTGTAGGTTTTACACCTTTGATTATAACGGCGTTAACCCGTTAACATAAGATGATAAATTGTGTTAACTTTGTAACAAAAAAATTTCCATAAAAATACTCGAACTTAGTTTAATTTGCTTAAACAATAAATAAACTTTTTGGCTACCTGAATAATACACCAACTATTTAAATTTGTCTTTTATATATTCTAACTTTTTTGTTCTCAAAATCGAGAATACGATAATGTTAGTTTAACTTACAGAACTGAAATGTTTAGAGAATGAATATGATATCAAAAGGCACTAGGTCAAAGTGGTAGATAACTTTTCTAGTACGAGCTAGCCAAGTTTTCATTCAGAATGAAGGCAAAATTTACAGGAGATTTTCAGCGTGGTGCAAAGAGAGTTGTCGGAGTAGTTTCGCATCTCAAGGCTAAAATTAATCGTTATATAATCATCCGTGTATTTTTTTTTCTAATTTGTAATAATTCATAAATCTAGAAGATTAAAAAAAAAATGAAAAAAAAATAAGACAGATTTGGTCGTATGTGTCTCCTTGTCTACATTTCTCTAATTGTAAACTTCAGAATTTAAAAAGAGACTTTAGTTTGCGACAGAGAAAAAAAAAGGAAATAAAAAGCCTTTAGTTTTGTTTGCCATGTGAACACTACAAATGGATTTGTTGGTAAATAATTTTGTATACTTTTATCCTAAACATTTGATCGAAACTAAATTAAATTTTTACTTTGCATTGCAGATAAATTTAGTTAAACCGGCACTTCTCAACTTGTTGTCTCGGTTACAAGTGCAAATTAATTGTTACTTTAATCGCAAGGCACAAGAGATTTGTCAACTTGTATGATGATGTTTCCAAAACAAAAAAGCGACTCACACAAACGCATGTGGCCAGCGTTAAGTGTCTGCGGTTGACCTAATCGCACTACAAAGCTAAAGACAAAACTCTTTTCTTCACTAGTAGCGCAACTGACCTGCAGTAGCTTAGTTCTCGACTTCTCGATGGTTCGAGTTAGATTTTCTCAGCGCCCGGTCGTGATTCAGCATTGCGCTTACGCTTTCAACCACAAAAACGATCTGTAAAACCCCAAAGAAACACGCAAGTCGGTTTTAGTCAACAAACCCAAAACTACAACATCCTTTGATCAAAAACTGATAATTTTCATACACGGATATAAGCTCGAAATACTGAATAGAATACTGAATTTGGAAATGGATTCAGGCCTATATTTTACCTGAAAGCACGCATAGCCAATAGCGTTTCCAAAGTAGAAATTGGCGTTTCCAGTACCCTGAAATGAAGAATCAAAATAGTTGTTGTTCTGAATTTGTGATTCACTGGAACATTTGGTTGCGAATTTTGTGACAAGTTAGATTATGGATTTGAGTTGAAGATTATTACCCGCCATATCCAGAGGTTGTGCATCACGGGGCTGAGGAGCGAAATGCCGAGATATCCACAGAAGAGGAAGTACGAGAACTTCATGTCTATGCGAAACAAAAGCAGCGTTTAATTATATGCAAATGCTAAACATTGCGATGGAGAATGTGAAGTATTTGCTTTTACCTGTTAACTCATTAACAAATAATGACCATAAACTCAAGTATAAAGCTGCATCTCCAACCTAAGCGAGGTTAAGTCAAAAAGAAAGAACGCATTTTCAGCACTTACGTATATGATTCTTCAGAAAAAAATAATATAGAGTTCACATTGAACTAAAGTACTTACTGAAGGGTAAGATTTAAGAATTGAGTAGATCGCTAGGTATATGAAAGCCAGGAAGCAGGGCCGATGTTTCAACCGTATGGCTAATGGCAGTAACAGAAACACGATATTTACGTGGAAAACTATCAGAAAAAAGTTTCTGAAGAAGTCGAAGACTTCTGCAAAGAAGTACCTGAAATTGTAAGGACGATCAATAGTGTTATATATATATATAAAAAAAAAATATTTCTTATTTGTCATCAATGATATGACTAATACTTACCAAAAGACTCCAATGTTCGGTGACAGATCTTCGATACTGAGAATGAAACCATAGGTCCTATAATAGGAGGCACAGACACAAATATCAAAACGTCAAAGCCTATATGATATGAGTTGGAATCTAACTTATAGAGAAATTTCAGTTTTTCTCTTATATATAGCTATCAGAAACTTAGCCCATGTTTATATAGATATCGGTTTTTTCAGAGCAAAGGGTTACCTCGTGAACATCTCCTCAAGCCCACCATATTTACTCAGTGATAAGCCACATAAAACCAACAAATAGAGCGACCACAGAAGTACCCAGAACACGAAGTGCACAACTGTTTTCCATAATAAGGGAAGGCGTGTATTCGGTTTCAACTTGGCTTGTTTAGAAACAGCAGAGGTTGATGTGTCCTCCTTTTCTACACTTCTGGTCTGAAGGAACAGCTTTAGAGGAGGAGCATCCAAACCATATCCCAATATAAAGATTATCTGTGGGAAACATACAAGAGCAATTAGAATATGTTTCCTCCAAGAAACGCAAAACATATAAAACATGAAACGATACATACTGGAATTGTCACAGTTGCAGGATAAAGAGATAAATGTGTGGCCATGACTAAGCCAAATGCAGCCAGAGGAACTCTTCCTGCATGAATAGAATACATCATTTTTTTCATCTAGATTGATTATAAAAAATGAAATTTGTAGAATGTCAATTGAAAATATCAATATGCAAGTATCATCATCTTCTTACGAGTAACTGCTCCATAAAGCGACAATATGACAGCAAGATTTTCGATTGGAGAAGTTGATAAGCCTACACAAGATACGATTGTGAAAGGATTCCACAGGTACACAAGAGCAGCAATATCACTGCAAGGTAGGATCCCTGAGGAAAAAAAGAAGAGAAGAGATCAGTCTTCGCCTTGCAAGTAAATAGTTTGCAAAAAAAGAAGAAGAGAATGACTCTCTGCTCCAATCTCAATGAGCAAAGACTAAGACTGTAGATAATATATATGTGTTACATCAAAAGAGTATAAATAAGATATATGATACTTTGAACTAAACGAATGACTTGAACTTACCTTTATCTCTTGATGACTTAAGAACGCCAAGTAGCCTCGCATTCAATCCATAAGCCATCTGGAGTTTCTGACCAATACCTCGAAGAAGCATCGCACTTAATACATCTGCAATAACAAAAACCAAGCTGTTTACAAGAGAGTGTTAGTATCAACAACATGACTATATAGTTTCTATATGGCGATTGGCGAGTATACATCAAAAAATGATCTCTTTTAGATAGTCATACTCGCAATCTAATCCAACCTAAGATCGTATACTAGATCACAGAAATGAAGAGAGAGATCGAATTTTGGAGATTAGAAATGAAGAGAAGTACCTGCACAAGAGGAAACTGTGCCCTTTAATCCTGCAACATCCAAAATGTCTTACAATTAGCTCATGTTTTCATATGTTTGAAGCTCAACAGATCAAAGAACCCTAATATCCATTACCTTTGAACTGTGAGAGGTCCAAGAACCGAGAGCAGCAACGGCGAGCCATGATACATAGATCCTGCACAAACACAAGTACAATTTCAGCATCCAACAGCCAAAAATTCAAAACTACAGAGGCTCAAATCTCAAAGGAGTAAGAAGGTAAACCTGCATATGGTGACATCGATGCCTGCTTCAACCAGTAACCTTCAGCAACTGAAAAATTCACACACAATCGAAGAAATGTAAGCAGAATTCGAGATCGTAGAGTGAGAAAGTGCGTGAGAGAGAGGCGGTTACGGCGGCGAATGCTTGTGAGAGGTGTGGAGACCTCCGGACGGGAAGAGAGATTGAGATTTCCGGGGAAGGAGATCAAGATCAATCGGAAAACTACGGAAGCTAAAGCCCAAATCCAGAACCGGCATGGCTTCTTCTTTTGCTCCTCCGCCATTTCTCCGCCGTCTTTCGTCATCTCTTCTCTTTATTTCTCCAGTTTCTCCGGCGAGTGAAGAGAGACGACGACCCAGACGAAAATCCAACGACGACGTTTTATATTGGGCTCAATCTAAAAGCCCATTAATTTTGAAAGCTTTTCACTCCTTTTAACGCAAATTACTAAACTGCCCCATATCTGACCTACATTTCTATAAGTACCCCCGTATTATATAATTATTTATTAGGAAATCTCTCTCTCTCTCGGTCTCTAAGTTTGAGGAAGGAGAGAATCTCTAACACGCGGGAAAATTCTCAGTGGTTCATCAATGGCGAATCTTGATGTACAAAAAATCGTTACCTTCGTGAGAATCACCCGCACTGAACAAGCTTACGCCGTTCATAAACTCAAGGTTTTTACTTCCTTCTGCTTTCTTTTTTCGGTTGATTGCTCTTGAATCATCGATTGTTTGAAACTCGTAATCGATCAACGAATGGTGCTTTGGTTGATCTAAGAATCAAAAGATAGAAACTTTAATCTTTCTGGATTGATTTGGGGGAATCAGACTGTAACACCCCCGATCATCGGGTAACTCCCTTTGACCGGAAGCGCTACGTACTGATCCGAAGATGGCCGATCCTAAGTTCCAAGAACGGATCAAAGAACTCGAAACCAGCTTTCCGCGGACCAGCTTACCCGTAATGATCGAAACCGAGGCTTTTCAACCCGGAACCGACCAGCACTGTTGGTTTGATCCGGACAGGATCGGCGCAGCAGTGTCACTTGTAAACGTTAGAAAACTCCCTTTTTATACTTAGCATATATTATATACGGAAATCCGTAGAAAATCATATATTCCGGATCCGGGATTCCAAACCGTACATAATATATATAAGAAATCATTTTGCAAGATCAACGAAAACTACTCTGACCTTTCCTACGTCCAAGCGTTCACTACTCAACCTTCGACTAAGGCAACCTGTGGGAAAAATGAATGGAATGAGTAATCTAAGATTACTCAGTGAGCAGAGCCTATTCTACCCACCTAACCCGCAAGCAATCAAACAATCAACCAAACAATCAAGACAAGATTCAGGGCTAATGCAACCTAATGCAAGACCTAGTATGCATGCACAGTTCGTTTTAATTTCCGGCCGCATGGACCCATCATTCCGGCCGGTCTACGGAATGTCCGACACACAGTCACCCACATTCCGCGTTCTGCGGATCACCCGCCAGAACTAATATATACGACTAGGCCCAAATTTCGCCGTATATCACGATGCACGGGCGCGACCCGCGATCCTCGTGGCGTGACGCATCACGTCTTCTTCGGAATGATGGCCCCTTCTTTCTTAATTATCATGCATGACTCTATGCACATAATCAACTATTCACAAGTCTAAGTACATACCTACACAAGGTTTGCACTTACCATTCACCATTAATTCCAACACAATGGAATCCATCATACCATTTTACTTAGCCATTATTCAAAAATAATGCTAAGAACCTCATGTCCATATTTTAAAATAATAATTAAACTCAACCGATTATGCAAGCAATTTACCGGACAATCAAGCACAATAAAAGCAGCATAACGCAAGCAATCAAGTATCACACAACAAGCAAATTACTCAAGCAATAAATAATAATTACCCACGGTGATTCAACTCATCAACCACCGAGACCCCACTCACCTTAGCACGAGAAAAGACTTGGTCTCAACTAACCCGACGAGAACGCTCCCGAACTCCTTTCGGATTAAAACGCTCACGGCCTAACTCTCGGCTCTAAGGACGTTTTTGGTCTAGGTTCTAGGGACAATGGGAAAGGTTTAGGGTGACTTAGGATGGAGAAAAATGATGTAGGAAAGCCTCTTTATATAGAGAAAAATTGGGGCGACGTGGCGCGATCTCGGCCGTCCGTTTGTCACACACTTGGCTCCATCCTAGCCGTCCATCTTACCTACCACTTCTCATATGTGGCTCATTTTCCACCACACATCTTACCCACTTCAAGAAATGTGGCTAAATCTTGGCCATACATTTTTAGAAAATGTGGCTTAATCTCGGCCATCCATTTTCACTATTCACCGTGATGATGTGGCCACTTCCTAGCCATGGATTTACCAAGTTTCGGACTTGGCTCATTTCGAACATGGTTCGATACTCGTGTCTCGCGGTCCGGTTCCTCGGTCCTCGGGTAAGCATCACGCGTCACTACCCGCGGTACAGCCCATCGTCCCGCGACTAATCGCCTTACCCGCGGTACCATTTATCTGTCCGGGACCTAAACTTTTCTTCCCGTGGTACCGTTTATCTTACCCATGGTAAGGTTCATGATCCTATCACATGTTCCGACCATCCATCATGCGGTACCACCCGTGGTACATTTTATTGATCGCGACACTAAGTATAAAACCTACCCGCGTGCAGAGTGCCTATCCCCGATTACCTTGCGGTATGAATCCTTCTACCGCAACCATCCAAACGACTATTCCTAGTCTTGAGACGGGGTATAACATTCTCCCCCCCTTACAAGAATTCGTCCCCGAATTCTGTAAGGTTCTATTCTTCTAAGTGTAATGCGAGTTTCCTTTCCTCGACATTAATCTTTTCTTCTTGATCTTTCATCTTTCCTTCCGCAACCACTTTAGAATACTACCTTTCTAACACCTTAGACTCTTCTTTCGGTTTTGGACTGTTACCTTCTGTTGTGTCTTTCCGTTTCACCGTTCCATTGGTGAGTAAAAGTTCTTTATTTTTTTCACTTCATCTTTCTTCCATGATTCTATCAATTCCTTCTAGTTCTATCCTTATATACTAAGTATAAAACCGCTCCTAATCCTTGGTAAGACACCACCCTTGCTTCTTCCGATATCACTCTTTATACCACCTTTGTACTTGATATCACCTTTATAATTTCCTTCAAATAGTATCGCCTTTGTAGTTGATCTTATACCTTAGACTTTCCTTAGATTCAGACCTTTCCGCGTCTCCTAGCTAAATACGTTTGAATGTTATCCCATTTTCCTTCTCTATACTTGGCCAAAATCCTTTCATTTCCATTTACCCTTTCTTCCATCCGTGGTTTCCTTCCCTTCCCCTTTTTCTCTCATCCTGTCATTTCCCTTAGTCCTTCTCTTGGACGGTTTTAGATTAAGGTTATGGATTTTGCTACACTTAAATCCCTTAAATCCACTAAGTCTAGCTCTCAATAATCCTAGTAAAGGCTTAAAGACTCAGACACTTTGACTTATTCCAGCTTTCGGGTTTTGCTAAAACCTAACTTGATAAACGGGTCAAAGTATCCTAAGGCCAATAATATTTTGGATGAATTATGTACAAGTATCAAGCATTACCCAATGCAAAACATCTTGAATATCGCAAGTATTACGCTTTCATCCACGCAAAATACTTAAAACATTCAAGAGTAATAGGCATCGCACAATGCAACATACTTAAACATCATTCATTATCCAAAATATTATACAGGTTAAAACTCCGTTCTTGCCGCTTACATGGCCCTTACGACCTTATTCAAAGTTTTGGAACCGGCCATAAAATTTGGTTCCTTCCGTTAGTCCGTCTACCTTACTTGGTATTAAACAAAGTACTAGATATCATATCTATTATACTTAAGGTGGAGAGATGTTTGAGTACCTACAACGCGAGCAAAGCCTTTCCCCAAAGGCAACAGGTCCGCGGCTGGATGAAGGAATAGATGATGCCGGGGTCTGGGTCGGAGTAAGTCGAATCTCGGGATGAATGATTGGGCATTCGCTGCCTTGATGTCCTTCTTGTCCGCAGTGAACACAAGTCATCCCGACCATACCATTATTCCATCCTTGATTCGGGCAATGATAAGACACGTGCCCGTTTAATCCACATATCCGACACCATGTAGCTGAAGGAGCTGAATATCTGACTCCATAGCCAACACCGGGCCCTGAGATTCTTGAGTCCGGAATCGTCTTGGTAGATCCGTGGGACTCAATTCCGACATTAACCGAATTTTCCACCGGTAAGCCTGGTGGAAAGTCTCGAACAATGGGTACATTCTGGCAGCGTCGGTCGCGGTACGAATCTGTTCCTCGCATCCGGTCCATAAATCTCTCCCAATATGCGGTGCAATGGGCATATGGGTCCGCATTCGGTGGGTGATACTCTGGTACCATTTGATCTGTCACCGATGCCTTGTACTTGGCTATCCGAGCGATAGGAGGTGGCTGGATCGGATTTTCTTCACTTTCATCATCTGATGGAATCTCGATTATCTCAA
Source organism: Arabis hirsuta (assembly GCA_964056655.1). Classification (NCBI taxonomy): domain Eukaryota; kingdom Viridiplantae; phylum Streptophyta; class Magnoliopsida; order Brassicales; family Brassicaceae; genus Arabis; species Arabis hirsuta. The sequence goes on from OZ053311.1 coordinate 1,427,212, forward strand.
GAGGGTTTGGAACTGAAGGGACCACCGACTGCTCGGGTGTATCCGGAATTATTATAACTTCCGGTGCTGAAGGTGGAACAAATGAGGCGCATTCCTCCTCCAGTTCTTCCTCCGGATCCTTCTCAATTTCCATTTCTTCTGGTGTTTGATAGCTTGGTTCCGGCTCAAAACCATGATATCGGTGACTGTTCACATAATGTCGCGGATACGGGTAATCATCGAGCTCTTCGGTTTCTCTCGGGTATGGTGTTGTTAACTCAGGCATTGGACTGTCTTGACTAGCACCATCAAAAATGTTCGTACTCGAAGACCCATTCGTACCATCTGACCCAAACATCATATTCCTCATCCAATCTGCCATCATAAAACCTGTCTAATCGCAACAAAAGGGTAAGTTCCGTCTAATCCTACTTACTAAGGCATTGGACTGGTCAGACCCTAGTTGATCTTGCGACTCATTTTTGACTTGATAAAATCATTGAAAACTACAAGTGACATCGCATGGAACGAACCATGCTCTGATACCACCTTTGTAACACCCCCGATCATCGGGTAACTCCCTTTGACCGGAAGCGCTACGTACTGATCCGAAGATGGCCGATCCTAAGTTCCAAGAACGGATCAAAGAACTCGAAACCAGCTTTCCGCGGACCAGCTTACCCGTACTGATCGAAACCGAGGCTTTTCAACCCGGAACCGACCAGCACGGTTGGTTTGATCCGGACAGGATCGGCGCAGCAGTGTCACTTGTAAACGTTAAAAAACTCCTTTTTATACTTAGCATATATTATATACGGAAATCCGTAAAAAATCATATATTCCGGATCCGGGATTCCAAACCGTACATAATATATATAAGAAATCATTTTGCAAGATCAACGAAAACTACTCTGACCTTTCCTACGTCCAAGCGTTCACTACTCAACCTTCGACTAAGGCAACCTGTGGGAAAAAGGAATGGAATGAGTAATCTAAGATTACTCAGTGAGCAGAGTCTATTCTACCCACCCAACCCGCAAGCAATCAAACAATCAACCAAACAATCAAGACAAGATTCAGGGCTAATGCAACCTAATGCAAGACCTAGTATGCATGCACAGTTCGTTTTAATTTCCGGCCGCATGGACCCATCATTCCGGCCGGTCTACGGAATGTCCGACACACAGTCACCCACATTCCGCGTTCTGCGGATCACCTGCCAGAACTAATATATACGACTAGGCCCAAATTTCGCCGTATATCACGATGCACGGGTGCGACCCGCGACCCTCGCGGCGTGATGCATCACGTCTTCTTCGGAATGATGGCCCCTTCTTTCTTAATTATCATGCATGACTCTATGCACATAATCAACTATTCACAAGTCTAAGTACATACCTACACAAGGTTTGCACTTACCATTCACCATTAATTCCAACACAATGGAATCCATCATACCATTTTACTTAGCCATTATTCAAAAATAATGCTAAGAACCTCATGTCCATATTTTAAAATAATACTTAAACTCAACCGATTATGCAAGCAATTTACCGGACAATCAAGCACAATAAAAGCAGCATAACGCAAGCAATCAAGTATCACACAACAAGCAAATTACTCAAGCAATAAATAATAATTACCCACGGTGATTCAACTCATCAACCACCGAGACCCCACTCACCTTAGCACGAGAAAAGACTTGGTCTCAACTAACCCGACGAGAACGCTCCCGAACTCCTTTCGGACTAAAACGCTCACGGCCTAACTCTCGGCTCTAAGGACGTTTTTGTTCTAGGTTCTAGGGACAATGGGAAAGGTTTAGGGTGACTTAGGATGGAGAGAAATGATGTAGGAAAGCCTCTTTATATAGAGAAAAATTGGGGCGACGTGGCGCGATCTCGGCCGTCCGTTTGTCACACACTTGGCTCCATCCTAGCCGTCCATCTTACCTACCACTTCTCATATGTGGCTCATTTTCCACCACACATCTTACCCACTTCAAGAAATGTGGCTAAATCTTGGCCATACATTTTTAGAAAATGTGGCTTAATCTCGGCCATCCATTTTCACTATTCACCGTGATGATGTGGCCACTTCCTAGCCATGGATTTATCAAGTTTCGGACTTGGCTCTTTTCGAACATGGTTCGATACTCGTGTCTCGCGGTCCGGTTCCTCGGTCCTCGGGTAAGCATCACGCGTCACTACCCGCGGTACAGCCCATCGTCCCACGACTAATCGCCTTACCCGCGGTACCATTTATCTGTCCAGGACCTAAACTTTTCTTCCCGTGGTACCGTTTATCTTACCCATGGTAAGGTTCGTGATCCTATCACATGTTCCGACCATCCATCATGCGGTACCACCCGTGGTACATTTTATTGATCGCGACACTAAGTATAAAACCTACCCGCGTGCAGAGTGCCTATCCCCGATTACCTTGTGATATGCTCAAATTTACCCTTGAGCTACTCCCTCAAATTAAGAGATCGTAGTAGTACTTAGGGGTCGAAATCCACAGGGAATCGATTTACACAATCAATTCAAGTATTCAGATTATGCTAAGTCAAACGAGTTGTATGCAATTGCAAATAACTAAAACAAGGCAGAGATGATCAAATTCAAGTATTCAATGAGAAAAAAGAGTTAGGTGATGGGTAGTTTCTTCAGGTATGAATCGAAATTGAGGATAAAACTATTGTCAGGGTTTGTTAAGCACCGTTCTAGAACTCAAACACGAATGTAAAGCCAATCAACTTCCGTTGCAGAGACTATCTATCCCTAGATCCCTAGATTCCAAATTCCTTTGCAAATCTATTGAATCCAAGCAAGCATTAACGTTCAGGTTCAATTGTTCACAGAATCCCTAAACCAAATTCCTTTGCGAAGAGGTAATTCTGCTCATCTAAGACTAGTTCAAGTTATTAATAACAATTCCGTGTCTATTAAACAACCTAAGATCTAGATTCTAGGTGTACAGGCTAGATCTAGCATTGGAAACAATCTAGATGAAGAACCAGAAGATAAACTCTAACAGATTTAGAATCCTAACAATTTCTCATCAAAACCCTAGAATTCCCCACAACCTAACAAGCAAACTACTCAAGCATGGTGATTGAAACAAACATCATGTATGAAATAAATTGCATTAAAAATATAGAGTTAGAGATACAGAGGGTTTTATGCTGAAGATCTGAGAAACTCTGAAATCTCTCTGAAAAGCTCTCCCTAACAATCTCTCTCAAAGTCTCAATGAAAAACTTGATGTCCTAACTAAAAACCTAAGTAAAACTATATATACAAGTAGGCAAAAATCGGACTGGGCTTTCTGGAAAACTTCTGGAAACTTTAGGCCCGAAAAGGAAAAGGCTGATTTTCTTCATAAAAGGCCCGTATCGATCGACAGTAACAAGCTCTGTCGATCGACAGGCCGTCAACTGGAAATCTTCTTGTCTCGCCAAAACTCATGTCGATCGACAGGGATAGGAGTGTCATCGACAGTGAGCCTTCTGTTCGACTTCATCTTGATCTTTTCAGCACTTTCTTCCTCGATGCTCTAAAATGCTCTAAAAACTTCCATTAAGCTCCAATCGATCCTTAACCTGCAAAGACACTAAAACAATAGAAAAACACCAAAAGACTCGATAAAAATGGACCTATATCATGGTCGAAAACCGGTAAAAACCATGATATATCAACTCCCCCAGACTTAGCCTTTGCTTGCCCTCAAGCAAATCATAAACCAAGAATGTGAAAGAGGTTTGAAAACACAGAACTTACCTTCCCTTGATGCAATGAATTGTCCCTTCCAACAATTGAACCACATAATCCGGAACCAACCAGAATCAGACCACCATGTACTTCTCTGCAGACATCGCAGCCTTCCAAATCTATCCGCCACTTCACAGCATAATCCGTTAGTCTTCATCGCTTGGTCTCAATGATCTCAATGCCAAGAACCTTCTAGACTCATTCCCAGACTATACCATGACAAATCAACCTATAGAATACTTGGTATTCCTCCTCTCCCCCAGACTTATTTGTTTCTCTATTCTCTTTTTTTTTTTATGACTGTTGAACTCTAAGCAGTGCATATTTCACTATTTGTTCCTTGTTAGGAGACAGGGTCGTGACTCACTACTATTGTTCCTTGTGAGGAGACAGGCTCGTGAGATTGCTCGTCTTCTTCATCCGTTTTACGGGACTCAGACTGCTGCTTTTGAGCTGGGTGATCACCTCTTGAGTATAGACTCACCGGATTTTATTCCTCGTCTTATACTCAGGAGCTATCATTTCACCCCAATCCTAACATAAATGATATATATTTTTTTTTCTAAGGGAATAGAGGGAGAGGGGTACCATCACTTTCAAAAAGGGGTTGCACTTGTCAGGTATGAATGAGGAGTCAAACTCTATGGACATCGATCCCAAAGAAAACCGTGCAGTAGCTCTGACTTGGCGGATTATACCGGAAGTAACGGACGTCTCCAGTCAACTGATCAGCCTTAGGATTTCCCATTAGTCTGTCTTTGAAACTGATTCTGGAAGAATGGTCACATGCTGAAAAGACACTCCACTAAACCAAGGAAAAGTTTGTTCCTAACTAGTTTTGACTCAAAAAATTTTCAAATTTGACCAAAAATAAACCAAAACAAAAAGAAACACGTTAGTAGTTTCCTCCCCCAGACTTAACTAACACTGTCCCCAGTGTTGTTAAATCATGAGCTTAGAAAGAAAAGAAAACAAAACAAAACACCAATGAAAAAGAGTACGAGAACTTACCTCTGCAGGGTATGTCGATCGACACGAGTGATGTGTGTCGATCGACACACAGGTCTCTGCTCGTCTCCTCTGTTTTTTTTTTTTTTTTTTTTTTTTTTTTTGTTTTTTTTTTGTTTTTTGAAAGAATATAAAAGCAAAACTAAAAGTTAGTAAACAAAAACAAAAAACGAAAAATAGTTAGACTTACCAGTGGGTTGCCTCCCACTAAGCGCTTGTTTTCAGTCATTAGCTCGACTGTGTCAGGACGCAGGTAACGGGTGGGTCGGTGAAGGGTACAACACCGGGAAGCAGCTTCATGGTGTTCTGCATCATCTCTTGGATCACTTCCTCTCCTTTCTCCCTTAACTCCATAGGGATGAGAATTCTGAACTTGGAGAATGGTTTGGAAGTCTTCTTGCGTTTGGCCTTAGCTGGTTTAGGTCTTCCATCAGAACGCAAGGGTGGTGGAATAGAGGGCGGTACACTTGGGATATTCTGGCACTTGGGTCTAGCTGGTTTGGCGGCTTCATGATGTGCATCGGATGGGGCCATCTTAAGAACATTTTGCACCTTCTTCACGTCATTCCTAGGGTCTAGACCTTGCTTTCCTCCTTCAATGGTGACGGTCAGACAAGAGTTCTTTTCAAACCGAGCTGAGGGGTAGAAGACGTCCTTGTTGATCTTGGAGAAAGAGATTCTCTGATTGGGAAAATCTACAATTGCACCCACTGTGGCAAGGAATGATGACCCAAGAACCAATGGTCTTTCCCTGTCATCCTTTGTCTCCATAAGGTGAAAATCCACCGGAACCAGAGAATCTCCTACTTGAAGCATCAAGTCAGGAATGAATCTTTTCGAAAATCTTGAGGAAGAATCGGGCAGTGTGATAGATATCTTCGAAGGTTACAGATCCTTAATCCCTAGTTTCCTTGCCACAGACTCAGACATGACATTCACATTAGCTCCAGTGTCACAAAGAGAATTTTTAAATTCCATACCTTTGATCGAGCAAGGAACCATGAACATCCCTGGATTTGTTATCTTCTGCAACTTCTTCAGCTGTGGTTGAGCATGTCTCCCTTTTTCCTCTGGTGATCTGATGCTAACAGCCCGTGGGAATGGAAGCTTGGGCTTGTAGACCTTTTCCTCTGCTTTGACTGATGGTTTTGAAGAAGGTAGGCTGTTCTGGGCAGCGTGTCGACCGACACTAGAAGTGTGTCGATCGACAGAAGACTTTCTGTTCGATTTACCACCGATTGCGTAACACTCTGTCGATCGACACTTACCAATCGTGTCGATCGACAGGATCTCTTCTGTGAAACCAGACTCGCAATTCAGGGCTTCTGTCGATCGACACAGCCCAGTCGTGTCGATCGACACGGCCTCTGCTGTCTCCAAATCTGCGACTTCTTCCTTACACCCCATAGTGATCGCATTGATATGCAACCTTGGGTTCGTCTCAGTCTTGGCCGGTAGAAAACCCTCTTGTCTCTTTACCGACTCCGCCGTTTGAGCTACTTGTTGATCCAACCTCTTCACATGAATGTTCAGCTGCTCTATTTTCCCATTGAGATCAGTGTACATGGCATCCATCTTCCCGTTAAAGCTAACAGTCATCTTCTGTTGACCCTCCAAGATTTGCTCTAGCATAGATTTCATCTCGCTGTTCTCTGATGACTGAGCAGGCGGTGTCTGGTAGGAAGAAGAACCGTAGTTCCTGGTGTAGTTGCTCTGAAACGGCTTCTAGAAGTCATTCCTCTGATACCCTTGCTGACTACCAAACCTCTGACCCTGATAACCAGCTCCCCCAACATAGTTGCAATCCTTCTCCTCCTGTGTCGATCGACACAATCCTTCTGTGTCGATCGACACGGGGTCCGGAATGAAGGTCTCTACCTTCTGAGCAAATTGGACTGTCTTCTTCCCCACTAAAAGGTTGTGTACCGAATCCAGCTTAGCCTTAACCTCAGCGATTTGGCTTCCATCCATGTTCCCATTGAGCTTCTTCCTCTCAAAATCTGCATTCTTGGTACTATTGCTAGAAGCCAAGTTCTCGATAAGCACTATAGCATTTTCTGGGTAGTTGGTGTTGAAGTTCCCATTGCTTGCAGCATCTAAAGCCATCTGATATCGCCAGTCGACTCCTCTGAAGAAAATGCCCAACAGCTGGACATCACTGAACCCATGGTGAGGGCAGTCTCTCTGATAGGCCTTGAATCTCACCCAGGAAGCCTTGAATGCTTCAGTCGGACCCTGCTCGAAGGTGGAGATCTTGGTCCTCAGATCCTCGGACCTCGCTTCATCAAAGAAGTTGATGAGGAAAGCATTCTTGGTGTCCTCCCAAGTAGTCAGAGATCCAGGTGCCAACTGCTTTAGCCAGTAAGATGCTTCCCCAGCTAGAGAGTAAGGGAAAAGCTTGCAGAAAAGGTAGTCGCTGGACACTCCATTAGCCTTAATGCTAGATGCTAGGTCCTCAAACCTCTCAATGTGGTCCATGGGATGCTTTGAAGGAAGACCGTGGAAGGGGTGCTGAGCCACCAAGGAGAAGTAAGCTGGCTTCAGCTCGAAGTCATTCCTAGGGAAAGCGGGAGGCCTGATAGCTGCCATGTTGGCATAAAACTGTTCCGGTCTGTAGTGCTCTCCCAAAGTATGCGCACGCCCAGCTGGCTGCTGCACTATCTGACCCTGCTGGTCCTGCGGCTGCTCCTCTACAATCACAGCTCCGTTCTCATCTAAACGCTGACCATTAGCGTTGTACCTATTACCCTGGCGGTCTGTGATGGTCCCATCCACACCTTGGATCAAAATCAGCCTGTTGTTGACCATTCTGGCTGCTTTCGTTGCTGCTCGGTTAGCTCGCTCTAAAGCTCCTAACTCTGAAATAAAATCTACTAACTCTTGATTCCTGTTGCTTCTGGTTTTGCGACTAAGCATGCACCTGAAACAGCAAAAACAAAAGAAAATAGAAGTAAGTAAGTAAATAAATAAAATAAAAATTTAGACAAAATCCTAGTAACTAAAATCGAATGGTAAAATCGATTCCCCGGCAACGGCGCCAAAATTTGATAGGCTCATATTTACCCTTGAGCTACTCCCTCAAATTAAGAGATCGTAGTAGTACTTAGGGGTCGAAATCCACAGGGAATCGATTTACACAATCAATTCAAGTATTCAGATTATGCTAAGTCAAACGAGTTGTATGTAATTGCAAATAACTAAAACAAGGCAGAGATGATCAAATTCAAGTATTCAATGAGACAAAAGAGTTAGGTGATGGGTAGTTTCTTCAGGTATGAATCGAAATTGAGGATAAAACTATTGTCAGGGTTTGTTAAGCACCGTTCTAGAACTCAAACACGAATGTAAAGCCAATCAACTTCCGTTGCAGAGACTATCTATCCCTAAATCCCTAGATTCCAAATTCCTTTGCAAATCTATTGAATCCAAGCAAGCATTAACGTTCAGGTTCAATTGTTCACAGAATCCCTAAACCAAATTCCTTTGCGAAGAGGTAATTCTGCTCATCTAAGACTAGTTCAAGTTATTAATAACACTTCCGTGTCTATTAAACAACCTAAGATCTAGATTCTAGGTGTACAGGCTAGATCTAGCATTGGAAACAATCTAGATGAAGAACCAGAAGATAAACCCTAACAGATTTAGAATCCTAACAATTTCTCATCAAAACCCTAGAATTCCCCACAACCTAACAAGCAAACTACTCAAGCATGGTGATTGAAACAAACATCATGTATGAAATAAATTGCATTAAAAATATAGAGTTAGAGATACAGAGGGTTTTATGCTGAAGATCTGAGAAACTCTGAAATCTCTCTGAAAAGCTCTCCCTAACAATCTCTCTCAAAGTCTCAATGAAAAACTTGATGTCCTAACTAAAAACCTAAGTAAAACTATATATACAAGTAGGCAAAAATCGGACTGGGCTTTCTGGAAAACTTCTGGAAACTTCAGGCCCGAGAAGGAAAAGGCTGATTTTCTTCATAAAAGGCCCGTGTCGATCGACAGTAACAAGCTCTGTCGATCGACAGGCCGTCAACTGGAAATCTTCTTGTCTCGCCAAAACTCATGTCGATCGACAGGGATAGGAGTGTCGATCGACAGTGAGCCTTCTGTTCGACTTCATCTTGATCTTTTCAGCACTTTCTTCCTCGATGCTCTAAAATGCTTTAAAAACTTCCATTAAGCTCCAATCGATCCTTAACCTGCAAAGACACTAAAACAATAGAAAAACACCAAAAGACTCGATAAAAATGGACCTATATCATGGTCGAAAACCGGTAAAAACCATGATATATCACCTTGCGGTATGAATCCTTCTACCGCAACCATCCAAACGACTATTCCTAGTCTTGAGACGGGGTATAACACAGACTATGTTCCTTTGACTTGGGGTTTTTCAATCGTTGAAATTGAGTTTTTAGGGATTTTACGAATTGGGGTTTCGTGGTTTCTTGTTGTATCTGAGTCCAAGATTTCTCATTTCTGTGTCTCTTTTTGCAATCAGCAACATGAAGGAGATCTCAATGCACCTCTTGATGCGCATTACCGTTTTGCAGATACAAACTTGTAATCTTTCTTGTTCTTTCTAGTTTTCTTGCTACTCTTTATGGTTGAAACTCTTTTGCTTATTTGTTTCATATGGCTAGTGCGAACAGATATGTTCCAGATTCTGAAGACAGTATGATTGATATAGATGATTCTGAAGAAGAAAGTGAGGTATTGTGTTGTTGAAGTCAAGGCTTAAATGTGTCTAATGTGGATTTTACTGCATAATATCTAAGAAAGAGTGTTTTTTGTGTAATGGGATTTTCGATATAGGAAGCAGAAGATGCTCTGTATGAATATGGACAGTCTCACCTACAAGATCCCTTCCTTGCTCATGCTATTTCTATGTCCTTGGAGGTTTGTTCGTCTTTTCTGTAGTATTGCACGTTGTGTTTACTTTGGTTCTTATCTAACTCGAAAGACACCAGACAGTAGAGATAGAGAAACAGTTGCGTGAGGTAGCTAATACGATTCGGGAATCATTATCTGGAGTTTCTGAGGCACACAATGTGGACCATTTACGGCAGATGCAATCATCAAGTAGAAGGTATGTCAATATCTCTTTTTTCCATGTCTGTGCAAGTTACGATCTGTCTATGCAAAGCTTTTACTGTGTGTTCTGTTGCATATCAACCTAGTGTGGACGAAGAGAACGAGTCTAGAGGTGTTCCTGCGTCAAGTCTGGTCACTGCTTCTACTTTAGATGAGGCATTCACAAATTCTCTCGTCTTAATTTCTGTTTGCCTGATTGAACAGGATTACTATATGTTATTACATCCTCTCAGTTTAATGACAGCTAAATAATTTGCTTACCTTATATGCTTATTACAGTGGCTTACTTTATATGAGGCAGCAATGTTTGCTGAAGTTCCTGACAGTAGATACCGATCGGGATCCCTGGCTCCTCGCACGCCATCACCTTCAGCAGAAACTCAGCGCTTGATACGGGACAAGCAGGTCCTTTATTTTGTAAAAAAGAAAACAAACATCAAAAGAAGAGGCCAGAGTTTCTAAACTTATACCAGCAATGTGCAGGATGATGAGTATTATGAGTCATTGCAAGCAGACAGAGAGAAAGCGATAAGAGAAGCCGAGGCTTGCGAATTGGAGATTCAAGCAGCTAGAAACGCTGAACACAGGAAAATGAAGGAAGAACAGGTAAAAGAACTCGTTAAGAACGACATAAACTTGGATTTCTCATGTTCAATTTAACCGTTGGAGGATGGAAACTCAAGTGCTTCTGTTTCTCTGTTTGTGTGGTCCATAAAAGAAACTTGAGAAGCAATTGGCAGAAAAAGAAGCTTTCATTGCCTCTAGAACCAGCCATAGATGAGGGAAATGCTGTCACCATTCTCATACGTATGCCAAGTGGAAACCGCCTTACTCGCTGCTTCATGAAATCCCACAATCTTCAGGTACTTTCTGATAGCGGTTCTTCTGACTTTCTCCGATTAACCCGGTTCTTTAAGTTAAACCCCGGTTTAATGTCCTTTTTTTTAACTGCAGACGCTTTTCGACTTCATTGACATTAGTAGATTGGTCAAGCCTAATACTTACAGATTGGTACCTTCATTGAACCATAAAACTCTGTTTTTTTTTTAACTCACAGATTTGTTGAAAACTCCATTGTTAATTAAGGTTCCTATGCTTATTAACAGGTGAAGCCATTCCCAAGAGAGACTTTTGGTGCACAACAAAGTTGCTTGACATTACAGGAACTTGGACTCACAAACAAACAAGAGGCTTTGTTCTTGGAGATGATCTAGTTTCTTTCTAACACAGGTTAAAACATAGAAATAGCAATCTCTTTTTAGTATTGTGTTGTCACTGTAAAAAATCTAGTCTTTTTTGTTGTTGTATATACATTACAGACAGTGTTAGCATCAAAGCTTAAAATAGACCAGAAACACTACGTTATTGTAAAAGCAATTTAACAAAGTTTCTTAGTTTTAACAAATTTAACACATTTAAAATAAAATAAAACAAATACTTATTTACCAAAAAAGACAAAATTACAAATATATCTTTATATCTTTTAAATCGATTATCAAAAATAAATTTTTAATTTGTAAGAAAATGATAAAACGTTTTTTTTTTATGAAATGGGGAAAAGTATAATGATTTTTTTTTTGTAACTGCGAATGTGTCATGTTGACAAAAAGTTAGTAGTATAAAATAATAAAAATATATAAAAATCATTTTTTGCTTTCCCAATCAGACTTCATTGATGTCCGTACACAACCCAACACTCTTCTTCCTCTCTCTCTCCCAACGGTCATATTTCTCCGACAAATTGCAAACGGTCACTAAACTTCGAACCCATTTTTCACCGTTAGATTCTCAAAATCCAGCGGTTATTAAAACATCAAGATCCCTCGTGTACCACTCACTCTGCCCAACCCTAATTAAAAAAATAACAATTTACTGTAAAAAGAAAAGTTTCCAACTTCAATTCTCGAAAGACCCCAACAAGCAAACAAACTCCAAAAAGTAACTTGTATGGTATTTGTAGTTTAAGAACCTGTATAGCACCACTTGAGTGGTAGAGAGAGAAAACAAAAGTGAGAGTGTGTGAGAGAGAGAGTGAGTGAGAGAAAAACAGAGTGAGAGAAACAGAGTGTGAGAAAGGAACAATCTTTGAGAGTTCTTGATCTTGGTTTAGGGATTTCGAGCCGGTTTTGTTGTCTCTGAGTGATTTTCTGATCTGGGTTTTGGGATTTTGTGGATGTTTTGAGGAGATTTCTTGATCTTGGCAAACCGGAATGGCAAATCGGAATGGAGAACCGGGTTTAGAACAACCCTTGAGTGTATTCAACAGCTTTGAGATCGTTCTTCTTCAACAGCATCCTCTGTTCATGATGATGTGAATTCGTTGGTCGTCATTATCATCTAAAAAGTTTAGATTTTTAGTTTTGAAAAACCAAAAGCTTTGAGGAATCCGATGATTGTTTTATGGTAGATTGATTTTCGAAAATTTTAGATTAGTACGATTATTCTTTCATTCTTTATTTGAATATATAGATTTCTTCATTTGTTTTTGGGGGTAGGCATTCAATTCATATAGGATTCACATTTTTTTTCATTCCATTTTTTTTTCTCAAAATTTGCATATTAAGTCACAAAAAAAAAATCATTTTTTTTTCATCTTCATATAGGATTCACATTTGATTTTGATTCTTTATACATCGGATTCCATTTATTTTCTTCAATTGTTGTTTGTGCAAAAACAAAAACACACACACACACTTAGAGACCATCTCTGACATATTCTTCAAAGAAACTTGGAATTTAGATATTTTTGGGTGGGTTTAGATTTTGTAGAGGATGTTGGCAGGTTGTTCAAGTTCTTCACTGTTGTCGCCGACTCGAAGATTAAGGAGTGAAGCAGTAGCAGCAACATCAGCAACACATTTTCCCATGAACACACAGAGATTGGACTTACAATGCAGTAGTAGCTTCTCACGCAAGGAAACTCCTTCAAACCGACCACTTGGAAGAAGCATCTCACTCGACAACAACAACAACAACAACAGCAACAAACCGATTGAGCGCAAGACCGGTGGTTGTTCGCTTAAGCAGAACATAAAGCTTCCACCTTTGGCAACAACAAGAGGAAACGGAGAAGGGTTTTCTTGGAACAACGAGAACAACAAAAACAACAGAGGGAAGAAGAGTCTGAAGAGATTAGCGGAGGAGAACAAGGAGGACGAGTCTTGTCTGAGCAGAGCGAAGAGGCAAAGAGGGGAAACCGTAGATGATCATAATAGGGGTTTCTGGTTTGAGCATTTCACTGCGCAGAACTCTTCTTCTCCAGCATTGCCATTTTCTTTGACTTGTTCAGGTGATAATGAGGATAAAGTTTGTTTTGTGCCGAGCGAAGTGATATCTCAACCTTTACCGAGCAATCCACATTGGGTCGACTCTGTGATCACTGAGTTAGCTGGTTTAGGCGATAAGGACATTGAGAGTAGTCAACCTGCAGCGGTTAAGGAAGCTTCTGGATCATCGACAAGCGCATCATCAGAGAGTCATAGCTTAAGCCACAGAGTAACAGAACCTACAAATGGTTCAAGGAATCCGAATTCACACCGAGGCGCAGAGGAAAGGACAAGCGAAAACATCAACAACAACAATCACAGGAACGATTTGCAGAGAGATTTCGAGCTTGTCAATTTGCTTACTGGATGTTTAGAAGCAATCAGAACAAGGAACATAGCTGCGATTAACCATTTCATTGCGAGAACCGGTGATCTTGCTTCTCCAAGAGGAAGAACCCCAATGACTCGAGTCATGGCTTACTACATCGAAGCCTTAGCTCTTCGAGTCGCGCGTATGTGGCCTCACATCTTCCACATCGCACCGCCTCGTGAGTTCGAGAGAACAGTCGAACACGAATCAGGAAACGCATTAAGGTTCTTGAATCAAGTAACCCCAATTCCAAAGTTCATCCATTTCACAGCCAACGAGATGTTACTAAGAGCATTCGAAGGCAAAGAGAGAGTTCACATTATCGATTTCGACATCAAGCAAGGACTACAATGGCCTAGCTTCTTCCAAAGCTTAGCTTCTCGATCCAATCCACCACACCACGTACGAATCACAGGAATCGGAGAATCGAAACTCGAGCTAAACGAAACTGGAGACCGTCTCCACGGATTCGCAGAATCAATGAATCTTCAATTCGAGTTTCACCCAGTAGTCGATAGACTCGAAGACGTTAGGCTATGGATGCTACACGTCAAGGAAGGCGAATCAGTCGCTGTAAACTGCGTTATGCAAATGCACAAGACGCTTTACGATGGTACAGGAGCTGCGATTAGGGATTTCATGGGTTTAATCAGAAGCACGAACCCAATCGCTCTCGTGCTCGCGGAGCAAGAAGCAGATCACAACTCGATGCAGCTCGAGACACGAGTCTGTAACTCGATCAAGTACTATTCAGCGATGTTCGACACGATTCACACGAATCTGGGTACGGATAGCTTAATCAGAGTCAAAATCGAAGAAATGTTGTTTGGGAGAGAGATAAGGAACATTGTGGCTTGTGAAGGGAGTCATAGACAAGAGAGGCATATGGGTTTTCGACATTGGAGGAGGATGTTGGAGCAATTAGGGTTTCGGAATTTGGGAGTTACGGAGAGAGAGGTTTTGCAGAGTAAGATGTTGATTCGGATGTATGGAGATGGTGGTAACGAGGGTTTCTTCAACGTCGAGAGGAGCGATGAAGACGAAGGTGGAGGTGACGGTGGTGGAGTTACGTTACGGTGGTCGGAGCAGCCGCTTTACACGATCTCGGCTTGGACTATTGGAGGGAGTTCTTCGTCTTTTACTCAGCGCAGTTAAGAAGAAGCAGAAGAAGAAAATTAAAAATTATACATTTAGGGTTTTAGAGGCTAAAGCGAAAAGGGGAAATTGTTTTTATTTTACAAAAGAAAATAGGGAAAAAATTGGTTTTATTCTTTCATTCTTTTTTATTGTGGGTAAGAATTTTTTTATAAATTTAAGGATTAGAAGAAATATTTTGTATTAATTTGAAATGTTTTACGTACCTTAGGGGCTTTTTTTGTTTGTTTAACAATAAGAAAAGTGAAGTAATTTTATCTATTGTGATTTGTGAATCTAAAGAATTTAGTGACGACAAAAAGAAAAAGAAAATTTAGTGGTATTTTACTTTTTTTATTCTGTATAAGGAAAATTTTCTCCTATATTTTAAAAAACAAAACAACAAATGTATGTTTCAGAAAGAAACAAAATGATAGTGTGGTTGTGGATTTGGGCCCTGTTTAATGTCGGCCCAGTACTTATTAGTACGTCTCATTTAATTATTTGCTAGATTGCATTAATGATTTGTGTATTAGTCATGGCTAGATTGCATTAATGATTTGTTTTGTTTGTTAAAGAAGATTACATTAATCTTTTTAAAGGATGAAAATAATTTCTTCGACCAAAAAAAAAAAAAAGGATGAAAATAATTCCAGTCATTTTCGATAGACAATTAAAACTTTGAAGTAAGTCAACTGAAAACATCACTTATTTATAGTTTTCCCAATTTTTTCAAGACAATGACTACTTTGAAACAATCAAAGAAAAAGTACAAGTAAAGAAATCTTTCATTAATTAGTTTATAACTAAAATAAGTATCTCGTTGTAAGAAAACATATATAAAAATATAAAAAATGACGACCAGAATCATTTGACAATGATGTATTCTTTTTCTTGTTAAATGGCAATGATGTATATCATAGTTAAATATTTTAAAAATAGTCATGTTATATTACCATTTAAACAAACAATAAAATGTATTTTCCATCTTTAAAGTTTTGAAAAAACTGTGACAATTTTTTTTTCATAAATCTCAAATATTTTAATAACGTAGTTGTCTACCTAATTAGTACCTCTAGTATCCTTTGTTTTATCAATGTTCTTTTTAGATTTATACGCACGGAAGTACTTGTTGGGTGTTAGCGATTTCATATCAATCACCATTAATAGAATTTGTGTAGAATTTGACTAACTCAAAATTTGTAAAACATTTGCTAAAACCCTAAACTCAAAACGTACCAACTTGAACATACAAGTTTTGATGCTATGAGAATAAAAACAAAGGACAAGTTGCACGGAGTTTGTCTCCTACGTACTTCTTCTATGAGAATAAAAACAAAGATAATTCATTTCTATTTACAGTATTTATTTATTTTACAGTCGTTCATTTCATTATTTTTGATTTGATGTATAGTATGGTTTAATTAGCATTCTGTCGTCTAAGATCGAGTCTTATCACTTATGTTGTCACTCTCGAAAATAGAGAAGAAAAAAAAATTACGAGGATCGGATCGTGGAAAATGAAGTTTCGATTAATGATATTTTTCTGTGTAAAAATTATCAATTGGTAATTTTCAAAAAAAAAAACAAAAAATTATCAATTGCCGGGGTGGGACGATTCCGGATACCCTGGAATTTCAGAGTATCCGGATCCGGATCCGGAATCGTCGGATCCGTGAAAAAACTATCCGGATCCGGAATCGTGACCTCCGGATATCCGGGTTCTAGGAATCGTTCCAAAAATCAGGATATCCGCGGATATCCGGATCCGGATCCGAAATTAATATTAAAAATAATTAAAATAATTAATAAATAAATAAAAATATATTTTTAAAAATTATTAGTTAATATTTTAAATGGTATTTTTTTATTATAAATATAATTTATTATAAAAAGAACTAAAATCAATTTTTATATATATTTATTTATATAAAATTAGTTTAATAGATATATAATATATATGGTTTTAATATATTTAATGCGTCCGGATCCGGATCCGGATATCCGGACCTTAAAATTTTGTTATCCGGATCCGGATGCTCTTTTCACGGATCCTAAATTTTATTATCCTTATTCGGATCCGGCCTCCCCGGATATCCTAATTTTCGGAGCGATTCCGAACGGATAACGGATCGGATCTCGGATCCCGGATAACGGATCGGATCTCGGATCCCGGATAATAATTCCACCCCTATCAATTGGTGCATTAAAGGCTTATGGAGCACCATACAATGAGGTTGGTCGGAAAGTAGGTAGTAGTGACTAGTAAGTGGTGATCACATTTGAGATCATTATATTTGTGGTCACTAGAATATTCATTTGACCTTTTTATTACTTTCACTGTTTTTTTTAATTTATTAACATCCAAAAATATAAAGAAGTATACGATTCCGGATAAAACACACACAAAGTCCGAAAGTTTTATGAGAAACCAAAACACGGAAATTTATCAAAAAACATAGTTCGAACGATTACCAAAATAAGAAAAGACCTACAATTACTAATAACTAGAGAACTTAACTACTACTAATAGTAGAAGATTGAAAGAAACTGTTGCAAATAGCGAAGAGTGCAGACTAAGCAGCGAATGCTGAACAATAAAGTTCACAAGACGCCATCGAGGCAAACAGAATCCGAGAAGAAAAACAAATACAACAATTAGTAAGAACAAATAGCCACAAACCCATTAATAAAATATAATTTCGTAAAATGAAAAAGAACCACCGAAATAACAAGAATTGCTAATCGAAAAATAAAATAAAAACCTAAATACTAAGAAACAATCAAAAGAAGAACCACAAGCCCATTAATAAAATACAAGACCTAGCATCACAAACGGTAAGGCAAAAAAACACAGCAAAGAACCTAGGAGAATATTGAATTAACCAATAAGAAGTAAGTTGCATGAAACAGCAACTCATAATTTCATAAAAGTATTCAAGCTAAAACTGTAAAATAATTGCATGGTAATTTAATTTTTTTTGAGAAAGTAATTGTAAAAATAATGTCACGTAATAATACTCATAATTTACTGAATTCTCTAATTTGAACTAATTTAGATATTGGACAACATCAGTTTTTTTTCTTTCATAAAACACGTAATAATGGGTCGTAAAATAATGTAGGCTTATGAATCTCGTAGGCTTACTCCGTAAGCTTACAAAGATTCTCAGCTTTATGATAATTTGGTAAATTTATTTTATTCGGTCGACTAAAACATAATTTTAAATATGAATTAAATATCTAGGACCTACGTGTAGCCTATCTAAATTACTGAAAAGATATGTACGGGATAATAATCATAATATGTACACGTATTGAAAAGAATTGCACATTACATCACTATATACATACAGTGTATTCCAACTTTCCAATCCACCTCAAACGAAACTATCGATCTTTTTTTTTTTAATATAATTTAGCTTTTGTTCTGTTTTTCGATTTTAAATACCATTTCATTGGTCTTGTTTGGTTGCTTATTCATTCCGTAACCTTTTGGTCAAATATAAACCATATTTATAATTTTAAAAATACCATTCTATATATTTAAAAATTTGATGGTCTTTATTTGTGGTAAAAAATAACATGGAGGACGAAAACCAATTTTTCCTAAGTTCTGGAACTTTATACCAGCTCAATTTGAATCATTGTGGTTAATACAATTCTATAACATTATCTACTTATCAATATGCTAATCATTTAAAATTAAAAGAGTTATATTTTATAAAAAAATATTGAGAAATTTTTTAAAATACTATTTTTCAAGTGTCACTTTACAAAAATACCAAATTTTTGAAATTTTTACAAAAATGTCATTTTTTCAAAATTATTTTTTTTTTTATATTATTTAGATTTAGGTTAATTATGTTCTATTAGTATTTAGAAGATTTTAGATTGAACCTAATTATAAATTGTACATGCGATAGTAATAAATAATTATATACGATTCTACAATAAATGATTATATTTGTGATAACTCTTTATTTTCACAACATACAAAACCAAGATAAACGATTCTGACTATACTATGTTAGACTTTTTGATAAGTTTTACACCAAAAATATATAGTAACTTATTAGGCTTATGAATCTCGTAGGCTTACTCCGTAAGCTGACAAAGATTCTCAGCTTTATGATAATTTGGTAAATTTATTTTATTCGGTCGACTAAAACATAATTTTAAATATGAATCAAATATCTAGGACCTACGTGTAGCCTATCTAAATTACTGGAAAAGATATGTACGGGATAATAATCATAATATGTACACGTATTGAAAAGAATTGCACATTACATCACACTATATACATACAGTGTATTCCAACTTTCCAATCCACCACGAACGAAACTATCGATCTTTTTTTTAATATAATTTAGCTTTTGTTCTGTTTTTCGATTTTAAATCCCATTTCATTGGTCTTGTTTGGTTGTTTATTCATTCCGTAACCTTTTGGCCAAATATAAACCATATTTATAATTTTAAAAATACCATTCTATATATTTAAAAATTTGATGGCCTTTATTTGTGGTAAAAATAACATGGAGGACGAAAACCAATTTTTCCAGCTCAATTTGAATCATTGTGGTTAATACAATTCTATAACACTATCTACCTATCAATGCTAAACATTTAAAATTAAAAGAGTTATATTTTATAAAAAAATATTGAGAAATTTTTAAAAATGCTACTTTTCAAGTGCTATTTTACAAAAATACCATACTTTTGAAATTTTTACAAAAATATCACTTTTTCAAAATTATTTTTTCTTTATATTATTTAGGTTTGGGTTAATTATGTTCACTTAGTATTTAGGAGGTTTTAAATTGAACCTAATTATAAATTGTACATGCGATAGTAATAAATAATTATATACGATTCTACAATAAATGATTATATTTGTGATAACTATTTATTTTCACAACATACAAAACCAAGATAAACCATTCTGACTTACTATGTTAGACTTTTGATAAGTTTTACACCAAAAATATATAGTAACTGAAACAACCCGACCCGTTTTTTTTTTTTTAATAGCATCAAGTTAACATTCCCATAAATGCCAACTCTCTACATGCTATAATTCTCATCACAAGCAACCAGCGAAATCAATACAATTAACCATAAATCAACTTAACCAACTAATCAATGCAACCGGTTCACAATTCAATTCCATTAAACCAAGAATCTAATTCAATCAGCAATAATCAATCCAATCATCAAATAACCAGCAACCTAAACATTTACTATCAGATTCCACTGACAACCTAACACTCCACATAACCACACAATCGAGTCTCTAGATCAACCATCTCGTCCTCGCCACAATTCCACGATCACACCTGCTTTTACCTGCATCACATGGTTATACGAGATGCGTGAGTATTATCATAAATACCCAGTGAGACGGTCCTCCCATCTACAGGCCAATTACTCAAATGCAGAATGAATAAAATACCAGGGTTATCAATCAGCAAGGCATAGAACAAGCAACAACATAAACCAAACAGCAGCATCGATGTCGATCGACACAACCACTAGGTGTCGATCGACATGATGTTGTGTCGCTCGACACACCACCATGGTGTCGCGCGACACAGATGTCTATGTCGATCGACACGAAGCAATCATGTCGATCGACACGCACCTGCAGATCATGGAGATCGAGCCTAATCCTCTCATGGCTCGAACCACACGATCTCAGTCGACCCTGCACAAATCCAGTGACCAAAACACAACAATCCACACCAAAACACAGCAAACAATCGCACTCTATCCAATACTACATCCAAGGACCTATGGTCGCGCACTCACCTTTGCAACCAGATAGAATGAAGACTAAGGAACCCGACACAAACAGAGAGGAATATCTCGCGACTCCCTCCACCAAAACCAAGTCTGAGACCTGTTCTGGAAACTAGACACTGAGAGCTTTCCAACGATGTATAGAACGTCTCCTGACTCCTACAGAATCGACGGAAAAACAGCCCGCAATCTCGCTATTCGAAACTGGCAAAAACAGAGATTCAGAACCGACACCTTAAAAACAAACGAATACAGAGAACGGAGCTTACCTCCGAATCAGGATCCGAAACCTGATCTAGAACCTACACAGAGAGAGCTTTCCAAAGGTATCTGAATCGTCTCCTGATTCTCTCTGGTTCGATGGGAAACCTCCCTCGAAGTGGACTAATCGCAGACTCGAGACTGCAGAACCCTCACACAAACAAACGGCCATAACTCAGCGAAAACTCAACCAAAACACACGAGGTTTTCGCCTACGGCAAGAGGAAAGAAAGGAGAACTTACCCTCAAAGTTTCCCACTGATCCGATCTGATCTTCCCAGCCGCCTACCTCCTCCAAAACCGACGAAAACTTCTCAACACTCAAGAGGAAACCCTAGTTCTCACAACTCTCTCTTTTCTCTGATTCCTTCTGATTTCGGCCACAACTCTCCAAAAACGCAGCCCTAAACCTTTCCCTTGGCTTATATACGAACCCCCTAGGGTTTTCCTTAACCAACACGCAAACCGTGCAATTAACAAATCAACACTCGGTTCGATTTAACTCCGTGTCGATCGACACGCACAGACTGTGTCGATCGACACAACCTGCACTGCCCGACTCCTCGCGAGTCAAAACACCCGTGTCGATCGACGCACAGCCCTATGTCGATCGACACCATGTCCAAAAATCCACTTTTTGGATCACGGGCGTTACAGTAACTAAAAGGATGGTATTCTAATAGTAACATAAAGGGTTAGTTTTTTTTTATATTTCGGGTTTGAACCTCATTTGGAACAGAAGAGCTATTTTTTATATGAATATTCAAATACTAACTCCACCAATCAAAAAAATTATAAGTTTAAAACTTTCCCAGTTTATAAAAAATATATATATGATTTGGTGGAAAACATTAAATCTTCAATCAGAGGGGAAATCCACACTAAAGAGATATTAAAAGCTAAACATTTAAAATTAAAAGAATTATATTTCATATAAAATATTTGGTCTTATTTTAGGGGGTGTCAAATAATAATAATCAGTCGATCGAACCTAATTATAAATTGTACATGGGATAGCAATAAATAATTTATATACGATTCTACCATAAATGATTATATTTATGATAAATATTTATTTTTACAACATACAAAACCAAGATAAACGATTCTGACTATACTATGTTAGATTTTTTGAAAAGTTTTGCACCAAAAATATATAGTAACTAAAAAGATGGTATCCTAATAGTAACATAAATGATTGATTGATTTTATTCCAGGTTTGAACCTCATTTAAAACAGGAAAGTTATTATTTTAATCAGAATATTCAAAGACTAATGTTGTCAATAGAAAAGATTATAAATCAAAACTTTCATGGTTTATAAAAAAAATATAGATTTGGTGGAAAACATTAAATCTTCAATTAGAGGGGCAAATCCACACTAAAGAGATAAACTAACTGTTCATATTCTTTCCTCGCCAAAATCTAACAACTTATTAAATAAACTTTTTTGGGTGTATTTGACCTAACAACTTCAAAAATAAAAGAATGGTACTCTAATTGTAACGCCCGTGATCCAAAAAGTGGATTTTTTGGACATGGTGTCGATCGACATAAGGCTATGCGTCGATCGACACGGGTGTTTTGACTCGCGAGAAGTCAGACAGTGATGGTTGTGTCGATCGACACAGTCTGTGGGTGTCGATCGACACGGAGTTAAATCGAACCGAGTGTTGATTTGTTAATTGCACGGTTTGCGTGTTGGTTAAGGGAGAACCCTAGGGTTGCTATAAAACAGATGGGGAACCGTGTGTGGGTTGTTTAGCCGTTTTGTTGATCAGAAATCGGAAAGAAAGGTTTGGGAGAGAGAGAGACTTTGTGCTTGAGAGGTTCATTGTGTGAACAGCTTCTGATCGGATCTTTGAGAGGGTAAACGGCGGGGCTTTTCGAGGCGGATTGGAGTGATTTTTTTGGTGGGTAAGTTCTCCAATCTCTGCTCGTGAGATAGGCGAAAACGGTTCGTCTTTTGGTTGAGTATTCACCTAGTTATGGCTGTTTGAATTCGATGGGTTTGTGCAGATTGTTGTCTGCGATCAGTCGGGTTCAGAGGGGATTTACGATCGAACCAGAAGGAGTCTGGAGGCGATCCGCATACCGACGTGTAGCTGTGTGTGTCTAGTTTTCGGAACAGTTTCCTGTTTCGAAATTGGGCCAGTGGTTCGTCGTGTACGAGGGTTTTAGTGAACGTCGTTCATCCTTTTCTTTTCGATCCTTCGAGGTGAGTGCGCGACCATAGGTCCTTGGATGTAGGATTGGATAGAGTGCGATTGTTTGCTGTGTGTTGGTGTGGATTGTTGTGTTTTGGTCATTGAAATCGTGCAGGGGTCGAATGAGATCGTGTGGTTCGAGCCATGAGAGGATTAGGCTCGATCTCCATGATCTGCAGATGCGTGTCGATCGACATGATTGCTTCGTGTCGCGCGACACCATGGTGGTGTGTCGAGCGACACAACATCATGTCGATCGACACCTAGTGGTTGTGTCGATCGACATCGATGCTGCTGTTTGGTTTCTGTTGTTGCTTGTTCTATGTCTTGCTGATTGATAACCCTAGTATTTTATTCTTTCTGCATTTGAGTAATTGGCCTGTTGATGGGAGGACCGTCTCACTGGGTATTTATGATAATACTCACGCATCTCGTTTTGCCATGTGATGCAGGTAAAGATAAAGTGTGATCGTTGAATCGGGCAAGGACGAGATGGATGATCCAGGGTCTCGCTGTTTGGCTATGTGGTTTAGAATTGCTAGGGTGTTGGTAATTCTGAAATTGTGGAACACTTAGAATGGTTAAGTTGTTGGTTATTGTTGAATTGAATATTTGAATTATTTGGTTGTTGGAAATGGATTGTTTGGCATTTGTCTGGTTTATCTGGTTAGCGTTCTATTTGGTTGTGTGCGCAATTGATTGGAAATTGAGGGTTATCATTTATGGGAATGATAACTCGATTCCAATACATATAAAAAAAAAAAAAACGGGTCGGGTTGTTTCACTAATAATAACATAAATGGTTGGTTTTTTTATATTCCGGGTTCAAACCTTATTTAGAATATGAGAGCTATTCTTTTAATTAGAATATTCAAATACTAACTCCGCCAATAGAAAAAACTATAGGTCGAAACTTTCACGGTTTATAAAACAAAAATATAGATTTAGTGGAAAACATTAAATCTTCAATTAGACGGGCAAATCCACACTAAAGGGATAAACCAACTGTTCATATTATTTCCTCGCCAAAATCTAACAACTTATTAAATAAACTTTTTTCGGTGTATTTGACCTAACAACTTCAAAAATAAAAGGATGGTACTCTAATAGTAACATAAAGGGTTAGTTTTTTTGTATTTTGGGTTCAAACCTCATTTGGAATATGAGAGCTATTCCTTTAATCAGAATATTCAAAAATTAATTCTGGCAATATAAAATATTATAAGTCGAAACTTTCACGGTTTATAAAAAAAAAATAGATTTAGTAGAAAACATTAAATCTTCAATTAGAGGGGCAAATCCACACTAAAAGATAAACAAACTGTTCATATTCTTTACTCGCCAAAATCTAACAACTTATTAAATAAACTTTTTTGGGTGTATTTGACCGAACAACTTCAAAGATAAAAGGATGGTACCCTAATAGTAATATAAAGGGTTGTTTTTTTGTATTCCGGGTTCAAACCTCATTTAGAACATAAAAGCTATTCTTTTAATCCTAATATTCAAAGATGAACTCCGCCAATAGAAAAGATTATAAGTTGAAATTTTCACGATTTATAAAAAAAATTAAAAAATTTGGTGAAAAACATTAAATTTTCAATTAGAGGGGCAAATCCACACTAAGGAGATAAACCAACTGTTCATATTATTTCATCGCCAAAATCTAACAACTTATTAAATAAACTTTTTTAGGTGTATTTCACCTAACAACTTCAAAAATAAACCTAAAATTTTTGGATAATTCGGTTTTTGTACATTAAAATAAGTATGGTCTAGATCCGCGTCGTATATTTGCATCGTCAGGGACACAGGTATTCCACGTCAACACACGTACGTTCACACTTGTAATGTTTTCCAGTTCCGGTCTTTCAGACGTGGCTCATCTATACCCGTGATGATGTCGTATTTTGTTTCATCCATATGTCAATTTTCGATGCTCAATTAACGATTTAATAAATCTACTAGTCAAGTCGAGATAAATACCTGCCATATGATTTTGCGACTTACCACTATTATCACATTGCTAAACTTGTTTATAACGCTTTAGTAATATTTTATGTGAAATCAAATAAGGCTAACTGCATTCTTTGCAATTATATATGCAGTATTGTGGAATACTTTTGGTTAAAAAATTGCAACTTTCGGCAGTGGTGAATCTAGAATTTTTTTTTACTGGTGTCAATATATGATATTTTTAAAAATAATATATAAATAAATTAATTATAAATGTAAAATCTAAATATATGGGATCAAATGACCAAAATTAACCAATTATGTTAGTAATTCTATCGACATTTACATGTAACTATAAAAAATTAAAAATTTAAGTGGTGTCATATGACACTCTATTGCTCTACATAGATTCGCCACTGACTTTCGGCGATAACCAGGGGCTAACGTTGTTTATGTATTGGGAGTATTTTTTTGAGAGTATTTGACCTTTTCATTGTTGCTTTGATTACATTCACTGATATTTGTTTATTAATATTGATCAGCCAAGCATATAATTAAGATGTTAATTGAAAAATATTACGGGCTTAATGTATACGAATATCATATCCTTTTTAGGTGTATTATTTTGTACACGCGCATATTGTTTGTTGTATTATATATGTTGAGTTGGCTTTGTGTGAAATTTATCTTTATAATCCCATGGTTCAAAATAGTTTTTAAATGATAGAAATATATTTTCAAAGTTTTTTTATAACAAAATATATTTTCAAAGTTTCTGGTTTTATAAAATTTAATCGGATAAAACAAAAAACATATATTGATAATTCATTTGGTTGTAAGGATTTCATCATTAAAAAAAGGAATATATGTTTAAGAATTTTGAGTTTCATAAAAGAATGATTTACGTTTTAAGACCAAGTATTACCAGTGTTTGGATCAAATACAAAAAAAAAACTACTCAAAATTGTGCCAACTAAAGAAAAAAAATGCAAATCAAACCAATAAACATGCCAGCTAATTGCACATTGTGAGTTTGTTTTTTAGAAATTTAAAAAAATATCACTTTTTAAATGCCACTTTACAAAAATGTTATTTTTGAAATCTTTACAAAAATGCCACTTTTTCAAAATTATTTTTTCTTTATATTATTTATGTTTGGATTAATTATGTACTATTAGGGTTTAGTTTTGAGTGTTTAGGGGTTTTAGGTGTCAAAACATTTTTTTTATGATTTAAAATTTTAAGATATATAATTAGTGATATTTTTGTAAATAGACACTTTAAATGGCATTTTTGTAAACGTACACAAAAAATTTGTATTTTTGTAATTGGTCCTTGTTTTTTGTGCTAATAGTTAGTGTTTCTGTTTGTATCCTTTGCCCAATGAATATGAAATAATGAATGTAATTTTTTTATTACGTTCCAACCATAAATCTTTACAATTGGATGTCCAAAAACGAAAACAAAATATTTACATTTCCAACTAGATTGACCATTATATTAACCATATCGTATTTTGTTACACTAAAAAATGATCTTATAACATAAAGATTGACTAAAATTTAGTGAACACTAAAAATGTGTTCTTGGACCATTTTCGAAATAGAGTGAATTTTGTGGGATAACTAAAAAAAATTATAATTTAAAAAATAATAAATTGGATAAAGAAAGATAGAGAGATAAAGAGAAAGAAAAATAAGTGGATTTTGTTTAGTTTTTAGATTATTTTTTGTGTGTGTTATTGGTGCTAATTTCCCTTCGAAATATAGTATAACTTTAATATGAAACATGAATTCATTCTTTTATTTTTTTATAAAATACATTTATGAAACTAAAAATATATCCCGTTAATATAATTAATCACTATAAGTATTTAAGTTCATGCCTTTTAACTTTTCGTTCTTAGACTTTGTGTTTAAATACTATTAGAGTTGGACTCACGCGTTGTGCGAATTTGGTTTCTTTTGATTTTCTTGTGCTATTTTCCTATATTTTGTACATATATCATGTATAGCGTGTATTGGTAAGTATTTACGTTAGTGTATAAGCATCTTTTTTACATTCATTAACATATTCTAATATCATATGGTTAATTATCAATTTGGGTGTGAAAATTTGTTTTAAAAAAAAATCTTTTAATTTGGCATTGATTTTAAATAAATATTTTTTAGGTTTTGAGAATTTATTATTATATTTTTATTACAATATACCTCCATCTAATCTTCAAACATATTCTAAGTATAATCATGCAAGACATATATCAATATATTTACTTTTGTCATTTTTTCGTAAGACACTAATATAATTATAGAAAGTTAATTTATACATCATATTTTTTTACGTTTTCTTAAACACTTAAAAATTATATTTCCTAGATTTTTTTGGGTTAAAATCATTTGTTCAAATATTAAATTATTAAATATGTATTTTTTTTAAATTATAGTGTAGAACTACATACAGTTTTGCATAAAGATGATATATAATTGTCCATGTATTTTGTTGTACAATTTATGAATAATGTCACCATTTATTTTTTTATATGTATCAAAACTTAAGTTTTTTTATAGGAACAATTGCAAAAATACCACTTTTGATGTGTCACTAATACAATATAGTTAATCCAAATATAAATAATATAACGAGTAAATAATTTTGGAAAAGTGGCATTTTTGCAAAAAAATTGAAAAAGTGACATTTTAAAAAAGTATCATTTCTCAAAAATTTTCTTTTTATATTTATTTTAAATTATGCTATTACAATGTTTTCAATTTTTTTCTTTTATATTTCCAAAAAAACTCAAATATAAAATTTTGAATAAAATTTTATATTTTAAATTTTCATCTTATTTTCTCATCTTTAGTTAAATTGTACAATATCCTCTTTTTGAATAAAATCTTTTTCTTATCTATTAGTGAAAGTTAATTTCTCAAAATTTCTCTTAGTAAAATTATATATCTTTTTTTTTAAACCTTCAACCTCCTCACAATTAGTTGAAGCACAATTATAATGATTCAATAAATAACATAATTTTTTTTCTGTTATCTCATATCGTTCGTTTACTTTTTTATTCATCGCTCTTATATATAAACTCATAATATTTTGATTACTTTCTAATGAACTACAATATAAATGAAATATATTAATTTTTATTTAGAAAATAAAATACTCAAATAATCCTAAAATATGGTTAATGTGATACATGAGTTATACAATTTTATTAAACTTAAAGACAAAAATTTGATTTAACCATTTACAATTTTATGCTACTTTTAATCATTCATTTATTTATTTTTAGTAGAATATTACTCGTGCGATGTGCGATTTTTTTTACATCAATTTATACATCTGATATCTTTAAATTTTTCTTTCATACTTCCATGAAATTCAAATATGATATTATGAACAAAATCGTATATTCCAAATTTTCATCTTATTATCTCATCTTTAATGAGATGGTTCAATATTCTTTTAGTGAAAAAAATATATATTATTTCACTATAGATCAACAGTCTCTTAACAATCGTTTGACACTCATATTATTTATTATTATTTTTCTTTGATGTCGTTTTTATTTTTATTCATTTGTTCTTATATGTATATTCATTTTACATATTTTCAATTTTTGAAATTAAATATATATATTTTATCGTTATCATAAGCTCATAAAAAATATATTTATTGTTGTAATTTGATATTTACAACAATAAAATACTCAAATAATTTTATATATTTAATAAAAAAAATTATATGTACTACTTTTAGTTATTTATTGACTTATTTTCATTTTTTATTTAATTATAAATTTTAGTAGCTATAAGTAACAATAAATATACATAAACATGAATTAAATGAAAATGAAAATTAATTGTAAAAAAATATTTTGCCTCTGTGGACACCTTAGATAAAGAGAAAATTTTGCTATTATATATATAGATTGTCATGCATTATGTCGTTTGTTAATCATTCACAAGACTAAGACCAAAACCGTCTTGCTATCGTCGATATATAATCCTCCAGGGTTCGAGTCTAGCGTTAGATAAGGCTTGGGAATATGCCTCCATGGTTCGAATTTTTTTTTAAAACAAAAATCACATCCATGTAGAAATTCTGGGTTTAGGTTTCGGCAGATTAGACATGGTAGTCCGGTAACATGCGATTCAAGGAAAGCATTCCAAACTCGGATCAGTCAGTGTGATAGCCATTCAGAAAGAAGTCGAATCTGTAGCACTTCAGTGAGTTCTTACCGAGACTGACTGGATTAGTCGATAGGAGTATATATATATAATCAATGAAATATGTGTTTACTAAACTAGAGATTAAAAAACTATTCATTTGACTAGTTGAAATCACCATGTTTTAATTGATAAAAACTCGGATCACCTATTAATTGTTATTGTGTATTATTTTTGTCGGATCTCTTCTAATCCATTTCAATCCAGATTTTCAGTATCAATAGGATTAAGTGTTAAGAAAAAATTATGTCTTTAAATATTACTAGATTTTTGACCCGTATCAATCCCGGAATTATAATTTTTTTCAAATAGCGTTAGTATGTAAATTTTTTTTCAAATAAAAAATAAAAAGAAATAATACAAAGTGCAAATGATGATTTTTAAAAATTCAAATTTTATTTGTAAAGTTATACATTTAGAACAAAAGCGCAAATTTAGTTAGAGTAATAATGATATAATTAAGCGATATTAAAAAATAAGTGTATGATCAATTAATTATGCTATCCAAATA
Source organism: Arabis hirsuta (assembly GCA_964056655.1). Lineage (NCBI taxonomy): Eukaryota > Viridiplantae > Streptophyta > Magnoliopsida > Brassicales > Brassicaceae > Arabis > Arabis hirsuta. The sequence goes on from OZ053311.1 coordinate 1,456,810, forward strand.
GACACTACTACAATTTTATAAAAATAATTTATATCACTAAATGATTTATTGTTAAAATGTTATGTAAATATGTAGAGATTTTGTAATTGTAATATTTTAGTTGAATTTAAATTTATAACATATGTATTTGTGGGATTATGTTAAAAATTTAATGTAAATATGTTGAAATTTCTAATATGACATATAAATTTAATGGAAATGTTTTGATTGGTTGATTTAATTGATGTGTTCTTTATATTTTTTTTGTTTGACACCTAAGATTTTTTTGTTTCCTTAGTTAATATATAGAGGATTTTGAGTTGGAGTTTACATAAATATTGTTTACTACAAAAAAAGCATTTAAGAATTTCACCCAAAAAAAGCAATTAAGAAAAAAATATAGGAGTATATAATTTTGTCCATATTGTGGTACTACTAATGAGTGTTGAAATGAATCACACGCGCGTTGACCGTTGATCAAATAAAACCTACACGCGTTTGTTATCAACTTACCATTTTTGAATTTATTCAGCAGATTTCAGAAATATTAAAATGTATTATGTATATAGAATCCTCTTAATCTTGCATTTTTATATGTACTTATCCATCCGAATACATACTTATAACTTATAAGGAAAACAATATTATCTCCCTTATTTAGATATATCATCCTTTCTTTGATGTTTTATAAAATTTTTATACTAGCTATTTAAATTTAAGATTCAGAATATCAATTCTAATACTTTTAAATATTAATTTTATGTAATTAAAGAATACAAACTTTGAGTTTTTCTCATGCACTTTATGAGTTCAACTAAATCTTTTTATCATCATGTGCATCAATATATATTTTTTAATCGTCTCAATTTATTATTATTTTATTACAAATTATGAGAAATATTACATCGATAATTTTATAACAGATAAATCTTCCGTCTTGATCTACGCCAGAAGATTCTATTTTGTCCCACCTTAAAAATCTCGTATAAACGTGTCTCTATTTATCTGCATCACTAATAATAAATCGCATATTCTGGGATTCAAACACAGACCTTCTGGTATAGAAGTATTAATAAACTCTTGATCAAACCACTGGACCATGGGGACTTCGACACACAATCAAATTTATTTAAAAACACGTTTTCATTAATAATAGTATTGAAATTATGAAAAGATTATTTTTGTTTTCCAAACTTATTCGAAAACTCTAAAAAAAGATCAGACCTTTGATCTTTTTATTCTAATATACTATCACTTTTGTTATAAATATATGGTTAATATTTTCAAAATGCCACGTTTATTTACGTACATCCAATATTTTAAAACCTCAACACATATTATACTATAAAATAATGACATAAAATTAAAGAATTTTCAAAATTAAAAACTATAGCATGGAAATCCGTGTGGGATATAAATATGGTCTAAGAATCCCATTACATTTTATGAGATATATTAAAAGATTTTCATTTCAGATATAGTATGTCTTATTCATGTTTAATACAAAATCTACCTATATTGAATATTATTAGGATTCTAAATATGTATAAATTTATAAAAAAACGAGCTACTGTTATTAGGAATTAAAAAAAATTGAAATCTGTTTTAACAAAAAAAAAATCCAATAACTTGGTTATTTGGATAACTAAATTAATAGTTGTACACTTGTCTTATAGTTATTTATCTAATTATTACAGCACATAGATTACAAACATTTGGATGTCGATAGAAATGTATGGCCAATAATTTAAAACTTATGATCAAAATAGCTAAAACAAAATCCAAAAATCCAACAGATTATTTTCATACTACAAGTACAACAAAAAAAAAAAAATTTTGGTTAGCAAGAAAATTCCAACGATTTTTCACATATAATCAGCCACATATTATATACTTTTATTATCTTTTTTAATATAGATCCTCGACTTTGAAGCATATATATATTACATATCTCCTTCCCATTTGCGTCACCGTCGAAAAAAATCCGAATCCTTTACACAATTTGTCTGTCACCACCACCAACCAAACCCTTCTTTTCTTCTTCATTTGCTTTGTTTCTCAGACACGATTTCGATTTCTTCGTTCTAAGAAGAAGAAACCCACAACGAAAGTCTCCAAATTTCACTTGATTCTTCGATCAAATCGAAAAAGGAATTTTTCTTCTTCTTCTAGGGTTTAATCACCCTGTGATTGAATGGGTTCTGGGTTCTCTCTCTTTCACAATGATTCATCTTCTTCTTCGTCTTGTTACGGGAATCGAGATCTATTGAATCCTGGTTTAGGTGATTTACCAGAAAGTTGTGTAGCTTCGATTCTAGAGAATTTGGATCCAGTTGAGATCTGTAGATTCTCGAAGCTAAACAGAGCTTTTCGTGGTGCGTCTTGGGCAGATTTCGTTTGGGAATCGAAACTTCCTCCAGATTATAGATTGATTCTCGAGAAAATCCTTGGTGGTTTCCCGGAAAAGCTACGCAAAAGAGAGATCTATACTTTTCTCTCTCGTGTTAATTCATTCGACCAAGGAACAAAGGTTCGTCCTTTTTAGATCTGTTTCGATTTTGCGTTGAACAATTAGAGAAGAAAGTTTGTGTTTTGATTTGAATTTTTGATTACTTCTGTGTAGAAAGCTTGGGTTGATAAACGAACTAGTGATCTTTGTTTATGCATATCGGCGAAGGGATTATCGATTACAGGGATTGATGATCGGAGATACTGGAGTCATATTCCTACTGATGAATCTCGGTGAGATTTCTCACTCACCATTGTTTTTTTTCCATCATAGTTCAACCTCAAATCAGCAGAAACTTATGACTTCGTTTTGTTCGAATCGATGATAAATAATCGTTCGTTAGTTGATTTGATCCCTTGCACTAATTCTCCAATAATATGTGTTCTTCTTACCAACTTTGGTTAGTTGATTGGCTGCTCAGAGTTTTTAGCTGGTATAGGTTTGTTTTTGGTGTTTCTGGTTAAAGTTCGTATTCTCCGGTGACCGGAATTGAGTCCTCGAAAGCTATGTTTTATTGTTAGGTTCATCGGTATAAGTAGTGAAGATTCGTGTTTTCTACCGAAAAGTGGCGCATTGTTTGATGAATTAAGGCTATAAATTTTAATGAATGTTTTGTGTTACTATGATTTTTCATTTGACAATATTTTATTTTGTTGATTGCTGTAGATTTTCTTCAGTAGCATATGTTCAGCAAATCTGGTGGTTTGAAGTCGATGGAGAAATCGATTTCCCGTTTCCAGCTGGAACTTACAGTGTGTTCTTCAGGCTTCAGTTAGGCAAACCGGACAAGCGGTTTGGTTGGAAGGTTTGCAACACTGAACAGGTTCACGGTTGGGATATAAAACCGGTTCGGTTTCAACTCTGGACTGAAGATGGTCAACATTCTTCATCTCAATGTATGTTAACCGAAACAGGGAACTGGAGTCATTACCATGCTGGTGACTTTGTAGTCGGGAAATCGAAAAGTTCGTCTACGAAGATTAAGTTCTCGATGACTCAAATCGATTGTACGCATACCAAAGGCGGTTTATGTTTAGATTCAGTAGTTGTGTATCCGAGCTCGTGTAAGGATCGGTTAAGGCGGATTTAAGTTCCAAACAAGAGTTTGGTTTAGGTAAGAGGTTAAAAGCGGGGTTTTAAGTTGTGTTTTAACCTCTTGTAGAATCTTTGGAGGGGTAATTAAAATGTATAGAGAAATTAGGGTAATTAGGTGAAATGTAAACTTGAGTTTGAAGATTTAAGTGTTTTTTAACCTTCTTACAAATTTTCTGTGTGAAGTGAAACGCAGCGTTTCGACGCAGGGACATTTGGAATTTGAACAGATATCTGTTAGATCGGAGTGATTCAACTGAACCGGTTCGTAGTACTCAGTTTTTGGCTGCTCGAAAATAAAAGTAAAAATAAAATATATTAGAAATTAGAGAAAAAACATGAGAAATCCTCTTCATTCAAATTTAATTATTAAAATCAGCACGTTATTTTAAAAACCCAATTGGTTCGAAAAGAAGGTTGAAGATAACCAGATTTCGCAGAACCGACATTGAACCGGATCGAAATTTCCCCAATTGAAGATTTCTAGGGCTCACTCAATTCAATTTTGTTTCTTCTTCGCAACGGGAGATTTCACTGGAAGCCATTTTCGAAGATGAGCAGATTAGTTGCGATTTCCTCCAAGAGATTTGTTCATTTGGAGAAAGGTAAACATGGAACTTCTTCTCCATCATTTTCCCTTTGCTGGAGACGAGTTTTCTCTGGTCTCAGTGATGATAGCAGAGAGATTCTCAGGAATGGGCTTCGTGATATTAAGCTAGATGATGCTATTGATTTGCTCAGTGAAATGGTAAAGTCTCGTCCTTTGCCTTCCATTATTGAGTTTAGTAAATTAATGAGTGCTATTGCGAAGATGAAGAAGTATGATGTTGTCATCTCTATGGGCGAGCAGATGCAAATGTTGGGAATTTCTCATAGTCTCTATACTTATAGTATTTGGATCAACTGTTTTTGCCGCCAATCTCAGCTCTCTCTTGCTTTAGCTGTTCTTGGCAAGATGATGAAACTCGGCTATGATCCTGATGTTGTCACGCTTTCTTCGCTTCTCAATGGTTTCTGTCATGGGAATAGGATTTCAGATGCAGTATCTCTGGTTGATCAAATGGTTGTAATGGGATATAAACCTGATACTGTGACATTCAACACTCTAATTCATGGACTTTTTCTCACCAACAAAGTCTCATAAGCGGTGGCTTTAGTTGAACGGATGGCTGTGAAAGGCTGTCAACCGGATCCTTTTACTTATGGTGTGGTGATAAATGGAGTATGTAAGAGAGGTAATACTGACTTGGCTTTAAATCTGCTCAAAAAGATGGAAGAAGGGGAAATTAAGGCGAATGTTGTAATCTACAATACAGTCATTGATGGTCTTTGCAAATACAGAAACGTGGATGATGCATTCGACCTATTCAATGAAATGGAGAACAAAGGAATTATACCGGATGTTTATACCTATACCTCCCTTATAAGTTGGCTTTGTAATTACAGAAGATGGAGTGATGCCTCACGATTACTTCGTGATATGATTGAGAGGAGAATCAACCTCGATGTAGTTAGTTTCAATGCATTGATAGATGCGTTTGTGAAGGAAGGGAAACTTTTCGAGGCTGAAACACTGTACGAGGAAATGATCCACAGGTCTGTAGATCCTAATACCATCACTTACAGTTCATTGAGCAATGGGTTTTGCATGCACGATCGCCTAGATGAGGCCAAAGATATGTTTGAGTTCATGGTTAGCAAAGGTTGTTTACCAAACGTAGTGACTTATAGTACTCTTATAAATGGATTTTGCAAGTCTAAGAGAGTAGAGGATGGCATGGAACTCTTTCGTGAAATGTCTCAAAGAGGATTGGGTGGCAATACAATCACTTACACCACTCTTATCCAAGGCTTTTTTCAAGCTGGAGATTGTGAGAATGCCCAAAAAGTTTTCAAACATATGGTTTCTGCTGGTGTGCCTCCTAATAAACTGGAGATTGTGAGAATGAACACAACATTTTGTTGGATGGTCTTTCCAATAACGGGAAGCTAGAGAAAGCATTGGTGATATTCCAAGATATGCAAAACAGTGAAATGGAACTCGATATTTTCACATATAGTGTTATCATCGAAGGAATGTGTAAGTCTGGAAAGGTGGAAGATGGGTGGGATTTGTTTTGTAGCCTCAGCCTCAAAGGAGTGAAGCCTAATGTTGTAACACACACCACAATGATCTCAGGGTTATGTAGGAAAGGCTTAATGGAAGAAGCGAACGACTTGTTTAGAAAAATGAAAGAAGACGGGCCTCTCCCAGATAGCGGTACGTATAATACTCTGATTAGGGCACGCCTTAGAGATGGTGACAAAGCTGAATCAGCTGAACTCATCAAAGAAATGAGGAGTTGCGGGTTCTGTGGAGATGCTTCGACGATAAGCATTGGTCTTTAGTATGTTGAAGGATGGGAGATTGGACAAAAGCTTTCTGGACATGCTTTCCTAAATCATCTTTGAGGTGAATGAGCTTCTTATTTTTTATTGCTTTTCTTCTGATTACTTGTTATGTTCTCATGTTATGTGTAGATAAATATGTGTTTATTAGGTTGCTGTTGTGTCTTAGTTTATTATGACTGATACTTTTGTTCGTGTATAACACAAGATCAGTGGTGAGGGTCATAAGAAGCTCTTCCCTTCAAAAAAATATCAGACTTGGTTAGGCTTCCATGGGGAGAGTACTCAAGCATGATTATGGTTTTTCGTAACTTAACCGGCGTAAATAAAGTTTGCATATCCAAAGATTAGGTTGCTAACAAACTTTATAACACAAGATCAGTGGTGAGGGTCATAAGAAGCTCTTCCCTTCAAGAAAATATCAAAGAGCATAGTAGCATAGTAGCTAGGCTTCCATGAGGAGAGTACTCAAGCATGATTATGGTTTTCGTTTAGATTTGGTTTTTAACTGATTGTTTAGACAAATCTCAGACTTGGTTAGGCATGTGAAAATAAATAATTTCGTTTGGTTTTTCACTCTCGATTCTGTTTTCCATTTCCGAATTTTCTGAAATTGTTTTTCTATAGAAATATAAATGCAGACTGACCAAGTTTGTTAATACTTATATCCGAGACATTGTCAAATGATTGTTTTTTATAAATAGAAGTTTGGAACCAGTGTTTTTATTAATTAGTCATCCACTTTTATTAATGATTGTGAAAATTTTCTATAATAAGATAGTTTTTAAAGTGTCTGTTTCAGGTTTTCCACTTTTCCTGCTAGCTTTCTTATAGAATTCCACTAAATTAGATTCCAGAACGATTCCAGTTTAGGTTCTTGTCCCAGGACGGTAGAAAGAGCACCTCGCTTTCAAGTGGTTTCATCGATTTTAGATTATCTGTGTATTTGCTGCAAAGCGGATTGAATTCAAATGTGATTCGACGAAATCTGAAGGAGATGATTTCCAAGAAACTATGCTTTGTTACTCGACGAAATCTGAAAGAGATGATTTCCATGGTTTGATGATTCTTTTGTTTTGGCTTTCTCGCTGGCGTCTTCTCGCCTTTCCCATGGGACATAAAGTAGATTACTTGTGGTTGTATCCAAAAGTTGCGGATTGTCCAATTTCCCAAGGGAAATCAACTTTCGCAAGAACTCCGCATGATGGGAGATTGGACAAAAGCTTTCTCGATATGCTTTCTTAAACTAGATTATCCTCAAGAGAAGGGGTTATATGTAGAGCAACCATCTTCAACTGGAAGCATCTGTGACAGCCATTAAGGTTCCCTTTTGAGCTGCTGAAGACCGGAAGTGCTTATGTGTGAAGCAATATTATTTTGTTAGTGTCTTTAGTTACATGTTTTGTATTAGCTTGCACTGGTATATTGCAACTTTGCAAGGAGCAAGTTAATAATCATTTCTTGGTATGTACATATGACTATACGCGCTTTTTCGTCTTAGTTTTGTCTCTGTCTTAAGTTGATAATGAAGCTTGATTACAAGCACAAAGGTGACAAACTGACAATGCATTATAAGATAACTTTTTATGTGGGATCGCTTCGTGAGTACTTACATGGAAAGGCTCTAAGGACGTTCTGGAGTTGAAATTGCTCTGTTACATTCATAGAATTGCTAATGGAGAAAACTCTTCTCTTGCTACTGAAATATTAGTCGATGTGTCATCTTCCTTTCCTAAAAAAATGTATTTGCTTTTGACTCAGGAATTTTCACTAGAGAGCCAACACAAATGCCAACCATTGGCGCTGTTGCAGTGATTGCATTCATGAATCCTGTCTTTTGTTCATGAGGTGAATCGCAATCAAGGGTAAGCATTCTTTGGTCATATGATCAGTGTCAGTAATTTCAATCACCAAGTAACCGAGTTTTGAGTTGCTTTCTGGCTGAATCAATGGTTAACTCCATCAAAAGAATCTTCATATGGTGTGGTATGTTTGTGCAGTCGCAAACTGAGCAGATGATCCGCAGCAAGCTCTAACGCAAAGGCGACATGAACATGACGAGATGAAATGTGTATTTTGTACTGATTTTTGATCCTATGATAAACCGAATTGGTTTATTATATTAAATTTTCAATGGTTTTTATATTAACTTTTCAATGGTTTTGTCTATTCTTGACTCAGTTTAACGTCTGCTACTAAACTCTTTTTTCATATTTCATATTTGATTCTGATAAAGTAATAAAACCAGACCAAAAAAAAAAAAGGTATTAAAACCAAATACCAAAATGATCTTAAAAAAATATAAAATCAAAAATCCGGTCACTGGAAATGATAAAAATGAAATCGTGACCGTCAAATACGAAAAATGATCTAACGGCAATCCATCTTTCTTCCTAATCCAAATTTCCAGAGAGATCGAGAAGAAATCCAATCACCCGAAGATGAGATTTTCGACAGCGAACAGATTTGTTCTGATGAAAGGTAACCTTGGAACTGCTTCTCCCTTGTTTTCCATTTGTGGTTGCTGGGTACGAGCTTTCTCTGGTGGTAGCTATGGTTACAGAGAGAAGATTAGAGATGGGATTCTTCGGGATATTAAGTTAGATGATGCAATTGAATTGTTCAGTGAGATGGTCGAGTCTCGTCCTTTGCCTTCCATTGTCGATTTCAGTAAACTGTTGAGTGCTATTGCGAAGATGAAGAAGTTTGATGTTGTCATCTCTCTGGGTGAGAAGATGCAAATGATGGGAATTTCACATGATCTCTATACTTACAGTATTTTCATTAACTGTTTCTGTCGCCGTTCTCAACTCTTTCATGCGTTAGCTGTTCTTGGGAAGATGATGAAACATGGCTTTGATCCCGATATAGTCACGCTTTCTTCGCTTCTCAATGGATATTGCCATGGGAATAGGATTTCGGATGCAGTATCTCTGGTTGATCAAATGGTTGTAATGGGATTTAAACCTAATACCGTCACATTCAACACTCTGATCCATGGACTTTTTCTCAACAACAAAGCTTCAGAAGCGGTGGCTTTGGTTAATAGAATGGTTGCGAAAGGTTGTCAACCGGATCTGGTTACTTATGGTGTTGTCATAAATGGAATATGTAAGAGAGGTGATACTGATTTCGCTTTAAATCTGCTCAAGAAGATGGAACAAGGGAAAATAAAGGCTGATGTTATAATTTACAATACAGTCATTGATGGTCTGTGCAAATACAGAAATGTGGATAATGCACTTGACCTATTCAATGAAATGGAGAACAAAGGAGTTAGACCGGATGTTTTCACCTACAATTCCCTCATACGTTGTCTTTGTAGTTACGGCAGATGGGCTGAATCAGCTCGACTACTAAGCGATATGATTGAGAGGAAGATCAACCCCGATGTATTTACGTTCAATGCATTGATCGATGCATTTGCGAAAGAGGGAAAACTTTTGGAGGCTGAAAGTTTGTACGAGGAGATGATCAATAGGTCTATAGATCCTAATACCATCACTTACACTTCACTTATCAATGGGTTTTGCATGCACGATCGCCTTGATGAGGCCAAGGATATGTTTGATTTGATGGTTAGCAAGGACTCTCTCCCAGACGTAGTGACTTATAATACTCTTATAAATGGATTTTGCAAGTCTAAGAAAGTAGAGGATGCCATGAAACTCTTTCGTGAGATGTCTCAACGAGGATTGGTTGGGGATACAATCACTTACACCATTCTAATCCAAGGGTTTTTTCAAGCTGGAGATTGTGAGAATGCCCAACAAGTTTTCAAACAAATGGTTTCTGATGGTTTGCCTCCCAATATTATGACATACAACATTTTGTTAGATGGTCTTTGCAATAACGGGAAGCTAGAGAAAGCATTGGTGGTATTCCAGGATTTGCAAAAGAGTGGAATTGAACTTGATATTGTCACATATAATACTATGATCGATGGGATGTGTAAGGCTGGGAAGGTTGAAGATGGGTGGGATTTATTTCGTAGCCTCCGCCTCAAAGGAGTGATGCCCAATGTTGTAATATACAGTACAATGATCTCAGGATTATGCAGGAAAGGCTTAATGGAAGAAGCTAACGACTTGTTTAGAAAAATGAAAGAAGATGGGCCTCTCCCAGACAGCTGTACCTATAATACGCTGATTAGGGCACGACTTAGAGGTGGAGACAAAGCAGCATCGGTTAAACTCATCAAAGAAATGAGGAGTTGCGGGTTCTGTGGAGATGCTTCGACAATAAGCATGGTCTTTGATATGTTGAAAGATGGAAGATTGGACAAAAGCTTTCTCGATATGCTTTAAGAAACACTTGTAATCATCCCTGACCCTGAGAGAAAAGTTGCGAGGTGAATCAACTTTTTTTGCTGCTATTCTAATGGCAACTCTTTTGGCATAAAATTTTCATGTTGCTGTTTTGTCTGAATTTCATGAAAACGACGATTTTATTATTGTCCAGATAGGTTTCAGACAAGGGGTGATCCAAGCACTTGTTCACGCAAGATCAGTGGTTAGAACTCTAAGAAGCCCCCTTCAAGAAGATTTCAGATTTTAAAAGATGTTTAGGTTTTATCGATTTGGTATCCTTTGTCCTGCAGATTAAGTTGGAGTAGAGATGGAAGAGAGGATCGATTGTAGGCGATGACAAAGATCGTTTCTACTTGTAAAGAGAGACTCTGCAGTCAATAGGCAAACCAAGAGTGATGGGGCACCAAAAATCATGCCAGAAGGAAGCAGAACATGTTTTCAGATTCCATTTGGAGTTCAATGTCTCTGTCTCTGCATTTCGAGGTCTTTGCACAAACAAAAACAAATGACTATTTTCATTTCTTGGTTAGCAACATACATAACTACTGTTCGAGTAGAAGTGTTTAAGTCAAGATAAACCAACTCGATCTAGATGAAACTAAATTCATAATAACTGAATCTGATAAAATTTATTAAACCAAATTTAATCTCTTTCTCAACTAAAGTAAAATGCATTTTCTATCTGAGAATGAATGCAAGTAACATCTGAGTTAAACACAATTAGCTAAATCTTGACAAGAAGCTCAAGTAAAGCAGAGAGCTAAACCGGTATACTTAGACCGGTTATCTGAAAAAGAGAAATAACAAAAATTTTACACATGTCTCACATCTTTTATGTAGTACTAGAAAATGACCCGGGTTACGTCCGGGTATTTGTTTGCTATTTTAGTATCAATAAAATGGTATCATGATTTTTTTTTGATTTTGTGGATCGAACAAAAATTTATATTTTTTAATATAAAATTGATAAATTGATTATTTCACTTAAAGTATTTTCGTTGTTTAAGATTCAGAATTTATTCATGTGAAATATATACACAAAATAAGTACACAATTTAGTTATTGGCGACATGTATTTTTGGTTACCTTATAACTCATTCTTTATCAATAAATTTGATATTAATTCATTATATTTTTTTCTTATATTTATGCACATTTCTTTTTCTCTAAAAATTTTTGGATTCATTGTATTATTTGAAATTTAGTAATACCGAAATAGTGATTTCTTTAGCTGAAACACAAAACCTTAAAAAAAAAATTTAAGTATTTATTTATGTTGGTTCTTTTTTGTCTATTATTGTATGATTTTTATTTTCATACAATTAAGGACTAACTTTTTTTTTTATACCAATTCAACCGCTTACTCGAAAAAATATATGAAACATAACATTTTATTAATGTATTTTCCAATTTTAAGTTCATTGCATCAGATAATATTTTCTATCAATTGGTTTAATATGTTTTTGAGATTAGTAATTTTTTAATAGGTAACGTTGATAAAAATGAACGCAAAAGTAAAATGGCAAAAAAATTGAAGAGGGTAAAAAAACATCGACAAACTTCACTCAGTAATGGTTTATTGAAAGTTTTAGATATTAATTAAATTAAAAAATTATACAAACATCAATAGAAGTGAAAATCTCAATTATATGTAAATTTATGACCGCAATTTTTGTTTTGATCAAAAGTATACATATAGACTTCATGTAATTGTGGCACCAAATGCTACTTTTTCTTTTAGTGCATCGGTATTTTTTTTTAATATATCATCCTAAACTATTGCGAAAAATAAAATTTTATAATATGCCTACTTACAAAAGATATTGGTTAGAATAAAGTTATAAAAAAACATTGTTAATAAGACAATGAACTCCTACAGTTGCGTCGTTGCGATTACGGGTTGGGTGTCTATGTTTTAGAAAGAGTTTTTTTACACTCTTCCAATCCAAACAAAAAAAATCTTTGGCTATTTTTGAACCATTACCATCAACATACTCTACTTCCACATCATTAAAAATAATTATTACAACATTAGCATGCTTATTACAATCAACACACTATTTCACTTCGAAGAGTATAATTCTCATTTCTTAAAAAAAAAATATATATATATATATATATATATATATATATATATTCTTCTCAAAATTTAGTTATATTGTTGATGTAATGTCAACAAAATCACATCAACAAAATCATAATATAATTTTCAAAAATCTCTTACACACGTAAACTCTTATCGCCTCTCTATAATCTTTTCGCTTTTTTGCTATCTTAATTTTCTCTTATGAATTAACTTAAAATATTTTGTTATTATATTTCTTTATCACTTCAGTTTTTAGATTGTACTCATATAAATACCATACGCAATGTAACACTCTAAACAATTTTTTTATTATGACCGCAATTTTTGTTTTTATCAAAAGTATACATATGGACTTCATGTAATTGTGGCGCCAAATGCTACTTTTTCTTTTAGTGCATCGGTGTTTCTTTTGAATATATCATCTTAACCTATTGCGAAAAATAAAATTTTACAATCTACCTACTTACAAAAGATATTGGTTAGAATAAAGTGATAAAAAATATTGTTAATAAGACAATGAACTCCTACAATTGCGTCGTTGCGATTACGGGTTGGATGTCTATGTTCTAGAAAGAGTTTGTTACACTCTTCCAATCCAAACAAAAAAAATCTTTAGCTACTTTTCAACCATTACCATCAACATACTCTACTTCCACATCATTAAAAATAATTATTACAACATTAGCATGCTTATTACAATCAACACACTATTTCACTTCGAAGAGAATAATTTTCATTTCTTAAAAAAAAAAAAATTATATATATATATTCTTCTCACAATTTAGTTATATTGTTGATGTAATGTCAACAAAATCACATCAACAAAATCATAATATAATTTTCAAAAATCTCTTACACACGTAAACTCTTATCGCCTCTCTATAATCTTTTCGCTTTTTTGCTATCTTAATTTTCTCTTATGAATTAACTTAAAATATTTTGTTATTATATTTCTTTATCACTTCAGTTTTTAGATAGTACTCATATAAATACCATACGCAATGTAACACTCTAACAATTTTTTTATTATTTCCAACCATGCAAAGTTACATTCAATTCTGAATATTCATATAACCTTTTTTATATATAATAAAAATAAGAAAAAATATGCTGATAAATGTTATATTTCTGTAACCCAAAACAAATATATGATAGTTGTATGCACTTTCAACATTAACTTTTGATACTAATCAATTCATACTATAAATCTCAAAATATAACATGACTATTATTTTCTAATATTTTCCATGAATTATCGATAATTTCTTTCAATAAAATTGTATAGTAGCAAATCTAATGATACTACTAATGATCGAATATTTTATCTATTCCAACAATAAAAGTATTCATTTCTCTTGTTCTTATATATTGTTTTAGATAAAAAAAATAAAAAATTTATATGTGAGCAAACTTATATATTGTAATATTAAAAAAATTAGTAAGATTACTAATAAATTCATAATACTTGTTCACCTACCTACTGTTATCTTTTGAAATATCAACAATTTACAATTGCAATGAAACTTAAAAGCGAAAACCGAAATTAAAAAAAGTCCACTAAAATAAAAATTCTTTAAAGTTATGAGTTTATGAAATAAGAATATTATTTATGGATTTTCTATTAAGAAAATAAATGAAAATGCTAATGTGGCATATAAATATTGAATGTTTTAAATCCTATGTCCATATATCAGTGTATTTCACTTTATTTTAATTAAAAAAATATCAAAAGTTTTGGACACTCAAAAAGATAGAAAATTTATGTAATGTCTCATTGTCATGTCATTTTACGTTTTTTCTAAAATATGTAATTTTTTTAAATGGAAAAATTTGTGAAAAGAGAAGAAAACACTTATAAAAAAAAAGGAATTGTCAATTATGAATGATATTTTTATAATTAAGACCAGTACTACCTTAAGATTAAGAAAAATTCCTAATCTATAGTGTATAATATTTAAATAGGAAAATAAAAAAATTTAAAAAAAGGAAATTAATATTATGAAATAAAGAAATTATGTCTTAATTTTCTATTAACAACACAAAGTTAAATTAACGTAATTCAAAATACTGACATGGCATAACACTATTGGTGAATTTAAATCCTACGTGAACGGCTTTAGGAGCTATGTATTTTTTGTTTTATTTTAATAATTTGGTAGTCATTTTTTTCTTTCTTCAAATAACACTTTATTATGTTATACTCTAATATGAATATGGTGTTGTAAAAAACAGAGAGATACTAAAAGCAAAATTGGGTTTTTCTTCAAATTTTTTTTTTTTAGTTTAGTTATTATGTTATGAGTTTGGTAAAATTTATATCTATATTCGCCACTGAATACAGTAAAATAGAAATATGGATATACAAACCTACAACACAAAAGAATCAATGAAACAAAAGTGTAGATTGAAGGATCATGAGACGACACAAATAACATATACGTAATTGGTAGAAACCACAATTCAAGAATTTGAAAATATGTGAAAATAACATTGAAGAAAACATACCATAATTTATAGGTAGATAAATACGTGATCTCATATTTGCAAGAATATGACGGTAGTAAATACATGATTTCATAGCTGCATAAACATTATGGTAGATATAGTAAATAGGACATGTAACATAAAAGTTTTTAAATAAAATCCAATTAGAACACATGATCATATTAGCATCAAAAGTACGATGATGATACATCAAATTTTTTATAGAGAATACGTACCTGAAACCAAAACGAATCTAGATGTAGAGAACACAAAAACAGGTTCAGGTGAACAATAGAAGTAACCCAAATGATTAATCGAACAAATAATTATAGTAACCCAAAAAAGATATTAAAAAACAAAAAATTAAAAGATCTACGAACTTACGAAAATCCAAAAATACTGAAATAAGTAAAATGATGGAGAGGTATACCAAACATATATATATATATATAGGACACATAAATTTAGGGCTACACTTTAATGAATATTACTTGTTTACAAAATGAAATCAACTTGTTTACAAAATGAAATCAACTTGTTTACAAAATTTCCTATAAATTTAGGCAAAATTAAGTTAATTAGGAAATTTTATACAAAATTAAGGAAATTTCTTAATCGGTAGTTTAGAAAATTTAAATAGGAATTTAAAAATTAAAAACTCCGTAAAAACGGAAATTATTTAAACCTATGAGTTTATGATATAAGGAAATTATGTCTTAGTTTTCTATTAACAATAGGAACAAAATTAACTTAATTTTAAATGCTTACATGGAATAACACTATTGATTGATTTAAATCCTATGTGGACGCCCTTAGGAGCTTATAGCCTCAACTTTTATATAACATAGATGATTTTAAGATATATATAATACTAAAAAAACCAGTAGAATGAAAAAACAAAGTACACGATTTTGTTTTCATTAAAAAAGCCTTTTTTATCTACTTGATCAAACTTTATGATCTTCTCGATATGCCAAATTAATTTCATTGTATTTTAGTTTTTTCATGGCAAAAATGTTTTCTAGATTTTCTAGTCTGAATTTTAGTAATTTTTATATCAAAATCCTAAAATTTTTAATTTCATATACATTTTCCATGAATTAGTGATAATTTCTTTCAATAAAATTGTAAAATAACAAATTTAATGATATTACTAATGACTAAATATTTTATTTATTCCAACAATAAAAATGTTCAGTTCTCTTGTTCTTATATAATGTTTTAGACAACAAAATAAAAACTTGAGAAATTTCAAAAAATACCGTTTTTCAAGTGTCACTTTACAAAAATGGCACACTTTTGAAATCTTTACAAAAATTCCATTTTCAAAATTATTTTTTCTTTATATTATTTATGTTTGGGTTAATTATGTTCTATTAGGGTTTAATTATGAGGGTTTAGGAGGGTTTAGGGGTTAAAATATTTTTTAGTGTTTAGAATTTTAAGATATAAAGTTTAAAAATCTATAATTAGTGGCATTTTTACAAATGAACACCCCTAAGTGGCATTTTTGCAAATGTTCAAATAAAAATTTGTATTTTTGAAATTTTCCCTAAAAACTTTATACATATGAGCAAACTTATATACTGGAATATTAACAAATTTAGTGAGATTACTAATACAAAACCATTTATTTGACCTATTGCGAAGACGAAATTACCACATTTATAATTTCATATATTTGCTCATCTACCTACTTTTATCTTTTGACATCTCAACAATTTACAATTGCAAAGAAACTTAAAAGACGAAAATCGATATTACAAAAACCCACTAAAATGAAATTTTTTTAAAGTTATGAGTTTATGAAATAAGAAAATTGTTTATGGATTTCGTATTAACAAAATAAATAAAAATGCTAATGTGGCATATAACTATTGAATGTTTTGAATCCTATGTCTATATACCACTATATTTCACTTTATTTATAATTAAGACCTTAAAATTAAGAAAATTTCCTAGTATGTAGTATCTAAAATTGAAATAGGAAGTTAAATTCACAAAAATAGAAACTACTTAAAGTGATGAATTTATGAAATAAAGAAATTATGTCTTAATTTCCTAATAACAACAGAATTAAAATTAACTTAAGTCTACATGTTGACATGGCATGTTACTATAAGTTGATTTAAATCATACATGGACGCTCTCAAAAGCTTATAGCCTCAACTTTTATATAGTATAGATTACTAGGTATAGGACCTGCATATACGTGTCAAATCGATCGACTAGATTTTGACACATGTTAAAACAATTCCAATTAGATTTTACCAAATATATTATATAAATCTTTTTTTTTAAACTTATATATATATTTATCAAATAGATTATTAAAATCAACATATTTCCAAATCTTATATATATATATATATATATTAATTAATACAGGTGAAAAAATATTTTTGAGTTCAAATAAACTTAGGTTTACAAACCCAAATATTCATGGATTATAATATTTTGCCTTTATATAATAAACTTTTGTGCTCTCTCAATATTCTCATTAAACAATCTTCCAAAAAAATTATTTCAACTTTTTCATTATTCATTAGAAAATAATATCGATTACTCTCTTATTCGATAGGTAAGATAGATTACAACATAGATACTATCACATTAATGACTACTCAACCAAAAAAACATCAATAATTAACATTAGACCAGTTAAATAGAAAATGTGTTTATCGTCTTGATTCATATCTAACTACAATTTGATTTTATTTTAGTGCATGAAAATATGCGGATCATTCACTTCCTTGCAAAATTTGAGAATCAATTATAAAATTTTATTAAAATTTGTAATTTTAGTTTGCAATTAAAACTATAAGATTCGATTGTCAAAATTTTGGAAAAATAGATATATGAGAAGATACATAAAAAAACCTAATTCAATTAGGAATAGAAAACAAAAATTATTTGAAAATACTGTAAAAATGAAATAGAGTTGTATATGCGGGAGATCAAATAGATTTGAAAAAAATAGAGTAGTGAAGTAGTAAATATTAAATTACTTCAGATATTTATAGAAAAAATAAATATTTGAAATTTATTTTGGAATTGAATCTGAAATTTAATTATTCAGACATTATCAAATTTATTTGAGAATCTAATAAGAGAAAAATCAAGATAAAAACAAATAATTGTTAAATTTATTTAGTATTAAAGTTTTTGATCATATTTTGTTTATTTTCATAGGTGACTTAATTTTGTTTTGTATTTTTTTGAATTTTATTTCCTTCGCTACGATCATGTTAATTACCAAGTTTAATGCATAATGCTTTATATAATAAGATTCATGGATACATACAAATAACCAAAAAATTATCACTATATAAGAGACAAAACCGAATAAAAGATTAACACGCTGCTTCCCTATGTATGTAAACCTTACAACGTGCTAACAAATTGCCACCTGAATGTTTAAAACCTAAATAAATGTCATATTTCATCAATTAATACTATTCTCATCCCAAAAAGAAAAAAAAAAAATTCTACTAGTTCGGTTCAAAGAAATAAAAACCGCTATTAAACCGGGTTTGACCACTCTTCTGTCAGATTTTACATTCCCAAAATAAACCGTAAGCATAATTAGAAGGTTTGGTGAAAGAAAACCGATAATAACCGGTTCTAAATCCAAGACTACCATTGAACCGGTTATAAGAATATTGATCATGCTTGTTGAATGCAGCCTGAATTCGTCGGGAAATTGTGGAGCTCTCAAGGATTCCAAAGATTTGGTTTTTGGTTTTGCAGATTTTGGAGTTTGTTCGAGAAGATGAGATTTGCGAGTTTTCTGGGGAAAGGTAATCTTGGAACTGCTTCTCCTTCGTTTTCCATTTGCGTTGTCCGTAGCTGGAAAGGAGCTTTTTCTGGTGCTGGTTTTGATAACAGAGAGAAGATTAGAAATGGGTTTCTACAAGATAGTAAGTTAGATGATGCAATTGATATGCCCGGTGAAATGGCCGAGTCACGTCCTTTACCTTCCATTGTTGAGTTCAGTAAATTGGTGAGTGCTAGTTATGGTTACAGAGAGAAGCTTAGAAATGGGTTTCTACATGATATTCATTTGGATGATGCTATTGATCTGTTCAGTGAGATGGTCAAGTCTCGTCCTCTCCCTTGCATTCTTGATTTCAGTAAATTGTTGAGTGCTATTGCAAAGATGAAGAAGTATGATGTTGTCATCTCTCTGGCTGGGAAGATGCAAATGATGGAAATTTCACATAATCTCTATACTTACAGTATTTTGATCAACTGTTTCTGTCGCTGCTCCCAACTCTCTCATGCTTCAGCTATTCTTGGCAAGATGATGAAACTCGGCTATGAGCCCAGCATTGCCACGTTTAACTCTCTGCTGAATGGTTTCTGTCAAGGGAATAGGATTTCTGATGCTGTATCTTTGGTTGATCAAATGGTGGAAATGGGATATAAACCTGATACCGTCACATTTACGACTCTAATCCATGGACTTTTTCTCAGCAACAAAGCTTCAAAAGCGGTGGCTTTAGTTGAGCAGATGGCTGTGAAAGGCTGTCAACCGGATCTTTTTACTTATGGTGTGGTAATAAACGGAGTATGTAAGGGAGGTGATATTGATTTGGCTTTAAATCTGCTCAAGAATGGAAGAAGGGCAAATAAAGGCTGATGTTGTGATCTATAGCACAGTCATTGATGGTCTTTGCAAATACAGAAATGTGGATGATGCACTTGACCTATTCAACAAAATGGAGAACAAAGGAATTAGACCAAATGTTGTTACCTACAGCTCCCTCATAAGTTGCCTCTGTAATTTCGGAAGATGGAGTCATGCCTCTCGATTACTTAGCCATATGATATGGAGGAACATCAACCCCGATGTTGTTACTTTCAATGCATTGATTCATGCATTTGCGAAAGAAGGAAAGCTTTTGGAGGCTGGAAGTTTGTACGAGGAGATGATTCAAAGGTCTATAGATCCTGATATTTTCACTTACAGTTCCTTATCAATGGGTTTTGCATGCTTGACCGCCTTGATGAGGCCAAGTATATGTTTGATTTGATGGTTAGCAAAGGTTGTCCCCCAGATGTTGTGACATATAGTAGTCTTATAAATAGATTTTGCAATTCTAAGAGAGTAGAGGATGGCATGAAACTCTTTCGTGAGATGTCTCACAGAGGATTGGTTGGCAATACAATCACTTACAACACTCTTATCCAATGGTTTTTTCAAGTTGGAGATTGTGAGAACGCACAAATTTTTTTCAAACAGATGGTTTCTGCTGGTGTGCCTCCCAGTATCCGGACATACAACATTTTGTTGGATAGCCTTTGCAATAACGGGAAGCTAAAGAAAGCATTGGTGGTGTTCCAGGATCTGCAAAACAGTGAAATAGAACTCGATATTTTCACATATAATATCATCATTCACGGGATGTGTAAGGCTGGGAAGGTTGAAGATGGGTGGGATATATTTTGTAGCCTCAGCCTTAAAGGAGTGAAGCCTGAGGTTGTAACATACAATACAATAATCTCAGGCTTGTGTAGGAAAGGCTTAATGGAAGAAGCAGATGCCTTGTTCAGAAAAATGAAAGAAGACGGGACTCTCCCAGATAGTGGTATGTATAATACATTGATTAGGGCACATCTTAGAGATGGTGACACAGCTGCATCAGTTGATCTCATCGAAGAAATGAAGAGTTGCGGGTTTGCTACAGATGCTTCAACTATAAGCATGGTCTATAAAATGTTGTGCGAGGGGAGATTAGACAAAAGCTTTCTGGACTTGCTTTCCTAAAGCATTTTTGAGGTGAATGAGCTCCTTCTTTTTTATTGCTTTTCTTCTGATTACTTCTCAACCGGTTCTTTATGTTCTCATGTTATATGTTTATATTAGGTTGCTGTTGTGTCTTAGTTTATGACTGATACTTTTGTTCGTGTATTTCCCTGTTAGGTTGCTATAACACAAGATCAGTGGTGAGGGTCATAAGAAGCTCTTCTCTTCAAGAAAATATCAGACTTGGTTAGGCATAATTACCAAAGAGCATAGTAGCTAGGCTTCCATAAGGAAAGTACTCAAGCATGATCATGGTTTTCGTTTAGATTTGGTTTTTAACTGATTGTTTAGACAAATTTCAGACTTGGTTAGGCATGTGAAAATAAATAATTTCGTTTGGGTTTTCACTCTCGATTCTGTTTTCCATTTACAAATTTTCTGAAATTGTTTTGCTATAGAAATGTAAATGCAGACTGACCAAATTTGCTAATACTTATATCCAAGACATTGTCAAATGATTGTTTTTTATAAACAGAAATCCTTTCTGTTTCTATTAATTAGTCTGTTTCAGGTTTTCCACTTATAGAATTCCACTAAATTAGATTCCAGAAAAGCTTGTTTGGATACAAATTCCAGTTTAGGTTCTTGTCCCAGGACGGTAAAAAGAACACCTCGCTTTCAAGTGGTTTCATTGATTTTAGATTTAAGTGAAATCGTCCCATGGTTTGATGATTCTTTTGTTTTGGTTTTGTCGCTGGCATCTTCTCTCATTTACCATGGGACATAAAGTAGATTACTTGTTGTTGTATCTAGAAGTTGATGATTGTCAAATTTCCCAAGGGAAATCAACTTTCGCAAGAACTCCGCATGATGGGAGATTGGACAAAAGCTTTCTTAAACTGGAAGAAACCATCTTCAACTGGAAGCATCTGTGAGGACTTTTAATATTTTGCCTTTCTTGTGATTACTACTTGACGCAGTTTATGTTTTCGTGTTAAATTTGTAGTTGTGTATGTGCTGCTTCATGGACATGACTGGTACTGCTCTTTGTTAAGTTCCCTTGTAGGTTGCAAACACACTTGATCAGTGATGAGAACAAGAAGTCAACTTTTTGTCATCCTTGAAACAATAGTTGAGCAACCCTGTTCCCTTGAAAGCAGCATGTGTGAGGTAAATGGACTTTTATATTGAAATGTATGTCTATCTTTGGTTACTCTTTTTTCTAAGCTTCGTGAACATGACTGATACTGTTCGTTGTTATTTCCTTGTAGGTTTGCAAACAAGAGTTGATCCAAACATATGTGGCATTGTAATGTCAACAGGAGCTTACTTGTCAGAAAGATTTTATGATTTCAGTTAACTAGTGGAAAAATATGGATTTATTGGTGAAATTCTTGTAAACTGCAAAGGTTCTCAACTCGTATTGAATCTGCTTCGCGCATGGATACAACAATTTTGGTGTTCTTTGAGAAGATGAAAAGAAAGCTTACAAATTATAAATTGATTGATGGAATATAGTTTTGGATTAAGGGAATCAATGAATTGAGCACTAGAGTCTGATCATAGAATCACATAGTGAACCCAGAGCAGGGTTAAGAATTCTTTGATGTTCATTTATTAGCAAAATGGCTTAATAGATAAATACGTCCACTGCATTGATGTTAATGGTTGGTGATAATTTTTTTTGGTGGGTGATATGTACTTATATAGCGTGGAATATAGTATTAAATTTGAGGTAGATCAGAGTTGGATCTTAGTAGTGAGATAAATAAGGATTTGTCTGTGAGTTTGCAGGGGGAGAGGAAATGCATCCTTCTCTACTGATTGTTGACAGGTTTTGGTTTTTGTAAGCCGAACTGGTTTATCGTAAGATTAGCTTCAGCAGTGATTACAGTGTCTTTCTTGGGTACAGCTCCCCTGCATTCATAACCTTATTTCTTTTCCTTAGTTTTGTCTGCTTGGGTTTTAGTTGATAAGGAATTTGCTTTCTTCTGGTATTTTGCGACTTAGGGACTTTTGCTAGAGAGCCAAAAGCTAACGCCAACTATTTCTAAGGATCTTGATTGCCACACTTTTCACTACATCTTTAGTTTCTTTTTGTATGTTTTCTTGCAGTGATGTTCCCACGGCGCAGTTCATTGCATTCATGATTTTTGTCTTTCGTTTGTGAAGTAGATCTTGTGAATCGAAATCAAGGTTAAGTATTGTTTGGTCATATGGCCCATCTTTTGATGAGAAGATGGCTTAATCAGTGTAATAAAGTATTGTGAATTTGAGCTAGGGTCAGTTTCAGTAATATCAATCACCGAGGGACCGAGTTTTGGGTTACTTTCTGGTTGAATCAATGGTTAACTCCATCAAAAGAATCTTCATCTCTTGGTATATATTACCTTTCTTGTTGATACTCTTATCAAATCGCTGTCTTTTATCTTCTTCTTGATGCAAATATCTTTGGTTTGTTTCTTGCAGTAATGTTCCCCATGGCTCAGCCGTTCATTGCACAGTTCTTGTAATGTTTGTGCAGTCGCACGCTGAGCAGATTATCCGCAGCAAGCGAATGTCCAAGTACATGGACCAAAAACTCTTACGCAAAGCAGTGATGATGTGTTTTTTTCTTCTCAAGATGTTGATTTGAATCTTAAGTGTGAGATTAAAAAAAAAAAGGTGACTTGCAGGAAATCTCTAATGAACACATGGTGTGTGAGTGTTAAGACTAGTGAACATGATAAGATGAAATCTTGACCGTCAAATACCAAAATGATCTAATGGAAATCCATATTTCTTCCTAAGGTTTCATGAATTGAGAGCTACGCATTGTCCATTTCAGGGTTTCAGAGTAAAAGATTGGGTTTCGAGAAGATGAGGTTCGACGACAGCGAAGAGATTTTGCTCATACTGCACGCACAGGGCCAGCAAAACCAACAAGCAACATTGCTAAGTGTGCAACATGAGAAACGTGACTGTGACCGGTGAAGTTTGATTCAAAGTGAATAAACCGAAAGATAAAATTTCGAAAAGCATTTATTTCGAAAAAGCCGTGTTAGAAATGTCACATTTTATAAGTGAAGAAGATTTTATTTTTGAAAAGAAATATTTCTTGACCACAATCCCAGTTCCTAATCATCATTATTAGGAAAAAAATAAAACCAAAACCGAAAATGTAAAAACCAAACCAAACCGTAACCAGAGGACTCATGAGAGTAATCCGGTCATTGGAATTGATAAAATTGAAATCATGGCCGTCAAATACCAAAAATGATCTAACGGCAGTCCATCTTTCTTCCTTGTTCTCTCTCTCTTTCTCAGTTCTCACGAATTGCGAGAGTGAGAGCTACGCACACTCTTCATTTTAGGGCTAATCCAAATTTACAGAGAGATCGAGAAGGAACCCAATCACCTGAAGCGGAATCGTGAAGATGAGATTTTTGACTGCGAAGAGATTTGTTCACCGGAATCTTCTGGTTAAAGGTAATCCTGGAACTGCTTCTCCCTCGTCTTCCATTTGTTGCTGGGTACGAGCTTTTTCTGGTTACAGAGAGAAGATTAGAGATGGGTTTCTTCATGATATTGAGTTAGATGATGCTATTGCTCTGTTCAGTGATATGGTAAAGTGTCGTCCTTTGCCTTCCATTATTGATTTCAATAAACTGTTGAGTGCAATTGCGAAGATGAAGAAGTATGATGTTGTGATTTCTCTGGGTGAGAAGATGCAAATGTTGGGGATTCGACATGATCTCTATACTTACAGTATTTTGATCAATTGTTTCTGTCGCCGCTCTCAACTCTCTCTTGCTTTAGCTGTTCTTGGGAAGATGGTGAAACTCGGCTTTGATCCCGATATTGTCACGCTTTCTTCGCTTCTCAATGGATATTGCCATGGTAATAGGATTTCTGAGGCGGTAGCTCTAGTTGATCAAATGGTTGTAATGGGATATAAACCTGATACTGTCACATTCAACACTCTGATCCATGGACTTTTTCTCAACAACAAAGCTTCAGAAGCGGTGGCTCTAGTTGAACGGATGGTCGTGAAAGGCTGTCTACCGAGTTTAGTTACGTATGGT
The DNA here is from genome assembly GCA_964056655.1 of Arabis hirsuta. Classification (NCBI taxonomy): domain Eukaryota; kingdom Viridiplantae; phylum Streptophyta; class Magnoliopsida; order Brassicales; family Brassicaceae; genus Arabis; species Arabis hirsuta. The sequence continues at coordinate 1,481,471 of OZ053311.1, forward strand.
GTTGTCATAAATGGAATATGTAAGAGAGGTGATACTGATTTCGCTTTAAATCTGCTCAAGAAGATGGAACAAGGGAAAATAAAGGCTGATGTTATAATTTACAATACAGTCATTGATGGTCTGTGCAAATACAGAAATGTGGATAATGCACTTGACCTATTCAATGAAATGGAGAACAAAGGAGTTAGACCGGATGTCTATACCTACAATTCCCTCATAAGTTGCCTTTGTAATTACGGAAGATGGAGTGATGCCTCTCGACTACTTAGTGATATGATAGAGAGGAAAATCAACCCCGATGAGGTTACTTTCAACGCATTGATCGATGCGTTTGCGAAAGAGGGGAAGCTTTTGGAGGCTAAACAATTGTACGAGGAGATGATCCAAAGGTCTATAGATCCTGATATTTTCACTTACAGTTCTCTTATAAATGGGTTTTGCATGCTTGACCGCCTTGATGAGGCCAAGGATATGTTTGATTTGATGGTTAGCAAGGACTGTCTCCCAGACGTAGTGACTTATAGTACTCTTATAAATGGATTTTGCAAGTCTAAGAAAGTAGAGGATGCCATGAAACTCTTTCGTGAGATGTCTCAACGAGGATTGGTTGGGGATACAATCACTTACACTACAATGATCTCAGGATTATGCAGGAAAGGCTTAATGGAAGAAGCGAACGACTTGTTTAGAAAAATGAAAGAAGATGGGCCTCTCCCAGACAGCGGTACCTATAATACGCTGATTAGGGCACGACTTAGAGGTGGAGACAAAGCAGCATCGGTTAAACTCATCAAAGAAATGAGGAGTTGCGGGTTCTGTGGAGATGCTTCGACAATAAGCATGGTCTTTGATATGTTGAAAGATGGAAGATTGGACAAAAGCTTTCTCGATATGCTTTAAGAAACACTTGTAATCATCTTAACTTGAAAGCATCTGTGAGGACCCTTTATATTTTGCTTTTCTTGTGATTACTTGTCGACGCAGTTTACGTTTTCATGTTGAATTTGTAGTTGTGTATGTGCTGCTTCATGGACATGACTGGTACTGCTCTTTGTTAATTTCACTGTTAGGTTGCAAACACACTTGATCAGTGATGAGAATAAGAAAGCAACTTTTTGCTAAACAAGCTCATAAAGAGATCAATGCAATAATGTGTTTGGGCACTTGGATATCGCAAAGTAATATTCGAGGGTGATAACCACAACAGAGTGGTCGACGCAATACAAAACGGAACAACCAATCTGAAACTTAGTCAATACATGGAAAGAATCTCAAGTTGGAAAACTGTTCTAAGTGTTGTACCGTTCAAGTTCCATAAACACGAAGGGAATCGATGATTAGATGATGCTATTTTTGATACTAGATTAATACCATGCGCACAACATTTTATATTAAAAGTGCTAACAGTATGAATCATTTTAGTTTTAAAAGATAAATAAATAAATATATATAATTAAATGATATATAAAATAAATATTATCGGGATTAGTTTTTTTTTGTTTGAAAAGCAACGAATCACTGAGTGACATGTGGTAAAAAAAGAAGAAGTTATGAACCTTGCAAGATCATCTCACAATTCATTATCTCATATAGATTTTTTTTTCATATTCAATTCTCATGAGGAGATCTACCAAGAAGTTTTGATGTTGGCCATTGACCATATCCCATCTCACTTGTCGCGCTTACATGAAGAAACAAATTAGCTCGATTTAAAACTGTATAACCCGGTTCTTTTCTAAGAAAAATTTATTTATTTTAGGCAACAAATGAGATCTAATATCTCTTTCCGAAATATAGTTAAATTCTCTATAAAACTTTATAACTAACGTTTATATGGTCATCTTCCAATACGCATTCGTGTCTTCCTACATCTACTTTTCTTTTACCTCTCTAAATTAAAAACAAAAATCGTAATTTTTTATTCATTTATTTATTTATTTTTAATTTTAATCTAGTTTTCATATCTAGTAATTACAAATAAAAAATATAAATAAACATGTACTAAATGAATATTTACTATAAATTTTCAAAGAGTTTTTTTTTATGATGTGGGCATCTTAGATTGAGGGAGAACCTAATTATATATATGATTCCCTCTCTAATAATATTAATATTATTATTTGATGGTTAAAACACACAAATTAAGAAACCACATAAATACTACAATTTTTGTGTTTTTACATAAAAAACTAAAACTATTTCGCCAATCATAAAAGTTACTGCATAATTCAAATAGTCATAAAAAAATAAAATGTATTAATTTTTTTTTCTTGATAAATGAAAACCTCAACTAATCTGACAGAAAAAGAATTACGTAAAACATCAAATGATACGATACGAAGAAAGTATTTGTCCACAGTCTTTTCTTTTGTTTGAATGAAATTTTTGTCCACGGTCTCTAATTCTTCTTTACCATCATGAGCATGTAAAGTGAAATAAAATTATGTGTGGTGGAATCGTATATCTCACCGTATTTATAATGTATAATAAATAATATTTTCAGATGATTAAAGAATTAGAGTTGTTTAGGCAGTAAATCATACTATTCATATTTAGAAGAATAAACGTGAGAAGTTAAAAACTCAAGTAAATAGCAGTGCTAAATAGCAGTGAGAAGGTAGCAGGCTTTGAGGCTTATTAACCATTTAACCTTCTACCACGATGGTGCATGGCAGTCAGAGAAAGCAGCGACATATCCGGTAGAAATAGCGATATATCCGGTGGAAGTAGCGACGAATCTGGTAGTGCGTGGAGGTCAATGAAAACAACGACGAATACGGTGAAAACATGTGCATAGAAAAATGAGCTTTTGGAGAAGACAAGCGATCCTGGAATGCCCACTGAAACAACCGCTATCTTGAAATGTAGACGGCTAACTTCTTATATAACGGATAATACATTATGTTGCACATATTTTCTTTTTATAATTTAAGTACTTTTTATGTTGTGCAGCATACTTTACATAGTGCGTGATAGCTGAGTTATATCAATAATTGAGTAGGTTTAAGATTATAAATACCAATTCATAGTCGGTTATCTTATGATTTAGATGGATAATTTACTATTCATTAGAAAAGTATTGAGTTGGATAATAAATTAGTTATACGACTAATATATTAGACATTTAAAAATTAGATTTTAACAGAAATGTTTGATGGTTAATTTTTTACTTGGCCGGATATATACTCAAAGAGGTTAGCAATTACTCCATTACAAATATATTTATTATCGGCTAACAATACTTGTATAGGGTTAAAAAATTTATTGTAATGTTTAAACGTTATGCTTACCTTTAATTTTATGCTTAACACATGTATAATTTAATATTTATGGGGTTAAAACAATTTGTAACAAATTAAAATAATATTAGAACACAAATACAAAGTTGAGTTTTCTCCATTACACATAACGTGTTCCATTTGTTCACCATCTTTTTCTATTTCAGGTTTTTGTCATTTGTCATTTTCTTCTTCGATACAAATTATTGGTGAGCTCTGGTGGTTAACTGGTTAAAATAACAATTATATACAAATATGAAATTTAGACCAACGTCCCAAATACACCACCAAACAAACAATTATTACCTCATCAAATTCCATTTCATTCATTGAAAAATTACATTGGCCAAGTGACATGATATCCTTGAGATTGAAGTCTAGCATTTCTAGCTAAATGATCGGAAACACCATTAGCTTGACGAGCTACTTTTAAAAACGAGAAGTTACAACGGTGAGCGATTTTGACAATGTCATGAATTTGGACAATATATAGTAAGTGCCTAACATATTGAGACTCCAAATCCATTGTTCTGTTTTGCAACAGCCCATATAAGCCTTCAAAATCGCCACAAAAAGTAATATCCTTGTAACCCAACCTTTGCAACTCCATAGTCGCTACTCTCAAGGCTTCAACCTCAGCTATAGCTGAGGTTTGTGTCGGCTTAAAAGATCCTGCTCCTCGTAGAATCTGTCGTGAACACTCATCATGAACACTCCAACCAACACCAATATCCACATGAGGTGAAATCCAAGACGCATCAACAAAACAACATTTTTGATTAGCTAATTGTAAAACCTGCTGCATGGTTTGTAATCTTCTTGGTTCTACTCCTCTATTAGCTACTGTATTCTCATCACTTCTATTACCTTGAAGATTTGCATTATCATCATATTCCTACGATTCCTCCCATGATTTCATATCCTGCAAAGCTTTGTTAATGATCATAGGAATGGGAAAACGTCTTTGATTAAAAATGATATCATTTCTGTGTTTCCATATCCTCCATCCCATAAAGTAAAACAAAGCTGCCTGATCAGGGAGTTCCTGAAAATTGTCCATAAAATCAGTATAATTTTCCATTAACCCTCTTGCACACATGGACTCTAATTCAGGTTTCATTAATGGTAAAAGCTCTCAGACTTCTTTACTTACCCTACACTGAAACAACATATGATTAATAGTTTCTTCCTCTTCCCCACAAACTGGACACAAACTATCATGTAAAACTCTTCTTTGCTTAAGTCTTGATGCTACAGGAAGAGCATTGTGCATTACACGCCACCAGAAATGTTTTATTTTGGGAGGAACATTTTGCTTCCAGATTGTTTTAAATTGAGAGATTGGAGTGTGAGAGGACTGACCTTTCTGTGCTCTCAAAAGATTATAGCCAGATTTGACAGTATATGCTCCATGATTTGTATACAGCCAAGTACTCCTGTCTGACATCCCTGTGATTGAGATTCGTTGTTGCTTGACCAAAGGGATATCAAGAGGGTGAATTAAAGCTTGCAATTTAGCATCATCTCAATCAAAACCATTTTCTAATAGCAAATCTTTTACCTTCAAATCTGGTCTAATGGCATTTTGAACTGGAATTGGAGCACCTGATGGACATGTAGGGAGTCATGGATCTTTCCAAACCAACACTGTGTCTCCATTACCAATGTTCCACTTAATTCCTTTCCTCAACAACCTGTTGCCTTGAAGTATGCCTCTCCAAGCATAACTTTAGGACCACTTTTATTTGGCCTCCAGCAATGTTGTTTTTGGGAAATATTTTGCTTTATATACTCTTGCCAACAAAGATTCTAGAAACTGCAATATACGCCAACTTTGTTTAGCAACAAGAGCAATGTTAAAATCTATGATATCTCTAATTCCCAACCCTCCAAATTGCTTATTCAAAGTGATCTTATCCCAAGCTAACCAGCTAACTTTAGATCTCTCCTTAGTAGCTGACCAAAAAAACCTTCGAATAACAGCATTGAGACGATCTATCAACTTCTTAGGTAATACAAAACAAGACATACAATAGGTAGGAAGAGCAGTAAGCACAAATTTTATAAGAACTTCTTTTCCAGCCGGAGACAAAAGCTTAGCATACCAATTCTCGACCTTGCTAGTCATTCTTTGAACAAGGTAAGAAAAAGTATCAACCTTATTCCTTCCTACAAACTCAGGCAAACTCAAGTACTTCCTAAAACCTCCTACTTTTTTAATTGTAGTAGCATTCAGAATAGACTGCTTCAGAACAGGATCAATACCTTTTGAAAAAGTAACAGCTGATTTACCAAAGTTCACTTCTTGTCCTGAAGCTTCCTTATATACCTTTAACAGAGATATCAAATTAGAAACACTCATCTTCACTGGCTTTACAAAAAAGCAAAGAATCATATGCAAAAAGAAGATGAGAAATAGTAGGAGCAGTTCTACTGACTTGATAGCCTGATATTTGTCCAGTAGCTTGAGCATTAGAAAGCAAAAAAGATAGAGCTTCTGTACAAATTAGGTATAAATAAAAAGAAATGGGATCTCCCTGCCTAATACCTCTTGAAGGAATTATGGTTTGAGTGGGAGTACCATTTATCAAAACTGAATAAGTAACAGATGAGATACATTTCATTATCCATCTACACCATTTATCATCAAAACCCAATCTATGCATCACTTCATCAACAAAACTCCATTCCACTTTGTCAAAAGCCTTGCTAATATCTAACTTTAAAGCCATATAAGGAGAAGCAAGTTTCCGTGTATTCAAAGAGTGAAACATCTCCTGAGCTATCAAAACATTATCAGTGATATATCTACCCGGAATGAAGGCTGATTGGTTCTCAGAAATAATATAATTCAAAATCTTTTTAAGTCTCTCAGCCAAAACCTTAAACAACAACTTATATGCAACATTTGCTAAGCTTATGGGTCTAAAATCCTTTACTTCTAAAGGATTCTCCACTTTGGGAATCAAACATATATGGGTATGGTTCATTGCTGGTTCAAGTTCCTCAGTTTCCAAAAAGTTAACAATGAAACTTACCACCGAATCTTTAACAGTTGTCCAGTTATCCTTATAAAACCCCACTATTAGGCCATCTGGACCTGGAGCTTTGTCTGCGTTCATCATTTGAAGGGTTTGGTAAACCTCCATCTCTGTTACAGGCTGAATTAACCTCTGATTCATCTCTTCAGTGACTCTAGGCTGAAATGACTAAAGGAAAGAATTTGTAGCAGGAGACACATTAGAAGTGAAAATATCAGTAAAGTAATCAACTATCAACTCATTAATATCCTCCTGCTTAAAAACCATATGACCAGAAGGAGAAGCCAAAGCTAATATACGATTAAAAGTACGCCTTTGATTAGTTTTAGCATGAAAAAACTTGGTGTTCTTATCCTCTGCTTTTAACCAAAGTACTCTACTTTTAGCCTTCCAAAATTCTTCTTCAAGTCTATAAGCTTGTAATAGATTTGACTTAAGCTCACCAATGATTTGATAATCAATAGCCGAACTTTCATGAGCTTCTTGAATAGCCTTTTTAAGCTCCTTAATACGCTTTTGAGTATTAGTAACATTCTGAGATCTCCAATGAGCTAGTCCTTTTCTACACAATTCTAAAGCTTTACTGAAATTGTGACTAGGGACATTGGAACATTTTGATTCTCAAAGTTGTTTCACTCTATCATTAAATTCGGAATCAAACCGCCATCTTCTATCATATCGAAAAAGTTTCTTTCTCCTCCAAATTTGAGATTCTGTATGAAGGAGCAAAGCCCTATGGTCTGAGAAATTCCATGGCAAAACTTGAACTAAAGCTGATGGATATAGATCAAACCAGTCACAAGAAGCCATAACTCTATCAACTCTAGACCTAACAGTATGAGAATATCTCTTTCCCACCCAAGTGAATTGACCTCCAAAAGATTTAACATCACTCAAACCACATTTGTTGACAAAGTTTCTAAAAGGTAAAAAAGAGTTGTCTGACCTGAATGCACCACCAAACTTCTCATAAGGATACTTGATATCATTAAAATCACCAATAGCAAGTCTTGGCAAATGATTATAACAACCTGCATCTACCTGATCAATCATTGTTTTCCATTGCTTATTACGATTAACAACCCATGATTTCCATAAATATACGACAGACAAAAGCTTTTATCACCTTCCATTACATAAATATCCGTATGATACAGGGTTGGAGTATTTACAAAAACTAGCTGGACATGCTCATCCCAAAAACTTGCTAGTCCTCCCGATAGTCCATTAGCTGGTAAGACAAAAGAGTGAGCATAATTAAGGTCCTTACAAAGCATATCTACAACATCATATCCGACTTTAGTTTCAACAAGGAACAGAATATCAGGTATAGAAGACTTCCTGATATCCTTAAGATACTGAATTGTCAAAGTGTTCCTCAAACCTTGACAATTCAGATGCAATATTCTCATGTCTGACTGGGTGGTTTAAGGGAAACCACCAAACCTTTGCGAGCTTGGGTGTTGCCACTTGAAGCACTACTTGTTGATTCAACTGCTTTTCCTTCAACCTTTGTATTTTTACAAGAAACTTTCTTCTGAGCCGGCAGTGCAATTTCCATATCTGTTTCATCCACCTTTCGCTTAGTTCCCTGAGCAGAAGAGCCCCCCCATAAGAACATCCTCAGCAGTAATAGCTACTGCATCATTCTCAGCTATAGCACCAGAGTTCTCTTCTTGTTGACAAAAGCCCTGCTCCATTAAATACTCAGATATTGGATGTAAGATCAAAGGCAATGATTGTGAAGCTCCTGAACTTTCTCCCAAATCATGTCTCGAGTTCAATCCTTCAACAGCTGCTCTTCTTTCTTTATTAGTGACAAAAGGATCATGACCAATCTCCATAAGAGCTCCGGCTGTGGCTGAAAGAGTTGAAGCTTTTGGACACCTATCATATCCATGTTGCAAACTACCACAAGTAGGGCAAAACTTTTCCAAATTCTTATACTTGAACTCCAATTCAACAGGTTGTGAAGAGTTCAGAATCTGGACTTGTCGAACCAGAGATATTTCACTAGCTATATCCATCGCAACACGAACCTGGGCTTCAGCCGGCTTCTTAAGATGCAGTACGGGTTCAGTGATATGAACTTCCTCAACATGACCTATCTTGGAACCAATACTTTCTACTATATGATGCCTACGAAACTCCTCAGGCAGCTTATCAATCCTAACCCAAAATGGTATAGTGGATAGAAATTGAGGAGAGTTCCGATTAATCCAACGGTCTACCGCTACCATCCAACCTCTATAGTCATACGGAGCATTATCAAGCACATACAGTAACTGATGTTCTTTAGCAAAATAAAAGTTAACCGTACCATCATCATTGACCTTAGAATCCACACACCCTTTAGCTTCCCAAGAAGCTTGAAAAACTCTTTTAATTCCAGCCGGATTTTGATGTTCAAGATTCAAGCCCTTGACCACTAAACACAACTGATGTTCCTTCTCAAACTGATTTTGAGCCTCTAAATGAACATCCTATTTCTCCTTGTCAGATCCCAAGCGAATCTCTTGCAACATTTCCCAAATCTCTTTTTGTGGCTGCATTTTTAGATCTATAGCGAAGAGAAGAAAGAAACTGAACGAAATAGAAGAAGAAAACTTAGATTTGCTTTAGATTTGAGAGAAATCAGTCCAAGAGAACTGAAGATTGAAGATCGATCGAGATCGAAAAGTGAATCGCGAAGTCTCCTGAAGGTTCGCGAAAGTTCGAGTTGTTCTTTTTTTTAAATAAAGTTTTTGCCGTTAGCAATTATTACCTCTAACTTACGTTTAATGGGCTAACTTAAGTTTTAACCTATATTATATATTATCAAACCGAGATGACATTGGATTATGTGCTACTTCTCTTTCTGACTCAAATGAGGACAAATCTAGGTTGCATGGAAACTCCGTCCGAGATGCGTTTTCCGTTTCGGAAACCGAAATTCTTGGAAACTCCACGGAAACACGTTTCCTAAAAAAAATTAATTTGGAAACGCGTTTCCTAAAATATTTTAATTTGGAAACTCAATGGAAACTTTAATTCCGTTTTGGAAACGTGACGAAAACTCGTTTCCTAGAAATTTCAAATTGGAAACACAACGGAAATGTTCGATTTTGTTTTAGAAATGCGATGAAAAATTGTTTTTTACGTAATAATTAAATAGTTTGGAAATGTAAGCATATATTTAATACTTTATAGATTAAAAACAACAAAATTATGAAAGATTCCGTTTGGTTGAGAGGTCAAAAACAACAAAATTATTATACTTTTTGTTTTTGTTAAGCTATTTAATATTTATGTATATAATTTGTGTTGTTCAAACTGTTTTAAATCTTGTTTTTGATGTTGTTGATTCATATATATATATATATATATGTGGGCGTTTCCAAAACGTACCCGTTTCCTAATATTTTTAGAAAAATCGTTTCCACGTTTCCAAACGTTTCGTTTCCATGTATCCGTTTCCGTTTCCATGCAACCTAGGGACCAATTAAGACTTAGAATGGTGACAGCGTTTTGGACTGTGCGGAACAAGCGGTTTAAGAGGTGTGGTGCGGTACAAGTGCGGTGCGAGAAGGAGAAACGCATCATGCAGTTAGTGCGGAATAAGCGGTGCGGACAATGTTTGAATGGTGATAATTATAAATATGGTGCGGGTTTAATAATTATTAGAGTTTTATTATTTTTTTAATATTATTTTAAATTCTAAAATGAAATATTTTTAATGAAAAATGTGTAAATTGCAATCTTACAGTATTAATTTTTTCAGATTTTTTAACTTAAAAAAATATGGAACGCACTAAACCACACTTCATTGGATGTGTTTGTCTTTTAATATGCGCGTTCTAGGCTTTTATGCACAATATGGAACGCAGTTACTGTATCCTTCTTTTATTTTTTTTTTATATTTTAATACACAAACCACAAATGAAAATAATGTTGAATGGAGACAAATATAAGTCCCGCCCACTAAAACGCTCGGAACGCACGAAACATTCAAGGCCTAAGTTGAACTACCAACAGTAACACCAGCACGACCATCAAATGAGTTCGACTCCGTTCTTACCAACTCCTCTTTGCCGCCAGTCACAGACATCTGTCTCTGCAAAAAAGGTTGAAGATGTATAAATGAACAAAAGAATTGTGGGAAAAAAAAATTTTAAAATTACATCGAAAAAAGACGCTCACTTTTTGTTTCAACGGGGGAATTTTAGACACGAACTATGTGAAAACACACAAAGAGTTCACCGAAGCCTCATTCTCTGGATTTCTTAGAAGTGATGTCGATAATCCACAGTTTCTCTCTCTACAAACAAAGTGATGTCTTTGCTTTTACTTCTTTAATTGCTTATCTCAAAAGATCTTTTTTTTTATCTTGTTCTGACAAACATATTATTACACATCCTAGCACTACATTAGATTCACTTTAGCTTTTTTGGTTACTTAGCTCATTATCGTATAACGTATTGCTATCATATGCAAATTCTCAAAAAATTATCTAGTCCTATTAATTTACCAAAAATGTGGATTCATTTTGAATTTGATTCATAGTGGAATATTTTTCAACAATAAATTTAAACCGCTAATTAACCGGTTTTTGACCACTCTTCGGTCTGATTTTACATTCTCAATGCCAAAGGAAGAAGAGAGAACCTATCTTGTAAAAAACTATCCGTATGCAAGGCATGAAATAACCGGATATTTCAAAACTGATTATAACCGGTTTTAAATCAAAGACTGATATTGAACCAGTTGAAGCCTGGTTTAGGAGAAGTTGTGTAGCTCTGATTCTCAAGTATTTGGATCCGACTGGGAATCGAAGCTTGTCCCAGATTACATACTGAGATTCTCGAGAAAATCTTTGGTGATTTCTCGAAAAATTTGGGCGAAAAGAGACATCTACACTTTTCTCTCTCGGACTATTTCCTTCGACTGGGAATTGAAGCTCCAAAGGTTCGTCCTTTTGCACACTCTCTGTATTTTTACTTCCTACACTTTTATATATGGTTTGGTTTTTGTAGTTTCTGGACAAAATTTGTATTTTTCCGGTGAACGGAGATTAGTCTGAGTCCTCTGAAACCATCTGTTACTGTATCAAGCCAAAGTTAACACTTTTACTGTGACAAATCCTTTTGTTGCAGATTTCGAGAAGATGAGGTTTGCGATTGCGTTTACGGCGAAGAGAATTGCTCATCGGAGTTTTCTGGTGAAAGGTAATCTTGGAGCTGCTTCTCCTTCGTTTTCCATTTGCGGTTTCCATTGCTTGGAACGAGCTTTCTCTGGTGGTAGCTATGGTTACAGAGAGAAGATTAGAGATGATGGGTTTCTTCATGATATTAAGTTAGACGATGCTATTGATCTGTTCAGTGAGATGGTTCAGTCTCGTCCTTTACCTTCCATTGTTGATTTCAGTAAACTGTTAAGTGCTATTGTCAAGATGAAGAAGTTTGATGTTGTGATTTCTCTGGGCGAGCAGATGCAAATGATGGGAATTGCACATAATCTCTATACTTACAGTATTTTGATTAACTGTTTCTGTCGCCGTTCTCAACTCTCTCTTGCCTTAGCTATTCTTGGTCACGGGAATAGGATTTCAGGGGCTGTAGCTTTGGTTGATCAGATGGTGGAAAATGGGATATAAGCCTAATACCGTGACATTCAACACTCTAATCCATGGACATTTTCTCAACAACAAAGCTTCAGAAGCAGTTGGTCTAGTTGATCGAATGGTCCTGAAAGGCTGTCAACCGAGTTTAGTTACTTATGGTGTGGTAATAAATGGAATATGCAAGAGAGGTGATATTGATTTAGCTTTAACTCTGCTCAAGAAGATGGAGGAAGGGAAAATAGAAGCTGGTGTTGTGATCTACAGCACAATAATTGATGGTGTTTGCAAATACAAACATGTGGATGATGACCAAATGTTCTTACCTACAGCTCCCTCATAAGTTGCCTTTGTAGTTACGGAAGATGGAGTGATGCCTCTCGGCTTTTGAGTGATATGATTGAGAAGAAAATTGACCCTGATACTGTCACTTTCAGTGCATTGATAGATGCGTTTGCAAAAGAAGGGAAGCTTTTGGAGGCTAAAGAATTGTACGAGGAGATGATCAAAAGGTCTATAGATCCTAGTACATTCACTTACAGTTCACTTATCAATGGATTTTGCATGCTTGACCGCCTTGATGAGGCCAAGAATATGTTTGATTTGATGGTGACATAAAATACTCTTATAAACGGATTTTGCAAGTCTAAGAGAGTAAATGATGGCATGAAACTCTTTCATGAGATGTCTCAAAGAGGATTGGTTGGGGATACAATCACTTACACCACTCTAATCCAAGGGTTTTTTCAAGCTGGAGATTGTGAGAATGCCCAAAATTTTTTCAAACAGATGGTTTATGATGGTGTGCCTGATGATATTATGACATACAACATTTTGTTAGATGGTTTTTGTAAAAACGGGAAGCTAGAGAAAGCATTGGTCATATTCCAAGATCTGCAAAAGAGTGAAATGGATCTTGATATTTTCACATATAATATTATGATTGAAGGGATGAGGAAGGCTGGTGAGGTGGAAGATGCAAAGGGTTTGTTTTATAGCCTCAGCCTTAAAGGAGTGAAGCCTGATGTTGTAACATACAATACAATGATCTCATGCTTGTGTGGGAAAGATTTAACGCATGAAGCAGATGCCTTGTTTAGAAAAATGAAAGAAGATGGGCCTCTCCTAGATAATGGTACATATAATGCGCTGATTAGGGCATGTCTCAGAGATGGTGATAAAACCGCATCAGCAGAACTCATTGAAGAAATGAAGAGTTGCGGGTTCTGTGGAGATGCTTCAACAATAAGCATGGTCTTTGATATGCTGCATGATGGGACATTAAACAAAAGCTTTCTCAATCTGCTTTCTTAAACCAGAGTTGCAGAGCAACCACCTTCCCTTAGAAGCATCTGTGAGGTGAATCAATCTTTGTATATTGCATTTCTTGTGGTTCCTTCTCCACGCAGTTTACATAACCGAAGCTAAAATTTGTAGTTGTGTATGTTATTGCTTCAAATAAACACGCTTGTTAAACACAAGACCAGTGATGAGAATCTGCAATATGATTTTCCCTTCAATAAGACTTCAAACTCCAAAAGATGAGAACTCACTTTTGCTAATCGTATATCGATTCATAGAAAGTTTTCAAGAAGCTAATCTTATGTACGCAAGACCCTTTTGGTTGCAGTTGAGAAAAATGCTTGACTTATATCATGTACATTTGAAAAGAGATAACAGCTTTATTTGAGCCAAGCTCAAAGATATTATTATATGTACAAATACAATTAGTAGTAAACAAAAATTAGAAAGTTAAATGCATTTTTCATTTGACGACAAAAAAAAATCTTATTCAATTCGTAGAAAGTTTTCAGATTCCCTTTGGAGCCACACCAACGGAGTTCAATGTCTCTGCATTTCGAGGCCTAATTTGCACAAACACACAAACCAAATTTCAATTTGGTTAGCAACACATAATTATTGTCGATTAATAGGATGTTCATAGTAACTTTAGTTTGATATAAATTCATAATGAGCTTCTAATGAAATATTTTTAAAACGTTATATAAAACAAGTTTCGGGGAAAAAAAAAAGAGAAAATAAAATAGAGGTTATTGAACATACGTAGTGAATGGATTGGGTCTGGTCGGATCAGATAAGATTGCACTAGACTTATCTTGAATCTGACCTACTTTCCTTAGCCAAGATTTGTTGATAAATTTGTCGGCAGAGGAAACACAATGGTCCGGATCATCGACTTCCGCGACAGCCGCTCTTCTATTCTTTCTTGTACTAACCGATGGACAATGCATAAGCTGCTGCTTGAGGCTATGTCCGGCCATAGCCATGGCTAAAGCAACAAAACCTCCTATTATAGCAACCGGTGCAAACTCTCCCGTTACTGAGAACCTATTTGATAATAATCACATTGATCAAATTATGTTTCTTTGTGTGTGTTATATACAAAATATTTGTAATTTAACTAAAGTTTTGAGAAGAGATTGTTTATAAAGTCATCATGATTGGGGAACAAAATAAGATTTGAAACTAGTAACATGTTTTTGATTAGGGATGATTAGTCGATATGAATCATCTAATGGATTTAAATAGTGCAAGTCGAAATACCGATAAAAATTTGATACCTCAAACTACCAAAATCAGTAAGGAATTAATAGAATTGTATCATAATTATTCATTTTTGTAAGTTTGTTTAGATTAAGGAGTACACCTGAATTTTAATTTAATACTATACCGAACTATTCTAAACAAGATTTACTTTGGTTCATTTTCTTCATAAACCACTACAAGAAAACAGGAAATTAGTGACTACTTTTTGTGACTGTTTTTTTTGTTACAAATTTTTGCGATTTTTTTACAACTGTTTTTTGACTACCGAATATATAGTCAGCAAAATAGTAGCATATGTATGACCAAAAATATTAGTCGTTTAAGAGTCCTTAATTAGCGACTGAATTGGGACGGAGATAAAAACAGTCATAGATTTGAGACTGTTTTGCGACTCCATTTTTAGTCAGTAAGTATAGTCGCAAAACAGTCACAAAATTGCGACTACATTGCTACTGATGTGTGACTAATTTGTATGATTCTTAGAAATTCATCAAAAAATTATTGTATATAAATTAGTTTTAGGTTTCTACATAGATTCAACTGCTAGTTACACTAATATATTATCAAGTAGTAAATGTTTTTATTTAACAAAATTTTATAAACTTTAACTTATAAACTCCTTGCATCTTACTCTTACATAACATCTTAACATATGTTTTCAATGGTAAAGTTTGTTTAAATTTAAAATATTTCAAATTTTAGATAATTGGTATTAGTTTGCTGTTTAATCTTAATATATACATCATGAAATAGGAAAAGATTTATTGGTTAATCATGTAGACTACTTATACAACTAAAAAAGTTAGGGTTTAGGGTATAGATTTGTGACTCAAAAAATAATGTCACAAAAATGTCTTTAATTTGTGACTAATTTGCGACTATAGTAACAATACACAACTACTTTGCTACTAACCTGAAAAAAATTCAATTTCTATATCTTAAAGTTTTAAAAAATTTGTGAGTGATTAGTGACCGATTAGTTGCTAATTTGCTGATTTGCAACTAATCTGTGAGTCACAAAATAGTTGCTAATTTGTGAGTGATTTGTGACCGATTAGTAACGATAACGTTTGAAGAAACAAAATTTAAGTGACCCTTTACAGCCTATTTTGTGACTACCTACATTTTTTTAATAGTCACAAAAGCGTCGCACATATACGACCAACAAACTCGTCCCAAATTAGTCACCAATGAACGACCCCAGATTAATTTGCGATGGTTTTTTAGCGACCATTTTTTATAGTCCGGTCGCAAATCACGTTTTTGTTATCATATTGTGACTCTTTTTGAAGTCACTAATGGTCTGTTTTTTTTGTAGTGAACTGATAACATGAAACCGGACAATTCAAAGCATAAGCTAGAGCGGAACACTTTGATACAATCTGAAGATTTTTATAATAGAATAGAAATTGAGCATGCAAACTAATCACGAAAATTCAATTAGGAATGTTGATATATCCATAATGAAATTTAAAATGGCATTATATATCAGAAAATCTCTTACTTGTTATATGTTTGTTTGGCGCCATCGGAAATTGCGGTCGCGAAACGACGAGAGCTTCCGATTTGTTTGCCGGTCGAGCGCAATTGGCTCTATAAACCAAAAACATAAGAAACAATTTCACAAAAAGTAACAAAAAAAAAAAAAGCAAATAGCTCATCGACTCTTAAAATTGTTCAAACTTACGGTGATTCTTAAAGCCATCTTGGTAAAAATCAACTATTGGAATGGATTTAAGGAAAAAAAGTTGAGATGAATGATGGTTATATATACACAAGGTGGGGATGAGACTATTTAGGATCTTTGTAACTTAAAATGAAGAAAATTTCAAAATGGCATCTTATTTTTAGGCATGCAGAAATTAAATCTCAACCATCAAAACTGGATTAAAAATATATATATATATAAATATAGGGATAATTTGCTCAAAATACAACAAAAAAAAATTATAACTTAAAAACTAACCAAAAACTCCAATATCAATGATATAGATTTTGCCACATACTCCACTTTTACTAACTTTTTAATTTTTAATTTTTTTTTGTTATACACCAAAATGACCCTATAAATATATGTACCAAAGGTCAATAATATTTAACCTCACAAAAAAAAGAGAGAGAAGAAGTTGCCTCCTCTCGATTAAAATTTACTGTGAGAAAATTTTTGGATTACTAATTTCTTTTGTTTGTTAATTGTTTTTAAGTGGTCTTTGTGACAATTTGGACCTACCAAATTTTGTTAAGTGGTGTTTGCGACAATTTGGAGCTAGAGTAAGCTTTGCTAAGATATGCAAAAGAGTGAAACAGATCTTGGTATTGTAACATAAAATATCGTCACTCAAGGGATGTGCAATGCCGATAAGGTGAAAAAGCTTGGGGTCTATTTTGTAGCCTCCGCCTCAAAAGAGTGAAACATGATGCATTGATCTCGGGTTTGCGTGGGAAAGGCCTACAACAAAGTGAAATGGATGCATTGTGTGTAAAAATAAAAGGAGATGGGCTTCTACTTCGTTAATGATGACACGCAAATTAGGAATTCTTAACGGTATCAGCTCATTACTATAAGCTGCGGCTATGATCACTCATTACTCAAATAACGTGATACAAGACAAGGCTTTTGCTCTAAAGTTGGAATTTCATTGGTTTCAAAAAAAAAAAAAAATGGAATTTCATTGGTTTCAAAAAAAAAAAAGGTTGGAATTTCATCTTGCTATTGTGCTACGTTAAAGAATTTTCAGTGTATAATGTGATAAAAAAACGTGTGAATTCATATTTTAAATAAATTCCATTACTTTTAAACGAATATATGGATTTTACCATATTTATGATTTTTGTATACATTTTCGCTATAACTTTGTGATTTTTTTCCTACTATTGCATTCAAGTATGATCTTTGTTTTTAAATTTAACTACTACTCTAAATAATTGGTGATAAACTAGATTTGTAAGAAATTTATGATGCTATTTAAAAAAAAACATATAACGAAAAAAGAAAGAAATATGATTCTATTCAATAATTTTGTTATAGTTATCTTTTTCATTCACCACTTTCTATTTTTATACAATTTTCGACATAATCATTCCTTATACCCCGGTTTCTATTATGTAAGAATGATTGTTACCAAAAGCGTGGTGGTATAGTGGTAGCACAAAAAAGTTTATTCTTTAGTGTCTAAGGTTCAAATTTCTTTTGGAACGGAGAAAAATTCTTTAAATCAGAATATCTAAAAACTGTCTCCGAAAACCGAAAAATTTATGAGCCAGAGTTCGGGTTGAACTTATTAAAACAATGAAAAATTGATTGTTTAGGAAACATGTAATAGTCTCTCTAACTCGATGTCTACGTCCATGAGCATGACACCTCTACTTCCAATCCAAGTAATTTACCATAACTTTACGATTTTTCTATAATAGATATTATATTTATTACGTCTCATACAACACATTATGAGATTATACATCTGATCAAAATGTCATGCTATGAGTAAGAAACAAAATACATATTAGGAGTGAAACAATCATAAGTTGCTTTTTATAATAATTTAGACGTTTTTGATGATCTTCATGCATGCATTCGAATAATCTTCCATGCATGACATATACTTCTCCACATATTCTGTTCTCATCGCCAAAACAAAAGAAAGAGAAAAAAAAAACTTTAGTTATATCCAAAATTTTATATTAATAGAACAAACAAATATAAACAGCTATATTATTCAAATTATCGAGTGAGGAAATGATATTCCATTTTTCGTGTTTGAAAAGATAATTAATTTATATTTTAAGATTTACAAAGATAATTTGTATATATGATCAGTTGGTTAGTACTGAATCGCAAGAAACTATATCTACATATATAAACAAAACATTTGAAACTTTTTAACTACTAACAAAGTCATTTAATTCTTAAAATTAAAACAAAAGCAAAAAAATAACAAAGTCAGTTAATTTGCAAAGGATTAAGCTAACTTATGTACATTGATTAGTCCTTAATAAACACTAGGTATAAGAAGAAGAAAAAATCTGAAGAAGTGAAAAGTTTAACTTACTTGGGTTAGTCCCAAAAGGGGCGCAGCTATTAAGAGCAAAGCCAAATATGCAAAAGAACCTGTTTCCATTTTCATCTGATGATGAAGGAGAAGGAGATTTTCGACGATGATGACGATGATGATGACGATGATGATGATGAAAATCTGATGAAGGGGAAGGAGAAGGAGATTCTGGAGTATGATGATGAGAATTTAATGAAAGAAAATCTGAAAATAGATCGAAATCGAAAGAGGTATCATCTTGTGAAGGAGAAAGAGAAGGATCACGATCACATCTACCAGATAAATCACATAAAGGACGATTTGCATGAACCAAAATATTTTCCATTCTCATTACTATTATCATCACCATCATGAACATGGCTACACTTTTTGTGTTCATCATTTTTTCTCTTTTGGCAAAAAGTTTTTTGAATAAGAGTTGATGAAGTTTTTTGTGAATTAATGTTGATGTTTGAGTGCTTTGTTATGAGTGTATATATAGGAGGATGTGTGTAAGTTTGTGTTATAGATGTATGAAAAATATTGAGGTAAATTGTCAAAGAATAGTTAAAATCTAGGTGCTTTTCCAACTAGGAATGATATTATATATACCAGTTCTTTTTTATTCATAAAATATAAGATAATAATTACTTAAAATTAATCATTCATGAAGGTATAAAATTTGAAGTATCATATAGAATTTGTTTTTATATTTGTACCTATTTATTGCCAACATAAAATAATCAATTATTGTTTAACAAATTTGTACCTACTTTCAAATTTAATCTTATATAGTTTACTATGTTGATCAAATTTCTCAAATAATAACAAATCGAGCTTAATTAATTTAGTGTGAAAATTTAGGAAGTATTATGATTTTGTTGCAAGATAAGTTCTTGAATCATATTTTCCAAAATATTCAATAATTTTTTTTTCAATAATATAGAGATACGCCTAAATATAGCACTAATTTGAGTTGTTTCATGAACCTAATTAACTTCTTAAATCTTTAATTTTGACATCCCTAAAACAGTAAAAACAATTAAAGAAAAAATCAATCTTTGATTTATGGTAGTGTGATAATTGGAAGTATTAATATTTTATTTATAAAATGAGTTTTAATATTACAGATATTTCTCACAATAACAACAGGAATTTTTTTGAGAAATGCCATTTTAAAAAATGCTATATTTCCAAAATCTTTTTAAAAAGGGCAATAAAAATACCATTTACTCAAAATATCATTTATATTTAGGTTAACTATGTTATGTTAGGATTTAATTTTTAGGGTTTAAGGTTTATTAGCGCTCAAAATCCTTTTTATGGTTTAAGATTTTTGGATTTAGAATTTAAAAATCTTTAATAAGTGATATTTTTGAAAATAGATAATTTATGGTGATATTTTTGAAATTTGACACGTCAAAAGAGATATTTTTGAAATTTGACACGTTAAAAAAGATATTTTAGAAATTCCTCCCAACATAAGTTCAGTTCTATTATGAACCTAGCATAAATTTTTAACTTTCCAAATTTTAAAACAGTTGAAAAACAAATAGTTCAATGCGGTTGCTTTGTCAATCAGCCGGTTTTAAAAATCTTTGGATCAAGATATTATAACTTACAATCCTCTATACAATACATGGGGTTTGCTTGTCTGGTCAACTTGATAAGCCTAAACAAAGGTTTGACTTTATAGTTAGTATAGATTTTCTCCCGTATAGAGTGACTTGTACTAGTAGGTTACAAGGGATTTTGAAAGTCTAGAATGTTAGAATATGCATGTGATGAAACTCTTCAGCGAGATGTCTAAAAGAGGATTAGTTAGCAATACAATCACTTACAAGACTTATATCCAAAGGGTTTTTAAGCTGGTGATTATACGATTTTGGTCAAGATGTTTTAGTTGGATGGATTCTTATGGCATACCTCCTAATATGTGGATGATAGGGTATAATTTCAATCAAATTTTTACCCAATGTAAAACAACCTAAACTGTAAGTGCACAGTCAATCAATTGTATTACTTAGGGATTGAATCCAGAGAGAATCAGAAACACTCAATATCATTATGAATTAAGAACTACGCTACGTCAAACAAGTAGTTTTGAGAGTACTTAGGGCTTTAGCTTTGGTTGATCAGATGGTGGAAATGGGATATAAACCTAATACCGTGACATTCAACACTCTAATCCATGGACATTTTCTCAACAACAAAGCTTCAGAAGCAGTTGGTCTAGTTGATCGAATGGTCCTGAAAGGCTGTCAACCGAGTTTAGTTACTTATGGTGTGGTAATAAATGGAATATGCAAGAGAGGTGATATTGATTTAGCTTTAACTCTGCTCAAGAAGATGGAGGAAGGGAAAATAGAAGCTGGTGTTGTGATCTACAGCACAATAATTGATGGTGTTTGCAAATACAAACATGTGGATGATGCATTTGACCTATTCAATGAAATGGAACCCAAAGGAATTAGACCAAATGTTCTTACCTACAGCTCCCTCATAAGTTGCCTTTGTAGTTACGGAAGATGGAGTGATGCCTCTCGGCTTTTGAGTGATATGATTGAGAAGAAAATTGACCCTGATGCTGTCACTTTCAGTGCATTGATAGATGCGTTTGCAAAAGAGGGGAAGCTTTTGGAGGCTAAAAAATTGTACAAGGAGATGATCAAAAGGTCTATAGATCCTAGTACATTCACTTACAGTTCACTTATCAATGGGTTTTGCATGCTTGACCGCCTTGATGAGGCCAGGGATATGTTTGATTTGATGGTTAGCAAAGGTTGTCCCCCAGACGTAGTGACATATAATACTCTTATAAACGGATTTTGCAAGTCTAAGAGAGTAAAGGATGGCATGAAACTCTTTCATGAGATGTCTCAAAGAGGATTAGTTGGGGATACAATCACTTATACCACTCTAATCCAAGGGTTTTTTCAATCTGGAGATTGTGAGAATGCCCAAAAAGTTTTCAAACAGATTGTTTATGATGGTGTGCCTGGTGATATTATGAC
The DNA here is from genome assembly GCA_964056655.1 of Arabis hirsuta. Taxonomy (NCBI): domain Eukaryota; kingdom Viridiplantae; phylum Streptophyta; class Magnoliopsida; order Brassicales; family Brassicaceae; genus Arabis; species Arabis hirsuta. Next base: position 1,502,999 of record OZ053311.1, read on the forward strand.
ATACAACATTTTGTTAGATGGTTTTTGTAAAAACGGAAAGCTAGAGAAAGCATTGGTCATATTCCAAGATTTGTAAAAGAGTGAAATGGATCTTGATATTTTCACATATAATATTATGATTGAAGGGATGTGGAAGGCTGGTGAGGTGGAAGATGCAAAGGGTTTGTTTTATAGCCTCAGCCTTAAAGGAGTGAAGCCTGATGTTGTACCATACAATACAATGATCTAAGGCTTGTGTGGGAAATTAATCTTAGTTTACTATGTTGATCAAATTTCTCAAACAATAACAAATCGAGCTTTAATTAATTTAGTGCGAATCAAGCACAAAAGACTAAAACTTTAAGCTAAAGATGGAAACTTTATAAAGATAAGAACTTAGAACATCAAAGTATTAATGCTCTAAGGATCGATTCAAGTTACAACGTAAAAGAAAAGCTTCAAAGCGTAAAAAAGAAAGAAAAATCAGACTTAGGTTTTCTTCGGGGTTAAAACATATTTATACCCTCTTAAAACAGTACCCGGGTCGACCCGAGATAAAAGCGGATCGCCCAGCTCAAGTCAACGGTCGATCCGGAAAATTCAATAAAATGCATAAGATATCGGTCATCCCATATCAGGTAAGTGACAGATTTCTGTGCCTATCCGGCGTGTTCTCCGGCTCTCATGTCGCGACATCAGTCCCTCGATAGGCATAATATATCGGTCTTCCTCATCGGTTAGTACCGATATCATGGGATATCGGTTTCTTCAACTTATTCTCTAGCCGGTTTGATGCACCTGGTCCAATGGTCGGAGAGTCTTGATAATTCATCGCAACAAGGAGATAACGTGGGATATCTGTGCACTGGTTTATGGGCATTGACCTCCTGATTCTCAACCCAAGTTACGAACTTCAAATAGGTTTGTTGAGACTCCATCTTTCCGCCATTCCAGGTGCTTATCATCGGTAAACCCTGATGACTCATGACTGATCTCTGCTCCTCTGCTTTTCTGCCTACTCCAATACCTAGCAACTCCTCTGCATAGTCCCTCCTCTGCACTCCATCCAATCCTCAAGGCTCTGATAAGCCAGGTAACTCCAATTAAGCACCAGTACCACCTGAAAAGAGGTAAAAGAAGAGAAATATGTACAATGTCTATCCTAAGACTCTAAGATGCGAATCTAAGCTAAACTATAGCTAAATAGTGCATATATAATGCAAATTGATGCTAAACAGGGGATAAACGTATGCAAATATGTAAACAGACAATGCAAATAGATAATATCAATTATTCAGGTAATTCCTAGGGACAATTGATTCAATTTTCTTTTTGTTTTTGAAATTTTTTAATGCAAAATGAATGTAATGCAAAGATGCAAGACACTATGAATGTGCAAAAAGAAGCAAAAGAAATAAACTGAACATCAGTAACAATTAGTGTGTATGTATCCTATCCCCCAGACTTAGTTCTCACTGTCCCAGTGAGACAGAGAATAGAGAAAGGAGAAGAGAAATACAACAGCGCACACACTAATGAGAAACACAGAATAAAAGAGAAACTAAAAGGAAAGGAAAAGAAAAACTAAACTATTTACAAAGGTAGGTGGTACCTTTAATTATATTGAGGTACAAAGTTTTGAGGAGGAGGGGGAATGATCACTTGATCTCGTGGTAACGAGAATTGCAGGTTTCTAACACAATCCGCCGCAGAGTATTTGAGTTGAGGGAGGAAACACAGCAACGGGGTGTCCTTATCTTCCATATAACGGTAAACTAATGTGTTTGGATACAACCTTCCTGCTAAGGTGTGAGTGGTCACCAGATAATCAAAGTCCATCTTGGCGATGTGCTGGAAATATCGGTGTAGGTTCAGATCAATCCCACATGCAGTAAAGATGGGGGTCAGCAATCCGCCAATACAGATCTGGTAATCCGGATTTGCAATGGCGTCATGCTTAGCTTTGAAGATCTGGTTGAGTAACCAGGACCCTACTTCTGGCCACATCCAAGCGCGGTTCAGTGGCTTGCCGTACCTGTTGTTTAGCCATCTTTGGGTGGCTGCATACACCATTTGTAGCTCTTCCTCCTTGGCCAGGCATGACTGTGGCCTCGCAAAACATGGTGTTGTTGAGGATTCTCAGAGCATAACGGACTGTCGGGTTCCTGACCTTCGAGATTCTGCAAAGACTGGGGTAGTAGATGTCATCATTGGTAATGTTCCTCCATACAAGATCAGCGTCGTCCCAGCGAGGACTCGTTCGAAACATGTCACCAATTATTCCGTATAATGCGAGGAACTTAGCATATTTTAAGGAGTAATGACTCTGCCCTATCTTGAATGAAATTCTTCCCCAGCCAAGGGATGAATCTTCCACCAGATAAGAGGCAGACGTGAGGAACTACCTAGTAAGGGAAGGGTAGGTGTGGTACTCTATTGAAGACAGAGATTGGAAGTTTAACTACGTAGAGAAATCGTCAAGGTTATCTCTGATCCTCATCTCAAAGAGCACTTTCCTGCAGGCCAAAATGGTCGGTACCACAGGGGTCTCGCTGAACCGTTGTTGAAAGGCCCATTCGGCGTCGCTCCACATGTCGGTCCTGTGGTACACTTCATCCCCACTTGAAGAACTCGATGTACTCATGGTCCAGCAAAGGTGAAATATTTAACTGTCAAGGCTTCACATGAAGAGGAATTGGTTACTGGAACACCCAGTTTGGTGTAATCCGAAGGTTGGTAGACGATCGATTAAACGCTGCGGTTCGGTTTCCCTTTTGTACCAATTGAAATCCGTCGAGCTTGATGTTGTTGTGTACCAATATCTTGCTCGTTGTTCATTTTCCTGTGAGAAATATAGTATATCGGTTAAACCCGTCGTTTTAAACCGATGAATGATGCTAGATCAAATTCTTCCTTTACCATCTTTTCCTCTTAGCCTCTCAATCATTAAACTCGTCAATACATGTTGCTAGGTCACACACAAAAGAGATATTATGGAAAACAAAGCATAAACATAGATAACTAAAAGATAGAAATATTTACAAAAGGATAGTCATGAGATTACCTCTCAAGTACGCTTGTTTTATGTCAGTAAACTTGACATTGTTGTTTTTTTTTAGTTGGAAGAAGATGAAGGACCATTCTTTGAGCATGGTCCCCAATCATTCATTGCTGTTGCGATGTGAGCTGCATCAGCTTCGTCTAGCCCTTCAGATGAACCTTGTTGAGGTACAGAGAGATGTTCAGAGCTTCATCCTGATGGGTTTTATCCTCAGATGATCTAGGGAATTCATAGGGCAGTAGGGGTGGAGTCAAAGAGGCTTCAGTTGCTGCCTATGAGGAGCTTGTATTTTCTCTAGTTGGGGGATTTCCTTTCCTCTTTCCAACAGAGCCCTTCCCCTTATCCTGATTAGAGCCGGTAAGCGGATCCCCATAGTCATATGTGGCAGCCTTGACCTTCTTCTTCGTTGATGGAGTAGTTGTTATGTCATAGGTAACCCTGGTATCCACATTTGTGAGTGTTACCTTCTAATTTTTTCAGGTCCGTAACGGCTCCAACAGTTGTCAGGAAAGGCATCCCCAGGATTATGGGCAAATGCTTATCCACTTCCATCTGTACCATAACAAAATCCGTGGGGACAAGAGTTTTTCCAATCTTCAAAGGATAGCCTTCAATCATTCCAAAAAAATCAACTGAACTTGAGTCCGCTATAGTGATTGAACATACTCGCTTTTTCACTTCCTTGATACCCAGTTTCCTTACCATGAAGATGGAGATTAGATTTATGCTTGACCCTGTATCACACAACCCATTTTCATAAAATTCGCCAAGGGAGCAAGGTAAGATAAACCTCCCTGGGTTAAATTTCTTAAACAGTGTCTTCAGAATGGACACCTTCTTCATCATTGCATCATGTGTTTCTGTTGCATCCATGAACTACTTCTAGCAGTCTAAAACTATGTCAATGAATCTCTTTTTCACGGTGTCTCTAGGTGAGACAGCCCTCCTCTGGAGTGGTACTAAGAGTTCATTCATCATCTTATGAACCGCATGAAATGCTTCTTCAAAGTTGATCTTTTGTCGGTTAAAGCAGAGCCTTCAGGTTGAATTTCCTCATTCTTCTCAGTAGAGAGGATCTCATAAGCATCCATAGCGTCATCAGATTCTTCCTCTTGGAGGGACCATTCCATATTTTCTTTGTAGATTTCATCCTCAGAGAAGGTGACATTGCATGTCTCCTTAGGGTTGGTTTCACACTTTCTAGGGAGTGTGCCTGGCGTCCTTTGGGAAGAGGATGCAACCTGAGCAATGCGGTTGTCCAGCGACTTGAACTGAGAGTTCAAGGTTTCAAACTTTGTCTGGAGATCAGTATAACCTCTATCAACATGTTGCTTCAATTTTAACACCTTTTTGTTGATCTCCTGCAGCGTTTTAGACTGACCATCTATTATCTGTTGCAGGACTCCTTTGAGGTAAAAACCAGGTGGGACCTGACGTGCAAGAGTTGTGTGTTGTTGATTCACACCTTGCTGTGGGCGAAATCCAGAGTGTTGTTGTCTAAAGGAGGGAAGTTTCTATCATAGTCACCTCCATATCAAGCATCACTCTGAGTTAAGTTTTCTATTAGATGTTCTGCTTGATTCTCATTTAAACCACTGAAAAATCCAAAGCTTGTAGTATCCAGAAGGGTGCTTGTATTCTTATTGACTACGCGATAGAAGATGCCCAAAAGATTGTCCTTGGGAATGCCATGATGAGGGCAACTCCTAGTGTATTCCTTCAATCTTTCCCAGGCGTCACTCAAGGACTCTTGACTTCCTTGTCTGAAGGAATGGATTGCACTTCTGAACCGAGCTGTCTTCTGTTTGGGGAAAAACTTGCTTAGAAACTCCTTCTTGCAAAGCTCCCAAGTGTTGACAAATTCAGAGGGAATGTTGCGCTCCCACTGTGAAGCTTTATTTCCCAGAAAGAATGGGAAGTGAATCATCCTTATGGTGTCATCAGGAACACTATTTATCTTGACAATCAAACTTGTCCATATGATCCAAGGGGTCTTCACTGGGAAGTCCATTGAACATCGAGTTCTGGACCAGGTTGATCATGTTGGACTGGATCTCAAAGTTGTTGTTTGGCACAAGTGAGGGGCGTATTCCTAAGTCAATACCCCTAGTGTTCGGCTCATCAAAAGCACAAATAGGCCTCAATTCTGCCTGAGTAGCTCCTTGAGCTAGTGGTGGTGCTCTGGGTTGTTGCCCTGCAGCCTGAACTTGTTCTCTCTGCGGACAGGGTTGGGGTTGTTCGGGTTCACAACTGGTGGAACAACTTGAGGATGCTCCATAGTCTCTACTTCCTGCAGCTTTCTAGCCTGAGCTTGTGCTTTGTTCTGTCTTTCAATCCTTCCAATATCTGGAACTAAGTTAAGAAATCCTCCTTCTTGGCTCCTTCTTTTCATACACTGCAGAACAAACACAGAAAGGAGAACAGCAAACATAGATGTAGAAGCAGAGCAAAAATGCAAAACAAAAAGTAAATAAAAACGAAAGCTTTAATCTCAACAAACACTCAAATCCAATATCTAAATACGCTAACTTCCCCAGCAGCGGCGCCAATATGATGAGAAGGATTTTTCGTTCTTTCAAATAAAACCTATCAAGCTAACAACCTAACTCATGATTCAATTGTAGCAAGCATAGGGATCGAACACAAGGAAGACAAGGACTTAGAGTACTAGACCATGGAGGATTTCAGTTAAGCTAAAGCATCAATAACAGTTGGGTTGAGTTGATCAGAACTAAACTAAATGTATTAATACGGGAAATGAACAAAACAGAGACTAAATGGCGAATGCAATGATAATGGAAAGCATCAAATGTGTGATTAGCAACTGATGCGAATCAATAGATTGCGGCTAACAAAGCTAGGGCCTTTCACTTTAAAGTTCAACTCTTAAGCATGGAACACGAATATAGATCATCCCACTTTCATGACGCTACTAACCACTTTGTTGAGTACAAACATCTAATGAACCTTCGCTGCTAGATATAAGTACTCTCCAAACTTAAAGATCAAGTCCCAATAAGCTCACTTAGCTCCTTAACACACTTTCATGGCCAAAGGATCTCTAAGCCAAGCAAAATGTTAGTCCGACATTCCGACAAACACCTTTCGGGCAGCGGAATGTCTCAAGGCGAGATTCAAAGCCGAAGCCAAGAATCAAGCTTTAACCTCAACCTAAGCTCGAGAAAGGTAATATTCAGGCCGAAGCTGAGTTACCGTTCCTCTAAGGCTTCTACATCTACTAATCCGATACTTGACAAGCGGACTACTCACTCATGGCTACAGGAAAAGCCATGATTGAGCTCGAGTGAAGTATGTGCGATAAAATGCAAAATAGAGGCGAATCAAGCACAAAAGACTAAAATTTTAAGCTAAAGATGGAAACTTTATAAAGATAAAAACTTAGAACATCAAAATATTAATGTTCTAAGGATCGATTCAAACTACAACGTAAAAAGAAAGCTTGAAAGCATAAAAATGAAAGAAAAATCAGACTAAGATTTTCTTCGGGGTTAAGAACATAGTTATACCCATTTAAAACAGTACCCGGATCAACCCAGACGAAAGCGGATCGCCAGAATCAAGTCAACGGTCGACCCATAAAAGTCAACAAAATGCATAAGATACCGATCATCCCATATCATGTAAGTTACCGATTTTCGGTGCCTATCATGCGTGTTCTCCGGCTCGTGTCGCGGCCTTGGCCCTTCGATAGACGCAGTATATCGGTCTTCCTCATTGGTTAGTATCGATATCATGGGATATCGATTTCTTCAACTTATTCTTCAACCGGTTTGATGGGCCTGGTCCAATGGTCGAAGAGTCTTGATGCTTTATCGCAACAAGGTGATAACCTGGGATATCTGTGCACTGGTTTATGGGCACTGACCTCTTGATTCTCGACCCAAGTCACGAATTTCAAATAGGTTTATTGAGACTCCATCCTTCTGCCATTCCAGTTGCTTATCATCGGTAAACCCTGATGACTCATGACTGATCTCTGCTCCTCTGCTTTTCTCCCTACTCCAATACCTAGCAAGCCCTCTGCATAGTCCCTCCTCTGCACTCCATCCAATCCTCAAGGCCCTGATAAGTCAGATAACTCCAATTAAGCACAAGTACCAACTGAAAAAGGGTAATAGAAGAGAAACATGTACAAACTCTATCCTAAGTGAAACAACCCGACCCCTTTTTTTTTCATTAACAATGGACTCGAATTAGCAATCCCATAAATATTAACTCTCAACATCCAATCAACATCAGCATTCAATCAATAATAACCAGCGGAAAATACTCAATAACAATTTAACCAATTCAAAAAACCACTCCAAATTCAATACTCAACCAATTCCATGAACCAATCCAATAACTAACAATTCAATTCATAAAACCAGCATCCTAGCGGTTCTAAACAAATTAATAACATCACCAAAACGAGACACTAGACCATCTCCTCTTCCTTGCCTTGATTCCACGATCACATTTTCTCTTCACCTGCATCACATGGATAAAAGAGATGCGTGAGTATTATCACAAATACTCAGTGAGGCGGTCATCCCATCAATAGGCTATACACACAGGCATAAGAAAGAGATACAATACCAGGATGAACAATCAACAATGCATTACACAACAACCCAACGCGAAAAACAGCACAATCCATACGTCAAACTGACGGCAACAATCGACACTACACGCCAGTGTTGATCGTCACCCGAACGTAGAACCCAGAAACCTAGAAAACTCGACAAATCGATTTCCTACACCAAAATCCACCAAAAACAACACGGAATCTAACCCAAACAACAATACAATCGTATCCTATCAGTTCCTTTACCCAGATAAGCTTATGGTCACGCACTCACCTTGGATCTGGTAGGGAAAAAGGTAAAAACTACGAAGAACGCTCGAAGAACATGACGAACCGATCTCCCAAATCCGGATTCCTCTCCTAACTTGTGAATCCCAACACCAGAACGATTCCAATAGCCTCACAGTCACAGACACGAGCTTTTAGGATCAAGAACTCGAAGAAATCAACAATGATTCTTCCTAATCACTCAAATCCTCTCACAAACTCTTTGGAACTCACTGGAACTTTTCTGGAACTCAAAAACGACCAAAAACGTAACACAACTCGGCTGCAACCCTTCTATAGGCAAACCCTAGGGCTTCCTCCTAAACCTCGCCAAACCGGTGACTCAAGTCGAACCATCTCGGTCGAATTTAATCGAGTGTCGATCGACACCCATCCATGGTGTCGATCAACACCGAACCAAAAATTCGATATTTTGGTTCGCGGATGTTACACAACGCCTAGAACCCGACTTCTCACAAGTCAAAAACACGCATCAACCAAAAATCCACTTTTTGGTTCATGGATGTTACACTAAGACTCTAAGATACAAATCTAAGCTAAATTAGAGCTAAAGAGTGCCTAAATGATGCAGATTGATGCTAAACAGAGGATAAACGTATGCAAATATATAAACAGACAATGCAAATATATAGATATATCAATTATTCAGGTAATTCCTAGGGACAATTGATTCGGTTTTCCTCCTATAACATGAATACATATTAAGCTAGTCAAACTCTCGCGATTCTAGCTACTATTTCAAGATAATCTTATCAATCTATTATCGTTCAAAAACTAAGATCTAATGCAATTTCAAACGGGTTCAATTGTTCATCCAATCCTAAAGGTCTAACTCTCGTCTTCCTATAGAATCAAACGCATCAAATATCTTTTTCAAACAAGCAATTGGAACGATTAGAAATCCATACTTTATCTAAGTTCTGTTTCAAGGAATCAAACCCTAAAACATATATCAAGCACGATCAATGAGTACTCTAAACCTAACAAAAGTGCCATCCTAGTTCATAAATCCTATCTACCGAACCATGAAAATCTCTCAAATTGATTCTCCTAGAACCCAACAATGGAACAACCAAAGCAAAAGCAATAGATAAACTCTTTGTATTAAATACAGTAGTAAAGGGTTCAATAAACTTCTCCAAGGGTTACAAAGAGGTGAGAATCATTCTCCCAAAGCTAAAGAAACAAGTAAAGAGATGAATTGCCATCGGACTTGCGAAGAACAAAAGACTTTGAGGTGATGATGGTTGTGAACGTGGTGATGAATGTTGTGGCTACTCCCGTCTTTATATAGGTGAGAAGTCGGATTTAAAGTAAATCCCTTGGGGAGTTGGAGATTACGTCGAAAAAGGAAAATTCCCATTTTTCTCGGATTTGGAGATCGATCGATCACCTCTTGTGATTGGTCGATCGCCGTGTTATAAGTTTGTCCACAAAAAATAGTGGGTTTGTGATTGGTCGATCCCCTGTGATGATCGGTCGATCACGGGTGAATATTCTAGAATGCCTTTAGCGTGATCCTTACTCGAACATATTTCTTTAGATTGAAGATAACTCAAGATATAATCGTCGGATTGTGGGGCTCGAATATCCATTTTGAAGCTAAGTTTCTCCTCTATCTTGTAGTAAAATATTAATTTGATCTGACGGTGGAAACTCCTCCATCTAGGACGATACATCTGACGGTCATGATTCATCATTCCTTGAGTGGACTTTATTTCATTCTTTGTAGGGCCAAAATGTTCCAAAAGCCTGTATTGATTTCAAAACCCACGAAAATGCTAAAAATATCATGTTAAGTCCAAAAATATTTATTTTTTTATTAAATACATATTAAAAATATAAGAAAAACAGGTAAAATATCGTATATATCAGTGGACCAACAACATTTTGCTGAGTGATTTTTGTGATAACTGGGAGTAGATAAATCTTTGGTATTATTCGATTATATGCAAAAGTGAATGAGTGTTGATATTATTACATATATATAGCATCGCCATTCAAGAGATGTGCAATGCCAACAAGGTGAAAGAAGTTTAAGATTTATTTTGTAGTCTCGCCTCAAAGGATAATAGGTTATATTTTAATATCTATTACATCTCATACAAAACATTATTGTTAAATTAAATTTTATTGTAGATACTATGAGCAAGAAAACAGATACATACTAGGAACAAAACAATCATAATTTGTTCTTTTTTAATTTGGATATATATGTATATATTATCGCTTTAGTTCTCCTTGTTACATGTCCCCGAACATTTTTGCATGCATGAGTCTAACTTCTCCATATCATCTGTTCTCATCGCAATTTTTTTTTAAGAAAAAACAAATTGGTTAGATATTCAGTTTTTCGTGATTGAATATATAATCTATATTTTTAGATCCACAAGCCCAACTTATACATGTTTGTACATATTATCAATGGTTTAGTATTGATCATAAGAAATTATGTATAAACAAAAAATTTAAAACTTTTCTACTATTAACAAAGCCATCTGCAAAGGATTAGGCAAAACTTATAAACATAGATTAATCCTAAATTAATTGCTATTTATAAGAAAAAAGTAAACAAAATAAAGAAGTGATAATTTTAACTTACCAAGGTCAAAGCAATGTTGAAGGGAACAACCAAACATGCAAAAGAAAAAGTTTCCCTCTAAGTGTGGTGAAGGAGAAGGAGAATTTGGAGTAAGAGCATAGCTATCATCTGATGAAGGAGAAGCAGAAGGAGAATTTGGAGTATGACGGAAAATTGATGAAGAAGAATCGGAACCGAAAGAGCTATCATCTTGTGAAGGAGAAGGGGATTTTGGAGTATGATGATAAAAATCTGATGAAGGAGATTCTAAAGAGCTATCATCTTGTGAAGGAGAAGGAGATTTAGGAGTACGATGATGAAATTCAGAATCTGGAGTAAGATCAAAATTGAAATCATATGATGAAGGAGAAGGAGAAGGAGATTTTTTATGATGATGATGATGACGACGATGACGATGATGATGATGATGAGAATCTGGTGAAGGGGAAGGAGAAGGAGATTCTGGAGTATGATGATGAGAATTTGATGAAAGAAAATCTGGAAATATATCAAAATTGAAATCATATGATGAAGGAGAAGGAGAAGGAGACTTTTTATGATGATGATGATGACGACGACGATGATGATGATGAGAATCTGATGAAGGGGAAGGAGAAGGAGATTCTGGAGTATGATGATGAGAATTTGATGAAAGAAAATCTGAAAATAGATCGAAATCGAAAGATATATCATCTTGTGCAGGAGAAAGAGAATGACCACGGCCACATCTACCAGACAAATCACATAAAGGACGATTCGCATGAACCAAAATGTTCTCCATTCCCATCACCACTATCATCATCATTAACATGGCTACACTTTTTATGTTCATCATTTTTTTCTTTTCACAAAGAGTATTTTGAATAAGAGTTGATGAAGTTTTTGTTGTGAATGTCAATGTTTGAGTGCTTAGTTATGTGTGTATATATAGGAGGATGTGTGTAAATTTGTGTTGTAGGTGAAAGATTTACTATGTTGAAATGTCAAAGAATAGTAAAAAATTTAGGTGATATTCTAACTATAGAAAACTAAAATTATTGTATTATTGTATAAGATAATATATTCTTGATAAAATCTATTGTATTAAATAAAATAATACATAAATCATGAAGGTATAATTTTTTTTCTATTACTATATATATGTATATATTCAAAATAAATTTTCTATTAAAACAAGATGATATATTCAAAGTTTTCAAGTTTTATTCCAACTTTTTATCTTCACATAATACATATGTGTCATGTTGGTAAATTTTTCAATTTATAACAAATCAAGCTTTAAATTAATTTTAGTGTAATAATTTTGGAAGTATTATTTTTTATTGCAAGATAAGTTATTCAATCATATATTATTATTAAATAATTTATGGATATTCCTTAAAATAGCATGAATTTGAGTTATTTCATGAAACTAACATTAAAAGCTTGAAATTTTAGTTATGGTAATCCTTAAAAAGTAAGAAAAAAAACAAATCTTTAAGTAATTGTAGTGTGACGATTATAAAGTATTACGATTTTAGTAAGATAAGTTATTTCAATCTAATATTTTCAATAATTTTTAGAGATATATTTTTTAATAGCATGAATTTAAATTTTTACAGTTTTAATTTATCTGAAACAGTAAAAAAAATTGTAACCGAAAGTGGATTAGTCCGGAATAATATTTGTCGACTCTTTACAAACGATACAATACCATTCATTTGGTGATTCTTAGTTTTTTATTGTACTCGTCGATTATGGGCTTCCGGTGGTAGTTTTAGACTTCCAAAAGTGATTAGTTAATGATCCATTCATAAGTAAGAAAATTTATCAACGAAAAACTTCATCAACTCCCGTGAACCAAAAAAAAATTAGTAACTTCATTTATTTTCATTTTCATTTTCATCACCGTCTCTGATGATAGTAAATTAGACACTTCCATTTTCGTCTACAACCACCAACATATTCATTTTCGTCCATAACCATCGGCTCTGATTTTTTTCATCACCGTCTCCGGCCGAACCCATTATCCACCACCATCTCCGTTTTTGTCCATAACCACCATCGCCATCTTTTTCCACCACCATCTACATCTCACTAACCACCACTGTCTCCGTTTTTGTCCACAATTGCTATCTCCGTCTCACAAACCACCACCGTCTCCGTTTCTGTCTACCACTTTATTCATCGAGATATATGAAAGAGAGCGAGAGAGAGAGATAGATCCGGTAAAAACTCTGGAGAGAGAGACCGACGAAGACTCCGGCGGGAGATTCGATAAGGATAAAATCTGACAAGAGCAAGATCCAACGAAAAAGAGTTGAAAGAAGAGATGGAAGAAGATAATGTGTTGTGGTTGGTGTTGTGGGGGTAAATTAGTAACTTTACAAAGAGAGAAAAATGTGTTGAGTTGGTGTAATGGTAGATTTGGAGAGAGTTTATTGTAACGCCCGTGAACCGAAATGGGTATTTTTGGTGGTGAGTCGAGCGACGCAGGGGAGGTGCGTCGAGCGACGCAGGGGAGGTGCGTCGAACGACGCAGATCGTTAATCAAACCGGGAAGTCGGGTTTGATCGCACGGTTTGCGTGATGGTTTAGCGGAACCCTAGGTTTCGATATAAAAGGCAGAAACAGTGTTCTTCCCGTTTTTGTTGGTCAGAAATCAGAGAGAAAAGGGTTGAGAGAGGATTTAGGTGATCGATGATGTGTGAGGGACAGTTTCGAATCGGAACTTTGAGAGGGCAAACGGCTGGGCTATTCGAGGCGGATTGGAGTGATTTTCAGAGGGTAAGTTCTCCAATCTCTGTTCGTGTTATAGGCGAAAACGGTTTGTCTTTTGGTTGATTGTGCACAGAGTTATGGCTGTTTGAACTCGATGGGTTTGTGCAGATTGTTATCTGCGATCAGTCGGGTTCAGAGGGCAATTACGATCGAACCAGAAGGAGTCTGGAGACGATCCACATACCGACGCGTAGCTGTGTGTATCTAGTTTCCAGAACAGTTGCCTGTTTTAGAATTGGACCAGTGGTTTGTCGTGTACAAGGGTTTTAGTGAACGTTGTTCATTCTTTTCATTTCGATTCTTCGAGGTGAGTGCGCGACCATAGACTCTTAGGAAGTAGGTTATACGATATGTTTGATTGCTGCTGTGATTTTGCTTGGATTGTGGTTGTTGTGGACGTTTTGGTACAGGTTTGCAGTGGAACGGATTGGGATTCGAGTCATGAGAGGATGAGACTCGTTTCCCATTCCTGCGCGCTGTGTCGCGCGACACAGTGTCCTTCCATGCATTGATGTTTCGTTTGCTTGCTTTTCGTGCTGCTTGTTCATCCTGGTATTGTATGAATTATTTTACTGAGTACATGGTCTATAGATGAGAGGACCGTCTCACTGGGTATTTATGATAATACTCACGTATCTCGTTTTGCTATGTGATGCAGGTAAAGAGAAAATGTGATCGTGGAATCGGGCAAGGAAGAGGAGATGATCCAGCGTCTCGATTGTGTTGTTATCGTATTGTCTAGAACCGTTAGGTTGCTGGTTTGATGAATTGGATTGTTGAGTTGGATTGAATTATCATTGGTTATTTATTGACTCGAATCGGTTTACTTGGTTAATGGATTATTGTTTGAATTAAGTCGAATTGATTCTGCTGGTTATGTTCGGTTTGCTAGTTTAATACGATTGTTAATAATTGTTGAGAATTAGTATTTATGGGAATACTAATTCGATGTAAAAAAAAAAGGGGTTGTGTTGGGTTGGATTGTGGTAGTTTCTGAAGATTGAGTTATGAAAAGTAGTAAATTTTGTAATTTTTCTATATACAATTTGTTTTTTTATCGAAATCCATAAAGTTTTTTTTTGGGAAAACAAACAAAAAATGTTATTTTGGACATAATTGGATGTAAATTTGTTTAAATCTATGAGAAAAAAAAACACAAATGGGATCAACCTAAAACGACCGTGTTTTACTTTTTGATATACCCAAGACAATACAAAAACATCGAAGGTTATTACTGTAAATTCAATACACTTCCTCACGAACTACAATAGAAACACCTATCAGTACCAGAGATTCATATGTCCGCAAAACTCGTCCTAACTCAGTAACGAGTTCATAAAAGCCTCAAAACCATGGAATCTCTCGACATGAGTTCCACGGCCGCTTCGACTCGGTAAACACATCTACTCAGCTATCTCTGGAGCTTTACTCTCTTGCCTCTCCTTTGGTTTCTCCTCGAACCTTCACTTCCTTGTCCCCATGATGATTGGTTACGCTTCAATGGCGATTTATCGACCATTGTCTGGAATCATCACTTTCTTCCTTGGTTTTGCTTATCTCATTGGCTGGTATTTAAGCTTTACATTCTCTAAAGCTTGTCCCTTTTGCTTGACCTTGAATCGAAACTTTGAATGATCTTTCTTTTGTAGTCATATGTGTTATATGAGTGGAGATGCTTGGAAAGAAGGAGGAATCGACTTTACTGGTACTCAATTTGATTTTATTTGATTCCAATTTTCTGCAATTTGCTTGATTAATTATTGGTTAATGCTTTTAGCTGAGTGTGAAGTTATTAGGGATTTTAGAGAATTAGCTTAGATTTCTGAATCATGGTGAAATTATTAGTGATTGTTCTTTAGCTGAGAGTGAAAGAATTGGTAACTTTTTGTCGAGATTATCCATTGAGTATTAGTCTCTGGGAGTCTTTGATTTTGAATAATGGTGGAAACTAGAAGCTGAGTTTTGGTGTTTTGGTTGTGATAAATGTATACTAGGAGCTTTGATGGTGTTAACGCTGAGAGTGAAATGGATCTTGGTATTGTAACATATAATATCGTCATTCAAGGGATGTGCAATGCCGATAAGGTAAAAGAAGCTTGGGATCTATTCTGTACCCTCGCCTGATGCTATAACATACCGTGCAATGATCTCAGGCTTGCGTGGGAAAGGCCTACAACGTGAAATGGATGCATTGTATATAAAGATGAAAGAAGACGAGAATCTGCTTCGTTAATGATGTCACACTACTTAGAAATTTGTAATGGTGTCAACTAAGTTATCAAGCTGCGGCTCTGATAACTCATTATACTCAAATACATAATATGAAGGAGAAAAGAAGAAAAATTTGTTTTGTCGGGTCGGATCATACTTCCTATTCAAGAAGATGAATACACTTTATGGGAATTCAAACATGTAAGAATTTCTAAATTCTATTACATTTTTGAAAAAGAGGAAGAAAACATATGATGCTATTTAAAAAAAAATATGATGCTATTTAAAAAAAAAACATATAACGATAACACGAAGAAGAAGTATGATTCTATTTACATATAATTTTGTTCGTTATTATTCTTTTCATTCACCAGTGCCTACCTTCACATAATTTCCGACCTAAGCATTCCCTATAACGTGGTTTCTACTACGTAAGAATGATGACTATTAGGCCATGATTATCTATAGTAAATATAGCAAGTTCTTAAATATAAAATTATTAAAACACACACTCTTTCTTCCTTTTACTCAACTTTATACCTTCTCTTTCATCTTTTTACTCAATTTTTATTAATTTTATATTTAAACACTCCTAAAACTCCTCTCCAAAGTTTCTAAATTTTCAACTTATATATACCTTCTCTCCAAAAAATATCTATTATCTCCTCTTTTTACTCAAATTTTATTAATTTTATATTTCAATACACCCCACAAAAACACTCTCTTTCATCCTTTTACTCAAATTTTAATAATTTTATATTTTAAAAACTCCTATATTTACTCCTATAATCATGCTCTTAGTATAGAAGGCCCTCTATACTACTAATCCATGAAATATACCATAAACTTACGACTTTGATATAATAGGTATTATAGTTAATAAGTCTCATTAAAAATATTATGATATTATACATCTTATCAGAATATCGATGTTATGAGTAAAAAATAAAAAATGGATATTGTGACAACTTGGCGCCAGAGAAAGCTTTGGTGCTATTCGAGGATATGCAAATGAGTGAAATGGATATTGGTGTTGTTACTTATAACATCGTCATTCAATGAATGTGCAACACCGATAAAGTGAAAGAAGCTAGTCTCTACCTCAACGGAGTAAATCCTGATGCTCTCTATCATATCGAGCAATGATCTTAGGTTTACGTGGGAAAAAGCCTACAACGTGAATTTGATATATTGTATGCCCAAATAAAAGATGGGCTTATGAAAATATACTATAAATTCATGAATATTGTATAATAAATTATAATATTATATATTACATCTCATAACAAACATTATAAGATGGTTAATCTGTTTTTATTGTCAATGCTATGAGCAAGAAAACAAATACATACTAGGAAATAAACAATCATAATTTGCTCTTCATCAATTTAGACTTTTATTATCGTTTTATTTCTTCTTGTCACATTTTCTCGAACATTTTCGAATGCATGAGTCAAACTTCTTCATATCATCTGCTCTCATCGCAAATTTCAAAAAACAAAAGTTAGATATAATTTATATTTTGGATCCACAGACACAACGTGATGTTTGTACATACAGTATTATCAATGGTTTAGTATTGAATCATAAGAAATTATATGTATAAATAAAACATTTGAAACTTTCCAACTAATAACAAAATCATTTGCGAAGGATTAAGCCAAACTTATAAACATAGATTAATCCTCAATTAAATGCTACTTATAAGAGAAAATAAAATAAAATTAAAAAGTAATAACTTTAACTTACTTAGGTCTTTGCCAAGGTCAAAGCAATTCTGAAGCGAACAACCAAACATGCAAAAGAAAACCTTACCCTTTGAATGTGGTGAACGAGAAATAGACTTTGGAGTAAGATCATAGCTATCATCTGATGAAGGGGAAGGAGAAAGAGATTTTGGAGTATGGCGGAAAATTGATGAAAAAGAATCGGAATCGAAAGAGCTATCATCTTGTGAAAGAGAAGGAGAAGGGGATTTTGGAGTATGATGATAAAAATATGATGAAGGAGATTCTAAAGAGCTATCATCTTGTGAAAGAGAAGGAGATTTAGGAGTACGATGATGAAATTCAGAATCTGGAGTAAGATCAAAATTGAAATCATATGATGAAGGAGAAGGAGAAGGAGACTTTTTATGATGATGACGATGACGATGACGATGATGATGATGATGATGATGATGATGAGAATCTGATGAAGGGGAAGGAGAAGGAGATTCTGGAGTATGATGATGAGAATTTGATGAAAGAAAATCTGTAAATAGATCGAAATCGAAAGAGGTATCATCTCGTGCAGGAGAAAGAGAAGGACCACGACCACATCTACCAGACAAATCACATAAAGGACGATTCGCATGAACCAAAATGTTCTCCATTCCCATCACCACTATCATCATCATTAACATGGCTACACTTTTTATGTTCATCATTTTTTTCTTTTCACAAAGAGTATTTTGAATAAGAGTTGATGAAGTTTTTGTTGTGAATGTCGATGTTTGAGTGCTTAGTTATGTGTGTATATATAGGAGGATGTGTGTAAATTTGTGTTGTAGGTGAAAGATTTACTATGTTGAAATGTCAAAGAATAGTAAAAATATTAGGTGATATTCTAACTATAGAAAACCAAAATTATTGTATTATTGTATAAGATAATATATTCTTGATAAAATCTATTGTATTAAATAAAATAATACATAAATCATGAAGGTATAATTTTTTTTTTATTACAATATATATGTATATATTCAAAATAAATTTTCTATTAACACAAGATGATATATTCAAAGTTTTCAAATTTTATTCCAACTTTTTATCTTCACATAATACATATGTGTCATGTTGGTAAATTTTTCAATTTATAACAAATCAAGCTTTAAATTAATTTTAGTGTAATAATTTGGAAAGTATTATTTTTTATTGCAAGATAAGTACTCAATCATATATTATTTAATAATTTATAGATATTTCTCAAAATAACATGAATTTGAGTTGTTTCATGAAACTAATATTAAAAGCTTAAAATTTTAGTTCTGGTAATCTTAAAAAAAAAAAAAAAAAAAAAAATCTTTAAGTAATTGTAGTGTGATGGTTATAAAGTATTACGATTTTATCAGTAAGATAAGTGATTTCATTCTTGTATTTTAAATAAATTTTAGAGATATATCTTGTGACGACCAAACCCGTCAAATAAAATTTTTTTTACCCGGATCACTATTATCATAAATAATAATCCTCAACGGTCCAATAAACAAACAGCGCGGAAACAAAGATTCAAACAATCAATTACAATTATCGTTTAACAAGCCCATACTTATTAATTACTAGTTCAATTCGGTAATATACATAGTTCTGAAATTGCTAACACCCTAGCAATTCTAACTTATTACACGAAAACGAGCCACTAGATCATTCCCCTCGTCCCGGCCATGATTCCACGATCACTGACTGTCTTTACCTGCATCACATGGTTATAAGAGATGCGTGAGTATTATCATAAATACCCAGTGAGACGGTCATCCCATCTACAGGCTATACACACAGGCATAAGCAAAAGATACAATACCAGGATGAACAAACAATAATGCATCACACAACAACCAAACGAGAACAACACGTTCAATATGTCAAACTGACGGTAATCAAAAACCCGTGTCGATCGACACAACCTCCTTGTGTCGATCGACACACCCGGCCGACACTGTGTCGATCGACATAAACAACTTGTGTCGATCGACGCATGACCAATCAATACGTCAAACTGATGGCAATCGAAAACCCGTGTCGATCGACACACCCCAACTGTGTCGATCGACACAGCCCTCTCTGCTCGACTCCTCTTGAGTCAAAACAACCGTCTGCACAAAAATCCACCAAATAACACACAATCGAATCCTATCAATTCCTTTACCCAGATAAGCCTATAGTCACGCACTCACCTCGAATTCGGATAGAAGAGGATAAGAATCCGACGAAGAACACGAAGAACAAATCCGAAATCCTTCACCGTACGATCCTCCCACGCTTCTACAACCTCACAAACACTCCCACAAGCCTAATAAGATTGAGGAACACGAAGGAAACAACACCAACAACCTCTCCTCTCAATCCTCTCACTTTCTTTCTCAAAAATCGGTTTTTCTGTCCAGAAAATCCGATTTTCGACTTAAATAGCCCGTCTGCCGACATTGTGTCGATCGACACACACAACTTGTGTCGATCGACGCATGACCAATCAATACGTCAAACTGACGGCAATCAAAAATCCGTGTCGATCGACACACCCCAACTGTGTCGATCGACACAGCCCTCTCTGCTCGACTCCTCTTGAGTCAAAACAGCCGTATCGATCGACACACAAACCTTGTGTCGATCGACACCCATCCAAAAATTACTTTTTGGATCACGGGCGTTACAATTCTCCCCCACTAACACCGATTCGACCTCGAATCACGCAACACCGTCTCACTATGGTCTCCACTACCTGACCCGAACGCGGCCATTAACCTTCGAGATTACGCTTGAATCCTCTAACCCGTCCTGCTAAGGCTACACTCTCGCCCAAAATTCGCCCAGATTCCCCCGGAGCACCCACGATGCACGCCCCATGGTCCGGATTAGAGCTGCCCGATTGACCGTCCAACAATCAAACAAGAACATGTCCGATCAACCGTTGACCCCGCACTGGACCAAATGATCGTACAATAATCAAACAAGAACATGTACGACCATCGGCGTAACATATGCTACCAAGATTGTCCGACCCGAATTCCAGACTCCAATAATAACCCTAGACTCGACGTACACAACACAAAACCCCTGGCCCTCAGCCAGCACCACTCGCTATCACACCTGATCCCCGAGTTCTACTAGGCTCCCACTAGCCTCATTGCACCATATCTATGGATACAATCCTGACCAAACCCGGTCAGTCCACGATCAGAGATCACCACCCGATCTCAATCACCTAACCCCGTCTCACTAAGGTTGACACTCTCATCCAAAACCCGCCCAAATTCCCCCAGGAAACATCCACGATACAGCACTCGCTGATCCGGATCAGGGTTGTCCGATAGATTGCGCAACAATCAAACAAGAACATGCCCGACCCACCGTAGACCCAAACCTTGGATCAATTGGTCGCACAACAATCAAACAAGAACATGTACGACCAAAGAGGCTACATATTTTTACCAGGGACGTCTGAACTAAGGTTCCAAACTCGAGTAAAAACCCTAGATTAGACATCCACAAACCACCTGAGATCATTCCCGATCCCTGAAGTTCATCGAATCTCATACTTATAATCACACTACATGTACTATTGCTCAAACTCATATCTCTATACACCACTCCCACTCGCAGGGTCGTCACCCATCGAGTTCTCGATGTATACCATACCGGCTCTCGGTATGCCCCAGCCCCTCCGCTTCAGGACACACAGTCCATCAGCTCTCGGCTGCAGAGGAATCATACATCCTCTGGAGAAATCGCAATCCCTCAAAGTATATGTAGGAGAATATCACCATCCCCTGGAGCAGTAACACTGTAACGTGCATCATAAGCACCTGTCGACCGATTTACTTCTGTGGTTCCTATCCTGATATTCCCTAACCCGGAATATCCCTCATGACCAATCCCCAGGTCATCGGAAACAACCCAATCACCAGGGTGTTTCCTACCCCGATATTCCCTAACCCAGAATATCACTCACGACCAATCCCCAGGTCATCTGAAACAACCCAATCATCAGGGTGTTTCCATCGGAGTCCCTGGAAAAGACAGTCCTAACTCACATAAGACTTCTGTTCCAGACTCCCCCTAGAAAATAGACAGGTTTTAACTCACATAAAACCTCTATTTTCCAGCGCCATCTAGGGATCTACCCGCCCTAACCCCTTAGGACCCCCATCCCTAGATACTTAGATAAGCCCTAACTCCCATAGAGCTTCTATCCTAGCCCCTCAAATGACCTCCCCGTCATCACATACATGACCTAACCCAGTCATCAAACCCATGACTTCCCCGTCATACCATAAGAACATCCGCCTTATAACCCAAAATAATAAGAAAAACTACATCTTATTAAATCTTAACAATGTATATCGTTACAACCCAAACGAAATACATACAACTCATAGCCACAAGCCTAAACAACCACTGAAAACCAGAAAGACACTCAAGCCTCCGCTTGCTTCTCGAACCACTTCGAGAACTTTGCCTTCATACTTGCCTCTGGTTCCCAAGTCTCCTCCTCGACACCATCACAGTCCCACACGACTCTCACCAATGGTATCCTCTTCCGGCGCAGAACCTTGACTCT
Organism: Arabis hirsuta; assembly: GCA_964056655.1. Lineage (NCBI taxonomy): Eukaryota > Viridiplantae > Streptophyta > Magnoliopsida > Brassicales > Brassicaceae > Arabis > Arabis hirsuta. The sequence continues at coordinate 1,524,785 of OZ053311.1, forward strand.
CCTCTCGAGAATCCTCACAGGTCTCGCCTCCAACGTCATGTTGGGCTGAAGATCCTCCGGAATCCTAGCCAACACCTCCTCAGACTCATGTAGACACTTCCGCAGCATCGATACATGAAATACCTTATGAAACGCTCTCATACTCTGAGGTAACTCCAACCGATAAGCCACTGGTCCAACCCGCTCCACCACCCGGAACGGACCCATAAACCTCGGACTTAGCTTATTCTCCGAAATGGATCTGTTAGGACCCCTCAACATCGCTGCCTTGAGATACACCAGATCTCCCAGCTCAAACTCCAGCTCTTTCCGTCTCTTATCAGCATAACTCTTCCGCCGATCCTGAGCCTCTCTCATGTTCAGTCTCAAGACACGGATCTTTTCCGTCGTCTCCTGAACAAAATCCGCACCAAAATGCTCCTCTCCCCCACTTGAGTCCAGTACAATGGTGTCCTACATGGCCTCTCATACAGAGCCTCATATGGAGCCATCCCAATACTCGCCTGGTATGAGTTGTTGTACGCAAACTCAACCAGGTTCAGATGATCCGCCCAATGACCACCATAATCCAGCACGCACATCCTCAACAGGTCCTCTAAAGTCTGAATAGTCCTCTCCGACTGCCCATCTGTCTGAGGATGATACGCCGTGCTCATGTGCACCTTAGTGCCCATCTCTGCCTGAAACGCCTTCCAGAACCCAGACGTAAACCTCGGATCCCTGTCTGACACAATACATGCTGGCACCCCGTGCACCCTCACTATCTCACGCACATACTTCTTAGCCAACACCACCGTCCCATCGGTCTTTTTGATGGCAAAAAAGTGTGCTGACTTGGTCAGACGATCCACAATCACCCAGATCGCATCATACGTCCGTGACAACGGCAACCCCGTCACGAAGTCCATGGTAATCATATCCCACTTCCACTCCGGAATGGGCAAACTCTGCAACATACCACTCGGAACCTGATGCTCAGCCTTCACCAGCTGACACACGTTACACGCTGCAACCCAATTAGCTACATCCCTCTTCATCTCGACCCAGTGATAATACCGCTTCAGATCACGATATATCTTGGTCGCCCCCGGATGAATCGATAACATGCTCGCATGAGCCTCACGCAAGATCACTTGCCTCAGATCCTCATCCTTGGGTACACAAACCCGTCCGTTCACCAGTATCGTCCCATTTGCCAAGCCCATATACTCTGAACCTGCAACCCTAGCAGCATCAATCAACATCGGATCCAACTCCTGAGCTGCTCGAATACGACTTAGCAAATCTGCTTGGTTAGCTACGTCTAACCCCAACAGCTCCTGTGAGATCACACACAACCTCAACGTACTAATCCCGCTCACCAGAGCTTCCATATCACGCTCCTGAGCCGAAGCAACCCTCATCCGACTCAATGCATCTGCAACCAGATTAGCCTTACCCGGATGGTATCCGATCTCCAAATCGTAATCCGCTACCAACTCCATCCAGCGCCTCTGTCTCTGGTTCAGCTCCGGCTGAGTGAAGAAATACTTCAAACTCTTATGGTCTGTGAACACCTGAACCTTTCTGCCATAAAGGTAAGATCTCCAAATCTTTAGAGCGAAGATTACCGCAGCCAACTCCAAATCATGGGTAGGGTAGTTGCACTCATGCTTCCTCAACTGCCTCGAAGCATACGCAATAACCTTTCCCTGCTGCATCAGGACACAACCCAAACCAACACCCGAAGCGTCGGTATACACCACGTAAGGCTCACCCGGCTCAGGTAACGCCAACACCGGTGTACTCGTCAACATCTCCTTCAGCTTGCTAAAACTCTCTTCGCACGCAGAAGACCACACAAAAGGAACATCCTTCCCTGTCAACTTGGTCATCGACTTAGCCAAACTTGCAAATCCCGCGATGAATCTCCGATAATAACCTGCCAACCGAAGAAAACTCCTGATCTCAGTGGCATTCCTCGGTCTAGGCCACCCTCTGATAGCCTCAATCTTAGCCGGATCTACGAAAACTCCCTCTGCAGACACCACATGGCCAAGAAAACTCATCTTCCTCTGCCAGAAACTGCACTTGCTCAACTTCGCAAATAGCTTCTGCTCCCGCAGCTTCCCCAAAACTACTCTCAGATGCAACTCATGCTCCTCAGGACTCTTCGAATACACCAAAATATCATCGATAAAGATGATCACAAACACATCCAGATACTCCTGGAATACCCCGTTCATCAACCGCATGAACGCTGCTGGTGCATTCGTCAAACCAAAAGGCATCACCATGAACTCAAAAGGCCCACACCTCGTCCTGAAAGCAGTCTTCCTCACATCTGCCTCCTCCATCAGAATCTGATGGTATCCCGAAGCCAAGTCGATCTTGGAGAACCAGGTAGCCCCTCGCAACTGATCCAACAACTCATCAATGCACGGCAGAGGATACCTGTTCTTCACGGTGACTCGGTTAAGTCCCCGATAATCGATGCACAACCGGAAACTACCATCTTTCTTCTTCACAAACAACACCGGCGCTCCCCACGGTGAAACACTAGGCCGAATAAAACCCTTATCCAACAAATCATCCAGCTGCTTCTTCAGCTCTGCCATCTCTGCTGGAGCCATACGGTAAGGTGCCTTAGATATCGGAGTAGTCTCGGGTTCCAACTCAATAACAAACGGATCCGACCGCGATGGCGGTAATCCCTCCAATGACTGGAACACATCCTGGAAATCCCGCACAACTCGAATATCCTCAACTGCAACCCCTCCAACAGACTCAGGCATCACTATCGTTACCAGATACGCCTCGCAGCCCTTGAGAAGCAACTGTTCGGCCTGTATCGTGGAAATCACAAGACTCCCGGAAGTCGGTCTCACACCCTGATAAACCAACCTCCCTGCCTCTCGCTCAAACACAACTCGCCCTCGGTGGCAATCCAGATGGACCCTGTAACGATCCAACCAATCCATACCCAGGATAACATCGTACAGCTCCACCGGACTGATGATCAGATCTGTTGGCATCAACTCTCCTGCCACCAGAACATCCACACCACGAGCCCGCCCGAAAGTGGCCAACGTCCTACCACCAGCAACCTTGACTACTCCCGCCTGTTCCCCGGAATCACTCTGGATTCCACTGCTCTCCGCACACTCCGGCGTAATAAAGCTATTCATATCTCCCGAATCAAACAACACGTGGGACTCATACCCGCCCACAACTAAGGTCCCTGCACAATCCCATGTGCCTTAGAACCCTATATTCTAACACAGACTCACAATTTCCCAACAGACAAAAACTCAAACAACCACGAATTTAAAAAGTCAAGTCCGGAAATACCTATGATCGGTCTGGTGTTAGATCCACCCGCCTCCGCAGACGTGAACACACGCGGTGCTGCTACAATCTGAGACAACGGCTGCACTGCCAATGGCTGCACTACGGCCACCGCCAACTGCTGCAGCTTCGGACACTTGGGCTTAATATGCCCCGTCTCTCTGCAGTGGTAACACACCCGTGTATCCTGGACCCTGACCCGCACATCTCGAGTCCCGGTCCCGGTCCTCTTCGGACAGCTCGCCACACGATGGGACATACTCCCACACCCGAAGCATCCCGAACCGCCCTGACTGACCCCTGAAGTGCTCTCCCACATCCTTTTCTGTCCCTGAGCAAGCTTGCCGCCCCTGCCTGAACTCATCTGCTGCTGAGATCTCCTCGGCTGCTGTTGCTGCACCGGTGGACTAACCACCACAACCTGCTCCCCGAGATCCTCCTCAATCGCAGCAGCCATCTCAACCAGCTCCGCCCTCGTGGCGAACCTACTCGCCCTGCAGCGAGTCCTCAAATCTGGTCGAAGTCCTCGCAAGAACCTCCTAACCTGGGCATCCTCGCCCTCCATGCCTCTCCCTGCATGTACCAGGAGTCGACTGAACTCAACATCGAACTCCCTTACTGATCGATCTCCCTGAGTTAGGTCCAGAAACCTAGACTCTAAACGGTCCACTACCTCCTGCGGGAAATACTTGGCGTTGAACTCCGCCAAGAAATCCTCCCAGACCATCTCGGCCCACACCCTCCCGGCCTCAACACCTCTCCACCAGAGATGCGCATCACCCTCTAGGTAATGTACCGCCAGATCCACTCTGTATCCCTCTGGACACCTGATGGAGCGAAAGTTACGCTCTAACCTCATCCGCCACCCATCAGCCTCCTCAGGCTTAGCACCACCCGAGAAAAATGCAGTACCAATCCGCTGCATCTGCTCCATCATCCGCAGATAAGATGGAAGCTCCTCAACCCCAGCCAAACCCGGCTGCACCCCAGGAGCATAACCCGGAGCAGGCACCCCTCCTGGTAACCTCTCCAGAATCATCTGTCGTAGACCCGCCAGACGATCATCTCGATCCGGGGCAACACCTACGGCAGCACCCCCTCCAGGGCCCACCGCACTGCCAGCTACATCAGGACTTGCACCAGCCCCTCCAGCTCTCACACTGGAACCCGTAGCTGTCACACCCACGGACCCCTCCTGAAACGCCTGCGAGTCAGCTACCCGCTCCTGTGTAGTCTCCTGGGACACCCACGTGGCAGCAGACTCACTCCCAAGTCCCCGTCCACGCCCACGCCCAGCACGACTACCACGACCTCTACGGCCCCCGCGACCTCTGTCTCTAGTCCCCCTAGTCATCACTCTCCACTCAACAGTAGAATGCTAAGTACTAGAAAACAGAAATCACAAAACACATACCCTGGAATCTCATTGAAGGCTCAGAAGGGATGATCTAGGACTCCATACCCACACAACAATCAATTGACTAACGCACATAATCAATTAACTAGCTAGCCCTAGAACCGCTAGGGCTCTGATACCAAACTGTGACGACCAAACCCGTCAAATAAAAATTTTTTTACCCGGATCACTATTATCATAAATAATAATCCTCAACGGTCCAATAAACAAACAGCGCGGAAACAAAGATTCAAACAATCAATTACAATTATCGTTTAACAAGCCCATACTTATTAATTACTAGTTCAATTCGGTAATACACATAGTTCTGAAATTGCTAACACCCTAGCAATTCTAACTTATTACACGAAAACGAGCCACTAGATCATTCCCCTCGTCCCGGCCATGATTCCACGATCACTGACTGTCTTTACCTGCATCACATGGGTATAAGAGATACGTGAATATTATCATAAATACCCAGTGAGACGGTCATCCCATCTACAGGCTATACACACATGCATAAGCAAAAGATACAATACCAGGATGAACAAACAATAATGCATCACACAACAACCAAACGAGAACAACACGTTCAATATGTCTTGTGTCGATCGACACACCCTCCTTGTGTCGATCGACATACCCGGCCGACACTGTGTCGATCGACATACACAACTTGTGTCGATCGACGCATGACCAATCAATACGTCAAACTGACGGCAATCGAAAACCCGTGTCGATCGACACACCCCAACTGTGTCGATCGACACAGCCCTCTCTGCTCGACTCCTCTTGAGTCAAAACAACCGTCTGCACAAAAATCCACCAAACAACACACAATCGAATCCTATCAATTCCTTTACCCAGATAAGTCTATGGTCACGCACTCACCTCGAATTCGGATAGAAGAGGATAAGAATCCGACGAAGAACACGAAGAACAAATCCGAAATCCTTCACCGTACGATCCTCCCACGCTTCTACAACCTCACAAACACTCCCACAAGCCTAATAAGATTGAGGAACACGAAGGAAACAACACCAACAACCTCTCCTCTCAATCCTCTCACTTTTTTTCTCAAAAATCGGTTTTTCTGCCCAGAAAATCCGATTTTCGACTTAAATAGCCCGTCTGCCGACACTGTGTCGATCGACGCATGACCAATCAATACGTCAAACTGACGGCAATCAAAAATCTGTGTCGATCGACACACCCCAACTTTGTCGATCGACACAGCCCTCTCTGCTCGACTCCTCTTGAGTCAAAACAGCCGTGTCGATCGACACACAAACCTTGTGTCGATCGACACCCATCCAAAAATTACTTTTTGGATCACGGGCGTTACATATCTTATAATAGCATAAATTTAAATTTTCACAATTTTAACTTATCTGAAACATAGTAAAAAAAAAAATTGTAAACGAAAGTGGATTAGTCCGGAATAATATTTGTCGACTCTTTACAAACGATACAATACCATTCATTTGGTGATTCGTAGTTTTTTATTGTACTCGTCGGTGGCAGTTTTAGACTTCCAAAAATGGTTAGTTAATGATATATCCATTCATAAGTAGGAAAATTTATCAACGAAAAACTTCATCAACTCCCGTGAACCAAAAAAAAAAATTAGTAACTTCATTTATTTTGATATTTTTTTTTATTATATAGCGTATTTATTTATTTATAAAGTATATATAAAAGATTTTTACCCAAATTATCATATCGTCGTAAAAATCTTCAAAATCTACCATAATTGGAAACACCTTGCGAAATTGACCACATTTCATTGTACAAGTCTTGGTAAAGACATTTCTACTCTTCCTTGCAACTTATGTTATAACCAGTGTTCATTTTCGTCCACAACTACTGACCCTTCCATTTTTGTCTACAACCACCGACATCTTCATTTTCGTCCATAACCACCGTCTCTAATTTTTTCCATCACCGTCTCCGGCTTAACCCATTATCCACCACCGTCTCTTCCCACCATTTACCACCGCCTCTATTTTCGTCCACCACCGTCTCTGTTTTTGTCCACCACCATTCGCCACCGTCTCTGTTTTGTGAAGATAATGTCACCGTTTTTGTCCACCACCGTCTCCGTTTCTATCCACAACCACTGTCGCCGTCTTTTTCCACCATCGTCTACATCTCATTAACCACCACTGTCTCCATTTTTGTCCACAATTGCTATCTCCGTCTCACCAACCACCATCGTCTCCGTTTCTGTCTACCACTTTCTTCATCGAGATGTTTATGAGAGAGCGAGAAAGAGAGAGAGAGAGAGAGAGAGAGAGAGATCTGGTAAAAACTCCGGAGAGAGAGAGCCGACGAAGACTCCAGCGAGAGATCCGATAAGGGCAAAATCCGACAAGAGCAAGATCCGACGAAAAAGAGTTGAAGAAGAGAGGGAAGAAGATAATGTGTTGTGGTTGGTGTTGTGGGGGTAAATTAGTAACTTTATAGAGAGAAAAACGTGTTGAGTTGGTGTAGTGGTAGATTTGGAGAGAGTTTATGATTGTGGTAGTTTCTGAAGATTAAGTTATGGAAAGTGGTAAATTTTGTAATTTTTCTATATACAATATTTTTTTATCGAAATCAATAAAATTTGTTTTTGGGAAAACAAACAAAAAATGTTATTTTGGACATAATTGGATGTACATATTTTAAATCTATGAAAAAAAAATACAAATGGGATCAACCTAAAACGACCGTGTTTTATTTTTCGATATACCCAAGACAATACAAAAACATCGAAGGTTATTACTGTAAATTCAATACACTTCCTCCTCGATAAAACCACACGAACTACAATAGAAACACCTATCAGTACCAGAGATTCAGATGTCCACAAAACTCGTCCTAACTCAGTAACGAGTTCATAAAAGCCTCAAAAACATGGAATCTCTCGACATGAGTTCCATGGCCGCTTCGATCGGTGTCTCCATCACTGTCCTCCGTTTCCTCCTCTGCTTGGCGAATCGTCTCTAGTCGACTCGGTAAACACATCTACTCAACTGTCTCTAGAGCTTTACTCTCTTACCTCTCCTTTGGTTTCTCCTCGAACCTTCACTTCTTTGTCCCCATGACGATTGGTTACGCTTCAATGGCGATTTATCGACCATTGTTTGGAATCATCACTTTCTTCTTTGGTTTTGCTTATCTCATTGGCTGGCAAAAATTTTGAAAATTTTAAGCTTTACATTATCTAAAACTTGTTCTTTTTGCTTGACCCTGCATCGAAACTTTGAATGATCTTTCTTTTGTAGTCATATGTGTTATATGAGTGGAGATATTGATGATGATCATGACGATGATGATGATGATGAGAATCTGATGAAGGGGAAGGAGAAGGAAATTCTGGAGTATGATGATGAGAATTTGATGAAAGAAAATCTAAAAATAGATCGAAATCGAAAGAGGTATCATCTTGTGAAGGAGAAGGAGAAGGACCACAGCCACATCTACCAGAAAAATCACATAAACGACGATTCGCATGAACCAAAATGTTCTCCATTCCCATCACCACTATCATCACCATCATTAACATGGTTACACTTTTTGTGTTCATCATTTTTTCCTTTTCTTTTCACAAAGAGTATTTTGAATAAGAGTTGATGAAGTTTTTGTTGTGAATGTTGATGTTTGAGTGCTTAGTTATGTGTGTATATATAGAAGGATATGTGTAAGTTTGTGTTATAGGTGTGGTAAAGAGTTATTATGTTGAAATGTCATAGAATAGTAAAACGTTTAAGAGCTATTCCAAGTATAGGATCATATATTTTCACACTCAATAGTTTATAAAAAATCCCCATCCTATCAAAAAAGAAGTAGATTTATTAACTTAGCTTAGGTGTTTTAATTTCGTTGTTCTAAATGATGACATGGTTGGAAAAAATGATGACATGGATACCATTTGAATTAATTAAATATATCAAAATCAAACAAAAAGAAATGAAAAAATCAAGCATTTATTAAATAATTCATATTAGTATTTGTTGGAGATTAAATATGGTAAATGACAAACAAAATAAATTTTGTATAACAAATTTGCTATAACAATCCCCGCGAAGTATACATTAAATTGACCCACGGAAAATCCATCGATGGGGTACATGAAAATCCATGAAAACATGAGCAAATTAATCAAACATTTATCAAATTGAAATTTTATAAGTATTGTTTTCACTTCAATATATATTTATAAAAGCTACTTAAGTTGCAAACATTTATCAGTGAACCAATCTCAATATACCAAACCGAGCTAACAATTTTCATGATCCAATAATCACAATTAAATATCAAACCCCTCACCGTGTACATTTTTATTTTAGAAAAACATAACTAAATCGAACTTTATTTTTAATCGAAGTTTATTCCTAAAAAAAGGGTCTTTCACATACGAAACTAAACAAAATTATAAAATTCAAGATTTCCCTATAAAATCTTTTGATTCCGATTTATAAAAAAAGAAGAGAATGATACCATCTAAAACTATCAAAGGAATATTACATTTCTATTTTTTTAATAAACCAATTCAATTCGTTACAATAGATAAAATTATCTGCAAAAAAAAATCATTATGTTTTTTCCTAAATTTTTTTTTTTTTAAGTTTATATTTAGATATCAAATGATTTTTTTTTCTGATTTTATTATAATTTTAAGAACAAAAATATCACTTATACGTTTTTGGGTTTTTAGGGCCTAGATAGAATATTCTAATACATATCCTAAAATAATATCTAATAAAATAAAATAAAATACCCTCTTCTAACTCTCTAGATATGTAACTCCCGTGAATCAAAAATGTGATTTTTGGTGGGTGTCGATCAACACTGTGTAGGTCCGTCGATCGACACGGGTTGTTGTTCTCCCGAAGAATCGGACAGGGAAGTCCGCGTCGATCGACAGGGCTTGTGAGTGTCGATCAACACTGGCTGAAATCAGACTTAGGGTTTTGATTTCGGTTCGTTTTGGTTAATGGGCCGGTTTAGGGAACTAGGGTTCCGTATATCAAAGATTGGAGAACACGTTCTCATCTTTTTTATCCACTTTTCGTTCAGAATTGAGAATTGAGAATTGAGAGAGTTTGAGAGGAAGTTAGGGTTTCTCTCGTGTGAAGAAGAGATTTCTGGCGGTTTTTGGAGGGACAGACGGACAGTGAGTTTTGATCGGATTTGAGCGAGACCTTGAGGGTAAGTTTTTCGATCTTTCCTCTTGCCGTAGGCGAAAACCACGTGCCTTTTGGATGAGTATTCGCTGAGTTATGGCCGTTTGATTGTGTGAGGTTTCTGCAGTCTCGAGCCTGCGATCAGCCCACTTCGAGGGAGGATTCCCGTCGAACCAGAGAGAATCAGGAGACGAACCTTACGCCGTTGGGAAGCTCTCTCTGTCTAGTATTTTTATTAGGTTTTGGATCCTGATTTGGAGGTAATTTCCGTTCTCTGTGTTCGTTTGATTTTAGAGTGTTTTTTCTGAAATCTCTGTTTTTCCAGTTTCGATTAGCTAGATTGCGGGCTGTTTTTCCGTCGATTTGTTTGGAGTTAGGAGACGTTCTATACACCGTTGCGAATCTCTTGGTGTCTAGTTTCCAGATCAAGTTTCATACCTTGATTTGGTAAAGGGAGTCGCGAGTTATTTCTTTCTGTTCATGTCATGCCGTGTGTTCCTTGTTTTCCTCGTTTCAATCCATTGTCGAGGTGAGTGCGTGATCGTAGGCTTCCATAGGTTGAGAATCTGATGGAATGCGTTTGTTTATTGTTTGGGAATGAATTTCGTGTGCTTGTTGATGTTTTGTGCAGGATTGGACGAGTTTCTGGATTCGAGATCGATCTGTGTGAGGATTTGATCGAAGTCTCATTTCTGGGGATTCGTGTCGATCGACACGGTTGCTCTGTGTCGATCGACAGAGGGTGCGTCGATCGACACCGTTGATGGCATGTCGATCGACACTCTGGGAGCTGTGACGCTCGACACACCTAGTGTGTGTCGATCGACAGAGACTGTTATGAGCTGAGTCTCATTGTTTGTTCATGTGCATTGTTGTGTGTTCACCCTGGTATTTTATCTTGTTCTTTATCTATGGATATATAGCCTATGGACGGGATGACCGCGTCACTGAGTATTTATGATAATACTCACGCAACTCTTATAACGATGTGTTGCAGGTAAAGAAAATAGGTGATCGTGGAATCAAGGGCGGGAAGAGAGGATGATCTAGTGTCTCGGTTGCGTGATGCATGTTGTTAGAATTGATAGGGTGTTAGTAATTTTGGAATTGATGAACGGTTTAGAATGGTTAAGTTGGAATTGATTTGGTGGTTATTGAATTGTATTGAATAATTGTTTAGGGTGGTTATGAAATTGATTGAGTTATTGGATTATCTTGGTTAATTGATTTCCGCCGGTTAATTGTGATTGTGAGAATTTAGCATGTTGAGGATTAGTATTTATGGGAATACTAATTCGATGTTATTATTTAAAAAAAAAAAAAATGAGTCGGCTTGTTTCAGTTTGGTATCAGAGCCCTTACGATTCTAGGACGGGAGAATTTAATAATTGCATGTTTGTTGATTGCATATTAGTGAGTAGTCAATTGATTGTTGTTTGGGTTTTGGAGTCCTAGATCATCATCTCCGAGCCTTGAATGATATTCCACGGTATGTGTGTTTTCGAATTTTGGTCCTTTTATACATAGTCTACTGTTGTGATGCAGTGTGAGATGGCTAGGGGTGTGAGAGGCAGAGGTCGTGGTGCCCGTGGGGGCAGAGGGCGTGGTCGTGGCCGAGGACAGGTGTCAGAGTCTGTGGACGCCAGTGTGGATCACGAGACCACGCAGGAGCAGGCTGCAGAGTCGCAGACGCATCAGGGGTCAGCGAGTGCCGGCGTGGCCGGCGGTGCGCAGGGCCCGAGAGGGGTGCTGGCGCAGGTGATGCTCAGGGCCGGGAGGATCGTCTGGCGGGTTGCTGCAGTTGATCATGGAGCGGTTGCCAGTAGGGGCGCCGGCTCAGGATCAGGCTCCGGGTCAGGTTCCAGGTGTTCAGCCGGGTGCGGCTGGTGTTGAGCCGGTAGCGGCGAGGGTTCAGCAAGTGCTGGCTGGTGAGCAGCCAGGTGTGGCGGCTGCGGGTGAGCTTCCATCCTACCTGAGGATGATGAAGCAGATGCAGAGGATTGGTACTGGGTTCTTCTCGGGCGGTGCCAAGCTTGAGGAGGCAGATATGTGGAGGAGTCGGCTAGAGGTGTTCAGAGGGATACAGGGTGGACCTTGCGGTTCATTACTTGGATGGTGATGCACATCTGTGGTGGAGAGGTATGTTGAGTAGGAGGTCCTAGACGGGTATGGGCTGGGCTGATTTCTTGGCGGAGTTTAACGCCAAATACTTTCCGCAGGAGGCGGTGGATCGCATAGAGGCGCAGTTCTTGCAGTTGACACAGGGAGAGCGCTCGGCGCGAGAGTATGATGAGTTGTTTGGTATGCTGCTTGTGCATGCTGGTCGGGGGTTTGGGAGCGAGGAGGCTCAGATCAGGAGGTTCATGCATGGACTTCGACCAGAGTTGAGGACTCGGTGCAGGCCGAGTAAGTACGTCACGAGGGCGGATTTGGTTGAAACTGCGGCTCAGATCGAGAAGGACTTGAGAGCTGAGCAGACTGTGGTGGTTAGTCCATCGGTGCAGCAGCAGGGGAGGCCGCAGCAGCAGCAGACAAGTTTGAGCGAGGGCGGTAAGCCTGCTCAAGGGCAGAAGAGGAAGTAGGAGAGCACTTCGGGTTCAGGACAGAGGAGCCGTAGTGGACCGGGTGGTTCAAGTTGCTTTGTGTGTGGAGGCATGGATCATCGGGCGGCTAACTGCCCCAAGAAGGCGGCAGTCAGTGCACCTAGTGCACCTGGTGCACCTAGGGTGTGCTCTCAGTGTGGAGAGACGGGGCATATTAGGCCCAGGTGTCCTCAGCTTCAGATGGCGGTGGCGGTTGTGCAGCCAGTGCAGGAGATAGCAGTGGATGTGCAGCCATTGCAGCAGATGACTGCGCCGCGGGTCTTCACTTCGGTTGAGACGGGGGGCACTAGTTCCAGGCCGAACTATTTCCAGTTGCAGCAGACGACGGGTGGAGTAAGAGATTTGGGGAGCAGAGGCTAAGAAGGGAAGTAGGACTCGAAGGATGGTCTGGGAGCGGGTCGAAGTTTGCATTTGTTTCGTATTGTTCCAGTTCAGAATAGCATGTTCGCTACGTGGTTGTTGAATTTATGTTTTTCGTTGAGGATTAACGATTGATTCATTTTTGAGATTTATATGAGTGAGTATTTTCTTACTGGTGGGAATCTCTTATGTTTTGAAAGTGGTGTGATGGTGTTATGTAGCATCTTTGCTCTGGTTCTGGGTTCATGGCTGGTTGCTCATGTTCTTGTCTGATTGTTGTGCAACCGATCGAGTCAATGTTGACCTACTCCGGATCAAAGGCGTTACGTCCATGATGTTCAGTTGGTGATGCCGTTTGGACTGACGAATGCGCCAACAGCATCCATGAGATTGATGAACGGGGTATTCCAGGTGTACCTAGATGAGTTCGTGATCATCTTCATTGGCGACATTTTGGTATGTTCGAGGAGTCCTGAAGAACACGAGGTTCATCTAAGATTGGTTTTGGAAAAGCTGCGGGAGCAGAAGCTGTATGCGAAGTTGAGTAAGTGCAGCTTCTGGCAGCGGGAGATGGCTTCTGGGGCATGTTGTTTCTGCAGAGGGAGTTTCAGTGGATCCGGCTAAGATTGAGGCTATCAGTGGGTGGCCTAGACCGAGGAATGCGACAGAGATTAGGAGCTTTCTTGGGTTGGCTGACCATTATCAGAGGATCTTCAACCCCACATGACTTTAGAGGCGAGACCTGTGAGGATTCTCGAGAGGAGGGTCAAGGTTCTGCGCCGGAGGAGGATACCGTGGGTGAGAGTCGTGTGGGACTGTGACGGTATTGAGGAGGAGACTTGGGAACCAGAGGCGAGGATGAAGACTAAGTTCTCGAAATGGTTCGAGAAGCAAGCAGAGGCTTGAGGAGTCTTTCATTTCGTTGGGTTCAGTCTTTTGGTTTGGTTGTAGCATGTGGCTACGGTTGCTGTATTTTTGTTTGTTGTAACGATACACATCTTGTGTTTAATAAGATGGGATTTCTTATTATTTGTGTTTTATAAGATGTGAGTTCTTATGAGGGGTTTTTAGGATGTGGAGTTCCTATGTCATGACGGGAGTGTCATGAGGTTTGGACTATGAGATGTGAGTACTTATAGTAGATGACCGGTGAGGATCATGTGTGTTGTGTTGTCTAGCAGCATGGACATTCTATGGGAGTTAGAGCTAGTCCATGGCTAGAGATCCTAGGGGCGGCGATCCTATGGGTAGTTAGGTTTCGTCCGTTCGCTAGGAGAGCTGGTTGGAAAGTAGAAGTCTTAGGTGGAATCGAGACTGGTCTATTTTCTAGAGGAGTCGGAAAGCAGGCCTTAGGTGGGATATAGGTTTGTCTGTCTCGGGACTCTAAGCTGGGGAATAGAGATCCTAGGTGGGATCGGGATCTGTCTATTTCCTAGGGGAGTCTGGAAAGAAGGTTCTGCAGGACTTGTCTTTTCCAGGGACTCCAGGGAACACGGGTTGTTCCAGATGACCTGAGGAGGGGTCATAGACGATATTCCGCTGAGGGAATGTCATGTGAGCCACGTGAAGGAATTCGAGTCAATAGGCACTTGTAGCCATGTTACAGAAGATGCCGAGCATACTTGAGGGAACCGGATTCTCTCCAGGGAACTAGTAGGGTTTCCTGTATATATCTTGAGAGACAGATGAGATCTCTCCAGGGGACATTTGGTGTCACCTGCTCGCAGAGCGTTTGAGGGACTATGTGTTCCGAGGACGTGTCGGCGGGGAGCAGACCAGCCTGACGGGTGGCAGCCCGGAGGGTGATTGGATGTTATACACCTCGATCTCAGGGTGACGATTTTGGGAGTGTAGGGTGTATATATATATATATTGAGTATGAGCAGTGCGTTCTGTAATGTGACTAAGTGTTGAGACTTGATGAGCTTCAGGGATCGCTGAGGATCTCATGTGGTATTGGCCAGGTAGGGCCAGGTGTGTGGTGTGTTGGGGTCTAGTTTAGGGTGGCTACTTGCGTTCGGAACCTCGGGTTTGATGACTCGGGAATTTATGTAGCGTCTTGGACGTGCATGTTCTTGTTTGATTGTTGCACGATCAATTGGTTCTTTTGCCGGGTCTACGGTTGGTCGGGCATGTTCTTGTTTGATTGTTGTACGATCACTCGGGCAGGCCCGGTTGGAACTATAAAACGGTACATTCTGGGTGTTTCCGGGGAAATCTGGTCGGGTTTCCGGGCGGAAGTGGTAGCCTTAGTAGGGATCGTGTGTGGCTAACTTGTGATTCGAGGACGAATCCTGGTTAGTGGGGGAGAATTGTAACGCCCGTGAACCAAAAATGTGATTTTTAGTGGGTGTCGATCGACACTGTGTAGGTCTGGCGATCGACACGGGTTGTTGTTCTCCCGAAAAATCGGACAGGGAAGTCCGCGTCGATCGACAGGGCTTGTGAGTGTCGATCGACACTGGCTGAAATCAGACTTAGGATTTTGATTTCGGTTCATTTTTGTTAATAGGCCGGTTTAGGGAACTAGGGTTCCGTATATAAAAGATTGGAGAACACGTTCTCATCTCTTTTTAGCCACTTTTCGTTCAGAATTGAGAATTGAGAGAGTTTGAGAGGAAGTTAGGGTTTCTCTCGTGTGAAGAAGAGATTTCTAGCGGTTTTTGGAGGGACAGACGGACGGTGAATTTTGATCGGATTTGAGCGAGACTTTGAGGGTAAGTTTTCTGATCTTTCCTCTTTCTGTAGGCGAAAACCTCGTGCCTTTTGGATGAGTATTCGCTAAGTTATGGCCGTTTGATTGTGTGAGGTCTCTGCAGTCTCGAGTCTGCGATCAGTCCATTTCGAGGGAGGATTCCCATCGAACCAGAGAGAATCAGGAGACTAACCTTACGCCGTTGGGAAGCTTTCTCTGTCTAGATTTTGTATTAGGTTTCGGATCCTGATTTGGAGGTAATCTCCGTTCTCTGTGTTCGTTTAATTTCAGAGTGTTGTTTCTGAAATCTCTGTTTTTCCAGTTTCGATTAGCGAGATTGCGGGCTGTTTTCCCGTTGATCTGTTTGGAGTTAGGAGACTTTCTATACACCGTTGCGAAGCTCTTGGTGTCTACTTTGAAGATCAGGTTTTGGACCTTGATTTGGTAAAGGCAGTCGTGAGTTATTCCCTTATGTTCTTGTCGTGCCGTGTGATCCTTGTTTTCCTCGTTTCAATCCGTTTCTGGAGATTCGTGTCGATCGACACGGTTGCTCTGTGTCGATCGATAGAGGGTGCGTCGATCGACACCGTTGGTGGCGTGTCGATCGACACTCTGGGAGCTGTGACGCTCGACACACCTAGTGTGTGTCGATCGACAGAGACTATTATGAGCTGAGTCTCATTGTTTGTTCATATGCATTGTTGTGTGTTCACCGTGGTATTATATCTTGTTCTTTATCTATGGATATATAGCCTATGGACGGGATGACCGCGTCACTGAGTATTTATAATAATACTCACGCAACTCTTATAACGATGTGTTGCAGGTAAAGAAAAGAGGTGATCGTGGAATCAAGGGCGGGAAGAGAGGATGATCTAGTGTCTCGGTTGCGTGATGCATGTTGTTAGAGTTGATAGGGTGTTAGTAATTTTGGAATTGATGAACGGTTTAGAATGGTTAAGTTGGAATTGATTTGGTGGTTATTGAATTGTATTGAATAATTGTTTAGGGTGGTTATGAAATTGATTGAGTTATTGGATTATCTTGGTTAATTGATTTCCGCCGGTTAATTGTGAGAATTTAGCATGTTGAGGATTAGTATTTATGGGAATACTAATTCGATGCTATTATTTAAAAAAAAAAAAAACGGGTCGGATTGTTTCAATATATATGATTGATCCACACAATAATTTATAGATCAAAACCTTGCTGCCTATTTTCTCAAAAAGTATCATATTGTCAATCATAGCAAAGCAAAACTCTACATTAGTACTCTTTCAGAATATTTTGATATCTTTTGAAAAGCAAAAAATCAAAGCTCGAATCCTTGTCTTGTGGAAATCCTTAATGTCCACAGGAAATTCTATTTAAATGGTATTGGTAGATGAAGAGGTTAGTTATTAGTATGATGATTTTATATTTTTATTATTTTTTCTATCCAATTATGCTTCATTTTCAATTTCACAATGCTTTGTTCCTTCACGATTATGCTATTAATCAAATTAGGTTTTCTTTAACAAATTTTTGCTCATTCATGACGTGGCCATATCGAATGTTGGTATTATTAAAAATATTATTTTAGTGGTATTAGTTAATATGAATTCTTTCATAACAGGTTATTAACTGACAATCAACTTGTCATGCATATGATAAGAGTAATTGGTCGTGTGTTTCACCCATATTTATACATGGATGAATTCTTTGTAAAAAATGTTAGGATGACTTTAAAAGGAATAACTAAATCCAATGAGGTACGAAGAGTTTCCGTTTGATTTTTATATATTCTACACATTTTATAAAAATTATTATCTACTAATATAAAAATCACTTTTATCAGGCCGGGACATATGTTAAATGTGCCACAATTAAATCTATCGATGTTGCAAAAAACTGGTATTATTTCTCTTGCAAATGTAACAATAAGGTTCAAGAATATGGGGAAGATTCTAACGATCTGGATGCAAAATCTCTGTACAAATGTGAAATATGTGATGATGTTGAAGATGCTATTACAAAGTAATATATTTGTTTTCTTTAGTGATTTTCATAATATTTTAACTTTTTTTTTTATTAGAAATCTCATTTCCATACTTATTTATGGTTTATGATGTAGATAGTAGTTGGTTTTACGTGTCTCCGATGAATCAAAAGCCGAAGCAAAATTTTTGTTTTTCGACGAAGTGGCTTCTAAACTTTTCAAGAAACCTTCTGCTAGACTTACTATGGAAGTTCTTCATGTATTGCTTTTAAGTACGGATATATACGTTAATAATTCTTAAATTTTTATTCACAAATTTTAGTTTATTATACTATAATATTTTGAATTGCCTTTTTTTGTATGATGGTTCATCTTCTCTACCTGTGTCTCTAACCAATCTAATTGGCAACAAAGTTCTTGTCAAAATCACTATAGAAAATGATAAGCAAAAGCGCATTACTCCTCTATATGTAGTGGCACTACTTTAGGACAATGAAGATATGATCGAAAAGTTTGAAGCATGACCTATATCGCAGGTAAAGTTAAACATTCCCATTAATAATTGAACATCTGATGGTATGCTGTTCTTTATTAGAGTATTGAAATGTCTAATTAATATTACAACAACAACTTATGCTTACAAAAGGTGAGGACAATTTACCTTAATCGGAAATAAACACAAACACATAAGTTAAAAGCGGAAATTCTGTCATTTTTGACATTAAAAACTAACATTATATTTTATATATATATAATAATATAAATGATAAATTGGATTGTATAAACACGAAAATTAATTTATTTCCTATATCATTTTATATCCGCACATGGTGCGGACCAATCATCTAGTTTATTATTATGTTAGATACTAAAATAATATAATAAATTTATAAAATTAAAAATCTTAAATAAAAGATAATCCATAAGTCACGAAGGTATAAATTTTAAAGTATTATGTAGAAATTTTTATTTTATATTTTAAAAATAAATTTACTGTTAACACAAAATGATAAATTTAAAGCTGTAAAAATTTAATCCAAATTTGAAATTTTATCTTAACATAATATGTATTATCTGTTATGTTGGTGAATTTCTCAATTTATAACAAATCAACCTTTAATTAGTGTGGTAATTTGGGATGTATTATGACTTTATTGCAAAATAAGTTATTTAATCATGTATTATTTAATAATTTAGAGATATTCCTTAAAACTGGATGAATTTGAGTTGTTTCTTGAACCAAGTTTTAAATTCTTACAATTGTAGTACTAGTATTCTTAAACAGTTAAAAAAAACTTTGATTAATTGTAGTTTGATAATTGGAAAGTATCATGATTTTATCTCTAAAATGAGTTATATAATTCGAATAAATTTTAGAGATATTCTTTCTCAATCACTATTTAAGATATATTTCATAATTTTTAGACTATTTCCATTGTATTTTTCTAATTTTATCAGAAAGTATAAATAATAAGAAATAGCATTTCTTTTCTTTTTAAATATTTTTTTTAAAAATTCCACTTTTAAGATATCACTTTTCAAAAATATCTTTATTTTAATTTTTTTTTCAACAATGCTACTACTAATATAAGTATCATTTACTCAAAAGATTTTTTAAAACTAGAGAGCCGTTGGAAAATAGTCTTCAATCATTGTTTTCTGGTTTTTTACGTATTTGTTTATTACGTAGGATCTTGTCCTCTTCGTAGTTATTCAAAAATACTAAAAATCCCGGAAACATATAGAATTGAATGTATCTTAAATTTATGAAATAAAAACAAATGGAATCAACCTTCAACGGTAGAAAAAAAAAAAAAAAAAAAAAAACTAAAACGACGGTGTTTTAATTTTTCGATATGCCCAAGATGGCAAGGGTTATTATTGTAATTTCGATACACCTCCTTAACAAAGATCCAACAAAACCACACGAACTACAATAAAAAGAGAGATTCAGATGTCCGCAAAACAGCCTCGTCGAAATCACGACTGAGCGAACTCGTCCTTAACTCAGTAACGAGTTTTGAGTCACTTCACAAATCCACAAAAACCATGGAATCTCTCGACATGAGTTCCATGGCCGTTTCGATCGGTGTCTCCGTCGCCGTCCTCCGTTTCCTCCTCTGCTTCGTCGCAACGATCCCAATCTCTTTCGCTTGGCGACTCGTCCCGAGTCGACTCGGTAAACACATCTACTCAGCTGTCTCTGGAGCTTTACTCTCTTACCTATCCTTTGGTTTCTCCTCGAATCTTCACTTCCTTGTCCCCATGACGATTGGTTACGCTTCAATGGCGATTTATCGACCATTGTCTGGAATCATCACTTTCTTCCTCGGTTTTGCTTATCTCATTGGCTGGTAAAAATTTGAAAATTTTAAGCTTTACATTCTCTAAAGCTTGTTCCTTTTGCTTGACCCTGAATCGATACTTTGAATGATCTTTCTTTTGTAGTCATATGTTTTATATGAGTGGAGATGCTTGGAAAGAAGGAGGAATCGACTCTACTGGTACTCAATTTGATTTGATTGGTTAATTATTGGTTTAATGTTCTTAGCCTAGTGTGAAATTGATTAGGGATTATTGAAAAAGTTAGTATCTTTTAGGTTTTTGAATCATTGTGGAACCAGATTCTGATTGTTCTTTAGCTGAGAGTGAAAAAGTTGAGATTATCGAATGATTAGACTCTTGGAATCTTTGATTTTGAATAATGGTGGAAACTAGAAGCTGAGTATTGGTTGTGATGAATGTATATTAGGAGCTTTGATGGTGTTAACGCTGAAAGTGATTTCGTGCTCGATAAATTACAACGATGGGATGTTGAAAGAAGAAGGTCTCCGTGAGCCTCAGAAGAAGAATCGTTTGATTCGGATGCCGTCTCTCATTGAGTACTGTGGTTATTGCCTTTGTTGTGGAAGCCATTTCGCTGGACCGGTTTTCGAAATGAAAGATTATCTCGAATGGACCGAAGAGAAAGGAGTAAGCTTTTTTTTCTTACTCGTTCTTCGGTCTTTGTCCTTATCGAGAAAGGGTGATTCTTGATCTATCGAGTCTGTTTGTTTGTTTGCTTACTCGGTTAGTTTATTGTGTGTGGATTTCAGATTTGGGCTGTTTCTGAGAAAGGAAAGCGACCATCGCCTTGCGGAGCAACAACTCGAGCTATTGTTCAAGCGGCAATTTGTATGGCTTTATATCTCTATTTAGTACCTCAGTTTCCATTAACCCGGTTCACCGAACCAGTGTACCATGAATGGGGATTCTGGAAGAGATTCGGTTATCAATACATGGCGGGTTTCACGGCTCGTTGGAAGTATTACTTCATATGGTCGATTTCAGAGGCTTCTATCATTATCTCCGGTTTGGGTTTCAGTGGTTGGACAGATGAAAAAACTCAAACAAAGGCGAAATGGGATCGGGCGAAGAATGTTGACATTTTGGGCGTTGAGCTTGCTACGAGTGCAGTTCAGATTCCGCTCGTGTGGAACATACAAGTCAGCTCGTGGCTCCGTCACTGTGAGTAATAATGCATATGAGGAGATTTTAGAGATTGCTATAGTTTATATGTATTTTAACCGTTTCTTCTGTTTCACGCAGACGTATACGATAGAATTGTGAAGCCCGGGAAGAAAGCGGGTTTCTTCCAATTGCTAGCTACACAAACCGTCAGTGCTGTCTGGCATGTGAGTGCTCTCTCTTCCCTTCCTTTTTTTCTGAAATCTCGTTGTCGTGATTCACAAGTCAGAAATGTGTTGTAATTTTGAATATCGCGGTTCCTATTGTTTCTGTTGATAAAGGAATCGTTTTTATGTGTCTGCACACGAATTCTGCATTAAGACTCAAATCTTTCTGTGCCAGAAATAGTAATCAAAATCTCAACTGGTTTTTTCTTTTGCAGGGACTGTATCCTGGATACATTATATTCTTTGTTCAATCGGCATTGATGATCGAGGGTTCAAAAGGTACATGATACTCCCCTTCATCGTTCATTAACTTTCTGTTTTTATCCAATCCGGTAAATGGGTATGTCATCTTTATCTAAAACCGTTCCTTTCTCATCGAGCAGTTATATACCGATGGAAACAAGCAATGCCTCCGAAAATGGCAATGCTGAGGAATATAATGGTTTTCATTAACTTCCTCTACACAGTTTTGGTTCTCAATTACTCATCGGTCGGTTTCATGGTATAAACTCTTCCCTCCATTTTCCCGATATTTTACGCATCATCTTGTAACGATTTTATTTCAAAATCTCTCATTTTCTGTTGTTGTTGTGTTATTTTCAGGTTTTAAGCTTGCACGAAACACTCGTTGCTTACAAGAGTGTATATTTCATAGGTACAGTTTTGCCTATTGTCGTGATTCTGCTAAGCTACGTAGTTCCTGTGAAGCCTTCAAGACCAAAGACACGAAAAGAAGAGTAATGCTGTTTTTTTTTTTAAACCATTGAAGTCTTTTTGTTTTCTTCTCTTGGACCGTTTATGTACAACACGAAAACTAATATTTTGAGTTTAAACTCTCACTACTTGTTTCTTGATTAAACCAAAATCGTACCAAAGATCGACTTGTTAACCGATCTAACAAAAGTTCGACGAATGGCTTGGTTTTTCTCTAGCTAGCTAAAAGTCAAGTAGAAAAGGGATCAAAAGTGGAAATCCGAATCCGCATTAAAATCTTAAATTTGAATACCATAAAATTTTGTGCAAACCGGTTGTATCGGTCCCTCTATCCTTGAACCAACTCCTAACCTCGGCTCGAAGGCAAGTAAATCTTCCTCCTCCTGGCGTCTCCGTCTCCTTATACCCCTGGATAATGTGGCAATTATGGAAGGAAAGGAACCAGTTTATTTTCGAGAACCGCCGTATCACAGTAGAGGAAGTCTTGGTGAAAGCAATAACAGAGGCGCGGCTGTAAAGTTGACCAAGACAATGGGCCAAGCTAATTGGACCCTTACAAGAGTGTTAATGAATACAAGAAGAGAAGAGGAATGGGCCTTCGGTTTTGAAGCCCACATACATGGTATGGTGACAACCGATTAAGGAGATGCTTTATATACAATGCAGCTTCCTTCTTAGGGTTGAAACTTTGATAATTCTCTTCTTGATACTCTTGTAAACGGCAAAGAATATTTCCTTTGTAAACCTTGATTTCTAGTGGAGTTTGAGGGCAAGAGATCCCTCACGAGACGTACCTGTAGCCATTCGGGGAACTCATTAAACGTCTTGGTGTTATTTACTTTCCTGTCAAACAAACTATCACAATTAATAGGCCAAGTAAAGACTAGAACAAGATCTTGTTTAGGAGTTACGTACCTGACAACTGGTATCAGAGCGCGCAAGGTTTATTGCGTCCTGGTGTTTACAAGAAGAGTATAAGTTCAGAGGAAGAGGAGAGACCAAGGAACAGAGGTAAATCAGTCGTTGGGTAAGGGTTTTCTGTCTGGTTTGATTAGAGATATTTACCTGGTGTTTGCGACTCGATCTGTTGAGTGGTTTCAAGGGTTGTCATCTGGAAATCTGCATCAGTCTACGGGTTTGTTGATTGCTGCGAGGGTTAGAACATCTTGATCAGCTGCTGTTTTCTGGTACCTGCAAGAAAACAAGGAAACAAAATCATCATCAGTCATGGAACCAACCTCAGGGAAGTTTGAAGTTGTTAAGTTTGACGGTAAAGGCGATTTTGGGCTGTGAAAGTACAAGATGCTGTGTCAGTTGGAAATTCAAGGCTTGGACAAGTACCTTGAGGAAGGTGGAGCAACAGCTGATGACAAAGCTAAAGCTGATGACAATGCTAAAGCGGATTCATCAAAGATGGATAAGGATAAAAGGTGCAAGAATCTGATATGTATGAGTGTAAGTGACACCATACTAAGGAAGATCATGAAAGAGCCTACTGCTCTTGCTGTATGGAAAGCTCTAGAAAGAGACTACCAGACCAATCTCTACCAAACAGAATTTATCTAAAGCAAAGGTTTGCAAGCTTTAAGATGGATGAATATAAAGGCATTGAAGAAAATCTAAATGATTTTCTCAAACTAGTAGGTGATCTAGAAAGCTTAAAGATAAGCGTATATGACGAAGATCAGGCTATTCAAATCCTCTCTAGCCTCCCACCGAAGTATGAGCAGTTGGTGCACACTCTTAAATACGGAACTGGAAAAGATACTTTGACAGTTAATGAGGTGGTAAGTTCAGCGTATGCAAAGGAGATTGAATTGAAGGAAAAAAGCTTACTTAAAAAGTCTAGGTCCAATTGAGAGAGACTCTTTGTTAGCTCTAGAGGCAGATCTAATCAGACACATGATAAGCAACGGAGGGGAAGATCTAAGAGCAGACCTAGATCACAGTCTAGACCAAAGAATAGCAAAGCCTGCTGGATATGCGGAAAAGATGGTCACTGGAAAAGAGAGTGTCCCGAGAGAAAGAAGAAGAACCCGGTGGAATCTGTTAACATTGCATCAAGTATAGTCGAACCGTTGGTGATTACAAGTACGAGAGATCCCAAAGAATTTGCAAGCATTGGATCAGTTAATATTGAAGTTGTGGCTCTCATAGCAAGTGTGCAATATTCTGAACCGTTGGTGATTTCAAGTGTAATTGATTCTAAGGAACCTGCTAGCATTGGAATAATTACTATGAAATCAGAGACTCTCATGGCAAGCGTGCAATATACAGAAAACGAATAGGTTATGGACTCGGGATGCACATTCCACATCACTCCCAAACAAAGATCTATTATTCGATCTTAAGGAATTTGAAGGAGGAAGAGTGTTAATGGCTAATAACACACATAGTGATGTTAAAGGAATGGGGCAGATCAAGATTACAAATCTTGATAGAACTGAAGTAATCCTAACAGATGTTAGGTATATGTCAACGGTAGGAAGAAATCTCATATCTTATGGACTTCTCGACATGGCTGGTTGCAAATATGACGGAAAAAATGGAAAAGTTTAGTTCTATATAAGGGAGAGAAAGGTGATTTCAGGAAGGTATATTGATGGGCTATACTATCTGGATGGGACAGTCACAAAGGATGAAGTTGCAGTGGCAAAATCAGGGATTGATAGGACTGCAAGGTGGCATTCAAGGCTGGAACATATGAGTCTAAAGAGTATGAGGCTGTTAGTGAAGAATGGCTACATCACTGATAGAGAAGTGAAGAAATTAAAGTTTTGTGAAAACTGTGTGCTGGGAAAATCACACAAGCAGAGTTTTCCAGAAGGTAAACACACTTCCAAAGGGATTTTAGACTACATACATTCAGATTTATGGGGTTCTCCTTCTACACCCATGAGCCTTGGAGAATGTCAGTATTTTGTGACCTTTATAAACGACTATTCTCGGAAGGTTTGGATCTACGTTCTAAGAACCAAGAATGAAGTGTTCTTGAGCTTCAAGGAATGGAAAACTGCTGTTGAGAATCAGACGAGGAAAGGAATCAAGTGTTTGCGAACGGATAACGGCTTGGAATTCTGCAACAACCAGATGGATGAGTTGTGCAAGGAGTCTGGTATCAAGAGACATAGAACTTGTACATGCACTCCTCAATAAAATGAAGTTTCTGAACGTATAAACAGGTCTATCATGGTCAAAGTCAGATGTATGCTTTCCGAAACGGGTCTAGAACAAACGTTTTGGGCAGAAGCCGCATCTACAGCAGTTTATCTCATTAACCGATCACCAAATGCTTCAATTGAGTATAAGTTACCGGAAGAAGTTTGGACAGGGACAAAACCAGATTTGTCTAACTTAAGAAGATTTGGGTGCACTGCTTATGTTCACAAGATTCAAGCAAAGACATAACCTAGAGCTGTTACAGGTGTCTTTGTAGGATGTCCACAAGGTGTTAAAGGGTACAGAGTATGGATTCCGGAAGATTTGGAGTGTTTAATCAGTCGGGATGTAGTGTTTCATGAAGAAGAAGTCTACAAAGACAGCCTAGAACCTAAGAAAGAGTTGAAAAAGAAGACTAAGAAAGTTACCTTTAGCTCTGAATTGATTCAAGGTCCTTCAAATCAAGGTGTTCAAGCAGAAAGTTGTGCTCCAGGTAGAGCTATCTCGGAAACAGAAAATTTTGTTCAAGGTGGAGCAGTACCTGAAACAGAGCATTCAGATTCGTCAGAATCAGAAGATGAGAATAATGAAAATGCAGAAAATCAAGACAACCTTGATTCATATTTCCTAACCAATGATAGAGTTAAGAGAAATATTACAAAGCCTCTAAGGTTTCTGGGTAAACATTTCGTATATTATGCTTTATATGGGGGTGAAGTTGCTGATCTGGACGAGCCTACTTCATATTCAGAGGCTAAGGACAGCAAGGAATGGAAGTTGTGGGATGATGCATGTGATGAAGAAATGGATTCTCATCGGGTTAATCAGACTTGGTATTTGGTTGAAAGGCCTATGGATAAGAAAGTTATTGGCTGCAAGTGGATATTCAAAAGGAAGGCTAGAATTCCAGAAGTCGAAGAACCTCGGTTTAAAGTCAGATTAGTTGCTCAAGGATTCTCACAGGTGGAAGGCATAGACCAATGAGGTCTTTGCTCATGTGGTTAAGTATGTGTCTATTAGATTACTACTATTTGTTGTAGCTAATCAAGACTTGGAGTTAGAGTAACTTGATGTTAAAACAGCCTTCTTACATGGCTACTTGGAAGAGAAAATCTACATGCATCAACCAGAAGGGTTTGTGGTTAAAGGGAATGAAGATAAAGTGTGTCGTCTGGTTAAATCACTCTATCGCCTAAAGCAAAGTCTTAGACAGTGGAACAAAAGATTTGATGAGTTTATGAAAAATCAGAAGTTTCATAGGAGTGAGTATGATCCTTGTGTCTATTTTAGAGGATCGGATGCTAAAAGTCAAGTATACTTGCTGCTTTATGTAGACGACATGTTGGTTGCTTCAAAGGATATGAAAGAGATTCATAAAGTGAAAAACAGTTTGAAAGAAAAATTTGAGATTAAGGACTTAGGCCCTGCTAGAAGAATCTTGGGGATGGAGATTATCAGAGATAGAGAGAAAGGGTATTCTTAAGCTATCACAAGGGAGGTATCTAAGTCAAGTGTTGAAAACATTTAATATGTTGAGTCAAAGTTTGTGGTTACTCCTATAGGATCTCAATTCATACTGAAAAGTCTGAATCAAAAAGAAGCAATCATAGAGTCTGAACTCATGGAAGAAATGCCATAAGCAAGTGCAGTTGGTAGTTTAATGTATGTCATGGTCAAATCCAGACCTGATTTGGCGTATGCAGTGGGTTTAGTGAGCAGATTTATGGGGATTCCAGGGAGCAATCATTGGCAAGCAGTAAAATGGATCATGAGGTACCTTAAGGGTAACTTGGATCTTAGTCTAACATTTACCAAAAATTCAGACTTTAAGGTCCAAGGTTTTGTGATGCAGACTTCGCTGCGGATTTGGATAAGAGAAGATTTATCACTGAAAGGCTTTATATTTCAGGTTGGAGAAAATACAGTGAGTTGGAGATCGGGTTTACAACACATGGTCTCACTTTCAACTACATAATCAGAATACATTGCACTCACAGAAGCTACTAGAGAAGCTATTTGGTTGAAAGGGATTTGTTCTGAGTTGGATTTTGCTCAATCAGGGGTTAAGTTGTTTTGTGATTCACAAAGTGTTATATGTTTGGCCAAAAATGAGGTTTTCCATGAAAGGACCAAACATATGGCTGTGAAGTACAATTTTATTAGAGACCATGTTGAAAATAATGATATTTTGGTTGAGAAGATTCATACATCAATCAATCCAGCAGACCTACTTACTAAATCGTTACCTGGAACTCGGTTTGAAGAAGGTCTGGTGCAGGTCAGAGTTGTCTGAAGCTGTGGAAGGATGCTCCGGATCAGTGGGTACCTCAGACAAATAGAAGAGATGGGTTAGTTTCTCGTATATGCTGAAATGGGAAATTGATAACAGACAGTTGCGGGTTTAGTAGCTGGAAGTTACCTGAGCAGATATGGCAATGGTTTAGACATCAAGAAAGGGTCTCGAGGGTCTTGCTGTTGAGCTGCAAAAGGGAATCAGCGACAGAGTGAATCAGAAAAGTACAAAGATAATGGACAGTTCTGTTTGATGTATCACTTTTGGATTTTGGAAATTGTTGAAGGTTACATGGATATTCTTACAGCAGTTTTATACATCAAAGCACGTTCACAAAGGTTTGGGGTTGAGTTGGGGATATTCCTGAGGTAAAAAAAAAAGTGAACAAAGAGTAAGTACAAAGACAGCATACAAGTATAATTATGCTTGATGTACTGGTCAGGTTCAAAGACTATGTCGGAAAGTTTTTTGAAGGTTACCTGGGTTGTGAGAAGTTCTAGCAGTTATGGAGATTTGAAGTTGAAGATATATATTGTAGAATCTCGCAAAACAGTAAAGAGAGCATTGAGTTTCAGCCTTTGTTCTAAGTTACTGGATTTTGAAGATTGATAAAACTAAGCTGAAGCTGAAACTAGGCTTAGAAAGGATTATATATGTCATATCAACTAGATCTAATCATGAATCGGTAAATCGATCAGTTCTGTCTTATGCTATGGGAAGAAATCAGTTACTAAGACCAAGAGCTACAGGTTTTTAGAGAAATTGCATGAGGACATCGATGCAGGTGGAGCTGATTTCGGGTTCCAATTTTGAAACTGAAAATTCAGAACACAAGAGTTACGGTTTCTGGATATAAAAGCATAGAAGAGAAGACTGAGTTTATCGTGAAGGAGAGAAGCAAGTCTCTGCCTTACCTAAGCTCGCTGTGACCGGAACGAGTCGCCGGAGATGGCGATAAATCTGATTTTGCCGATGTCAGAATTTGCAGGGGAAAGCAAAATTGGGAAGAATAAGGGTTTAATCTTCAACCGTGGTGAACGAAGCGAGTAGAGCCTTCGGATTGGAGCCTTTTTTATGGATGAAATGAAACAGAAGCGAGGTTAGTGTGTTATGATTTTAGAAGCAAAGAGGCATCGATTAGGAAGAAGAAAATGACTAGAGTTTAGGGGTTTACCTAAGCTCGAGATCGGAGTCGCAAGACGCCTGAGATGACGACATTGGGGAAGCACCACGCGGTGGCTGAGACATCGAAGAAGCCCACTAGAAATCGGAGAAGAAAGGTTTGAGATCGAGAGATGGTGAAAGCGAAAGTCTCTATCGATGGAAACAAGGGAATCGTGTTGTTTAGTCAAAGGTGGAGATTTGTGAAGTTGACCAAGACAATGGGCCAAGCTAACTGGGCACTTACAAGAGTGTTAATGAATACAAGAAGAGAAGAGGAATGGGCCTTCGGTTTTGAAGCCCACATACATGGCATGGTGACAATCGATTAAGGAGAAGCTTTATATACAATGCAGCTTCCTTCTTAGGGTTGAAATTTTGATAATTCTCTTCTTGATACTCTTGTAAACGGCAAAGAACATTCCCTTTGTAAACCTTGATTTCTAGTGAAGTTTGAGGGCAAGAGATCCCTCACGAGACGTACCTGTAGCCATTCGGGGAACTCGTTAAACGTCTTGGTGTTATTTACTTTCCTGTCAAACAAACTATCATAAGTAATAGGCCAAGTAAAGACTAGAACAAGGTCTTGTTTAGGAGTTGTGTATCTGACAACGGTAGTGGCAGAGTGCACAAATAGAGTGCATCAAACCTCGTGCTATCCCGAAGCCTCCTCCTCTTCCTGACCCGTCACCACATGTACCTCTTTGTTTTGTTGATGCCTCATGGATTGCCTCTTCACTAGAATGTGGAATTGGGTGGAGTATCAAGGACACACATATGAGGATTCTCAACCAAGCTTCCGCGTACACAGACAAGTGCCTTCGGCTCTTGTGGCAGAAACTCTCGCCGTTAAAGCTGCCTTAATTGCAGCTCACAATGCTGATATCTGTTCGCTTACTCTTTGCTCGGATTCGCAATCTCTTGTCACGTTGCTAAACTCGTCAGCCGTGATCAATGAGTTGAAGACTATATTGTATGACATTAGGTGTCTCAGTATAAACTTCACCTATATATCTTTTGTTTTTGTATCTCGCTCGGCAAATGTTGTAGCCGATGCTTTAGCTAAGTCCGGTCTTGTATCGAAGAACCATTTCCAGTCCAGTGGTTTGACAAATGGTTCATTAATGCTTCTACATCCGCAGGTATGGAGTTCGAGTCCCGGAAAGTGCAAATTAATAGAGACAAAATTTACAGAAGATTTTCAGCGTGGTGCAAGGAGAGTCGTCCGGTGTAGTCCCCATGTCAATCCGCTGAATAATCGTATGTGTAATTGTTCTCATAATTTGTAATAATTCATAAATCTAGATGATTAAAAAAAGAGTAGAAAATGAAATAAATAAAATCAAATTAGAGATTGGATTAAGTACGCTCCTTATAAGACTGTAGGATGAGATATATCTGTTTTTTATTTTTTGAGTTGATATCGTTTAAAATAATTCTTTACCAAATTTGGACCACATATTATTCGGTTCGGTTCAGTAATTTTTTTTTTTTTTGGTTTAACTAGTTTGAGATTCAGTAAACAAAAGCTAAAATTCAGACGTTTAAAAAAAAATTCAAATAATAAAAACATAAATCTAACTAAAATAATAATCATAACAAAAAACTGTTTTTTTTAATAGTTTTTTTTTTTCAATTTGGTTATGGTTGACTTAGTTCAGCTTCTAGTTAAATCAGTACCAAAACATACCGAAATGAACAAATTAATATTAAAATTGTTCAGTTTTAGTTTAGTTCGACTGCATGGGCAGAAAAATGTCTAATATATGATTTACTCAAATCACAAAAATAAGATAGTTGAAATGTGAATCAATCTTGAGAAATATATTAATTTGGACCAACTGTACTAAAGACACACTTCAAAGATTTAACGGCCGGTGTTATATAAAGGAAACATAATAAATTTGGACCGCAGGCAGGTGCTTGCTCTGCTTGGGTTTAGGGTCGAACCTGATTAAGACTCCATCTGATATGGATGGTTTAGATATGTTTTCATATTAATCTTTAGCCGGATAAGGATCCGAATAATTGTTCTTCGGATCCGGTAAAATCTTCCAACAGCATAGTGGTGTTGTTATTTGTTTTATAATTTATATAAAGTTTAATAAGAGAGGATCGTTGGAGCCGAGAGAGAACATTTTCTGGTGTCCGATACTTTTAGCTGGCATTGTGTGAGAGTTGTAGACTAATAGTTTCTACGTTGGACATGGAGTCTAGAAGATGTCTTTGAGTTTATGGTCAGAAAATGATGTGTTGTTCTTCTTTTGGTTTTTTTTCTAGTAAGTGTCAGATCTACTAGTTGATAAACTTGGTTTTTATAAGTTATTGTGATTCCCTTGTTTGAGTTCAATTTTTCAGTTTTGGTTAGTTGAGGTTTCTTTCCTTCATAGAAGATTTATAGTTTGCTTTAACTGTTTCGTTTCTAATCAATTCTGGCTATCTATCTGATTTAAGTTTTAGAGTTTAAATTTGTTCAACGGTGGACTAACTCTGAACAAAATTGACAAAAACAATCAAAGAAGAGATTTATCTTAAAAGAAATGATTGTTATGTTCTCGTAAAAGGTATTAGAACTTTGGTTGATATTGTAGATACGGAAATACCTAATTGTTTATATTAGACTCGAAACAAGACTATCCTGATATGAAAAATATTTGTCCTTACTTAATTTTCGGTGCAGAAAAGACCATTTTTTTTTTTCACCTCTCAAATTTCTTCTACAATATAATTGGTTTAAAAACAATTTCAACACAAAAATTACTTTTTGCGGAGGAAAAAAAGAAGAAGAAGCGAGGACCGTTGTAGACATTTTATGAGAAATAAAAAATATTATCATCTAAGACTACATTTTAGAGACATAGTATAGATTTAGAAAAATCCGAATCCCAAAAAGAGTGATTAGGGTAATAAACAGGCATTTGGGATAATTAACTAATTATTTGACTGGCTCAACTTTGTTTAAATATGCCAGAAAGAGAAACGTTAGCGAGACGATTAGTGGACAATACATTATTAATATAATCAAAGTTACATCAAGTATAGGGTCGAGAACTTACTTTATACATATATTATTATATATATATATTACAAAGTGAATCACATAACTCTATTCTTCTAGTAACAAGTAACAAAAACTATATTCAATATTATAAAATAAATTTGATTCTATGGTCAGTCTCCTAATTATTTGAGCCAATCGAACGATAAAACTGTGTTGTGAATTAGAAACAAGATTCTCACAAGATCCATTTTTTAGATTTGGTTGGCCTTTCTGATTTTGTAGTTTTTTTCATGTATGTTCGACTTTTACGCAAATATGCCATTACTTGATTTGAAGGATCTTCAAAAGAAATTTGTTCCTCTTTCTTAATTTAGGTTATGTTCTATCTTTTTAGTGTTGTAACTAAATGATAAGAACTGATTTGTTTTATACTCTTTTCATTTTATAAAAGAATATTGCTGTTAAGACATTATTTTGTCTCACAAGTAGCGTTGTTTTTTTTTTTTATGCAGAATTTTAAATATTTGTTTGTTTTGTTTTAACTACACTTTAATGTACTTAAAGAGAACTACCTATTAGTATATTAATAAGGAGTATCGGAGAACTTTTGATTGTTTTTTAATGAGTAAAAATTTGTAAAACAAGATTTTTATGACACAGAGAGAATACAATTTTAATATTATCTAATTTTTTCCGTTTCAAAACATAAATTATTTTAAATATTTTGTTTGTTTCAAAATATAAAATGTTTTCACATTTTTATGCAGAATTTAAATGTATATGATATTTTATGAGCTAGTATTACGTGGTATGTTTAATGATTAGTTGAACTATTTTAAATTAAATATTTAATAATATTTTTTATTAAAAAAATCTTAATCATCGTGATTTTAATCAAAACATCGTATATTTTAAAACAAAAAAAGTAAATTTTCTTTGCACTAAAGACATAACATGAATGGTCTTGGAAATAACACATTGACAATGAACATTACATTGATTAATTAGATCTTGTAAAGTATACAATTAAGATTTGTTTAACATAAATTAAAATCAAGAGTGATTAACTTGCATGGAAAAGATAATAATTAACTTGCATGGAAAAGATAATAGAGTTTTATCAACAAAAACAAAAAAAAAAAGATAATAAGGAGATATGAACAACCAACAATGAAGAAAAAAATTAGTGAAATAAAGAAAGGCCATGTCGGCCATATTCACCACTTTTTGCTTTTAGTCAACAAAATCATAACAACTAAAATTATACTTATCAAATTACCTTCTTCTTTTTTTTGTTGACTGAATAATTAAATTCAATGTTTTCTGCTCGTTCAAAGTCCATGCAGCTAAAATCGAATTTCGGCTATTCAAATTGTATACTCAATGTCGATGGAGCTCGGAAAAATCTAATATTTTTCTTTCATGTAAGAAAAAGAAGGTGAAAAGTAAAGTTTCGAATAGTTACGTCGTACCTTGAACAAAAATAGTGATAATAATAATTACTTCGTACGTGGAAGAGAATATACACTACAAGAAAACAGGCAAATTTTCGACAGACAAAACCGTCGGAAAGCCGTCAGAATAAGCCCTATTCCGACGGCTTTCCGACGGTTTTGACCGGTCGGTTCTATCTCGTCGGAAATAAAATTCCGTCGGAATTCCGTCGGAAATACTGACGGAATTCCGACGGTTTTGAAATAACCGGAATCCGTCAGAATTCCGTCGGAAATCCGTCAGTATGGCATTGTCCGACGTATTTCCGACGGCAACACATACCGACGGATTTCCGACGGCTACACATACCGACGGATATTTTAATTATTAAAAAAAAATTTTTAATTTAAATATATTTAATGAAATTAAATTAAAATAAATTAAATTAAATTAAAATTAAATATAAATAAAAATTAAATTAAAATAAAAATTAAAAAAACAACATTCAAAATTAAGGTTCAATATTTTTAAAAGTGATTTAGAAAATTAAAATATTACATAACGTGTTATCTATCGGTTACGGAAGAACTCGTTCATCGTTTCTTCCATTTCCCGCATTCGTGCCATCTGCTCTTCCATTTCCCGAATTCGTGCCATCTGCTCTTCCATTTCCCGCATTCGTGCCATCTGCTCTTCCATTGCCTGCAACCGTCCCTGCTGTTCCTCGTAGCGAGCTTCATCTTGTGCGCGTTGGGACTCCAACCCGGTCACCCGCTCGAGAAGCTGGGCATTCTGTGCCCTCAACGTACTATCTGCATGAATGCGGTAAGAATTGACGGACGTGGCTGAACTGTCTTCCGGGAGGCCAAATACACGACCTCTGTGCTTAGGCGCAACCTACGAAAAAAAATCAATCAATAAATGTTGTAAGTTGTTTATATTTAAATTTATTTAAAATTTAATTAAAATTGACAGTGTTACTAACCTGATAGGTAAACTCGTTGATCATCTCCAGAGGAACTTCCGTGGCCGGGGGAGTTCCTTCGACGATCGGTTGGGATTGGAGGTACTCCTCACCCAGCCTCTCCACGCTCTCTACGATTTCACGAGCAATGGGATCTTGAATTTCCCCCATCTTTCTGTTGGTGTGCGCATCTTTGACCAAGTCAAGATGTGACGGACGCACACCGGCCCTCTCCATCTGTTGGCATAGATAATGAAAGAAATATGAGAAGTGTTAGAAATAAAATTTTTGTAAAATTTATAAAATTACGTACCAGCTTCTGAAGACGTGACGCTTTGCTCGTCGCACCGAGGTTATGGGTCGCCGGTCCCTTCCCCTTCCGGTCGCTGTTCCGGTTAGACGAGTTCTTTCCGGAGCTTGCTTTTGTCTCCTCCCGTTCCCAATGGGCAAGTAGTCCATCCCATAATGTGGGGTTATCTTGCAATCTGCGCGGCACTTTTCCCTCTTTGTACCACATGTCCTTCCATTCGTTTATCTTCAAAGAATATTTCCGGGAGGCTTTTCTGTAGAACTCCCGTCGGACCCGGGCAGTCAATTGTGGGTCCCAAGTAAATTCTTGCTGAAAAAAAAAACGTACCCATATTAGTATTGACAATTTTAATGAAAATAAAAATCTAAATTCTTAATAGGAAAAGAAAACATACCGCAAATTGCCGAAACCAGATCTCCTGGTCTGCCACCGGCATCGAAGTAAATGTGGGATACGGGGAAGTTATCAACGAATTAGTCATTGCGTTGATCGAACTCGTAATCCCGTTTCCCGAAAATTGAAACCTAAACAATATTTAGTTAAATATTTTTTTAAGTTAATATAATCAAATACATTTTTATATAAAACTTACCATGTCGTGTTAGGTAGCAAGTCAGGATCTAGGCGAGGCAACCTATCCCGTCCAGGTTGCGAAACAAACTCCTCAATGGACATGGCCGTGGGAGCTGAGGGCTGTGTACCCAGTGGAGGAGACGGGTGTTGGGGATCCGGAAAGCTAGTATCTGGGATTTGCGACTGACTCCCTCCCCTACTGGAAGTACCGGATCCAGTAGAGTGATGAAATCGCCCATAGTCCCTACGATTTCCAAAATGTTTACATACCGTTGAAATTTACTTACATATATAAATATAAATTCTGATATTAAATATAAATAAATGTAAATTGATATTTTGAGAAGTAGGGATTTTGGAATTTCGGGATTAATTTTTGGAATATCGGGATTTCATAAATTAAGTTTTAGGGAGTTAGGGATTGTGGGAAATTGAGGTTTCTCTAAATAGGTATTTAGGGATATTTGGATTATGGATTTCAGATATTAACATTTACGAATTTACAGATTTAGAAAATTTTTGGAATTTCAGATTTGGTAATTTAAATTTTTAGATATTTACGATTTTTCCAGAATTTGGGATTTTGTAATTTAAACAAATAAAAAAATTAGTAAAATTTCAACAATTTAGAATTTTACTAAAATTTTTATATTATAAATATTTATAATTTTCTAAAAATAAATAATTTTATAAATACTTTTCTAAATTTTATAAACCCGAAAATTCCCTAAATCACAAAATTTACAAAATAAAAAAGTTTCCAAACATCCTAAACCCGTACATTTCTACATTTCTATTAATTTTTAACAACCTAAATCTAACAAATTCACAAAATTCTCTAAATTCATAATTTACAAAAAAAAAACTTCGAAAAACTTACATTGGATTGATGATTTGTTGATAGAGATTGAGATTGTGGATGGATATGTTGATTCCGGCGTGTTTCCGATTGGATCGATCGATTTCCGGCGAGTTTTTGTTTTTTTTTCGACTTTTCGTTCTGTCGATGCGAAGAAGAAGACGGTGGTTTTATTGCAGGTTACCGACCAATTTCCGACGGACACCGACGGAATTTCCCGCTTTTTTCGATGAGATCGAGGCTCTTAGGCGGCATAAATTAGGGTTTCCGTCGGAAATCCGTCGGTATTTCCGACGGATTTCCGACGGATTCTAAACATTTATATATAAAACCGCGTAAATTTATTTTTTTTATTAAATTAATTATTTTTTAAATTGAATTTTTTTTATTAAATTAAATTAATTAAATCCGTCGGAAATCCGTCAAAAATCCCGACGGATTTCCGACGGATCTTAGTTTTTTTTTTAAATTAATTTTTTTTTAAAACGGTTTTTTTTGTTATATAAAATATTAAATCCGTCGGAAATCCGTCGGTATTTTTCACGGATTTCCGACGGATCTTAATTTTTTTTTAAATTAATTTTTTTTTATTCGGATTTTTTTTTATTATAAAAATATTACACCCGTCGGAAATCCGTCAAAAACACCGACGGATTTCCGACGGATTTAATATTGTATATAATAAAAAAACCGTATTAAAAAAAATAAGATCCGTCGGAAATCCGTCGGTATTTTTGACGGATTTCCGACGGGTGTAATATTTTTTATATAACAGATATCTGTTTTAAAAATAAAAATTACAATCCGTCGGAAAACTGTGAAAAATCTATCGCTTAAAAGTCCGCGTGTTGACCCGATTGCAGAGTTAATTAAAAAAATGTCCAAACTTTTTTCATAAATTATTTTAAATATATCCGGGAATTGAATAAAAGATTTACACAACGAAATTTTATAACAGAGAAAAAACAAAAGCCGAAAGGAAATTTATTTATTTTAAAGTTTGAAACACATATGTCTCTGTATCCGCTCCAAACTTACCTTTTTTAGAACCTTAAACTTTTTTTTCCCTTTTTTTTCTTTGGCGGAGAATCTACATATCCTTTGCAAAATTCCCTTTCGATTGCATCAACATCTATATTTAAGTTCGGACTTTCAGGTCTTTGGGCAAATTCATCATCATTGTACTGATCCTTTTTATTCTTCGGTGTACCTTCTAGATATCCGCCGCAAACATCTCTTTTGATTGCATCAACATCTATATTTAATTTCGGACTTTCTGGTCTCTGGGCAAATTCATAATCATAGTAGTTATCCTTACATTCATTTGAAGTACTTCCACCGTAAGTATCTGACGTTTCAATCAAGCGAGATGGTTGTACGTCTTCGAGAACACTCTTCTTGTCTGGATATTTGTCGCACTGCGATTGCGTTTCCCACGAGACGTTTGGCAAGCACTGGCTCTCCGGCACTATTGTTGATGAAGAATCTCCGATTGAGATTGGTGAGACCGTATCAAATTTCCACGAGTAAGTGGGTATCTCTTCAGTGTGTGTGTCGCATTGGGTTTCGGTTTCCCACGAGTATTTTGGAAGTAGAAAGTGGTTTGCCACGATTTTTGAGTCTTCATTAGGAGAGTTAGAAGACATTGTTTGTGTTGTTGACAGGAATGAACGTCTGAGGAACCTTATATAGAACGGAAAACCGTCGGAAATCCGTCTAAAACCTCCGACATAATACCCCGCCAGTCCCATCGGCCGCAGATAACGCAATGGTAACCACTCAAACTTTGCCGACATCGGAATTCCGACGGATTTCCGACGGAACTAATTCCGTCGTTATGTCGTCCGAAAATTAGGACAGCTTTTATCCCGCGCGCGGAAATCCGGCGGCAAATTTAATAAATGATTCTGGCGAATATTACCATAAAGTACATTATATTAGAGGGAACGCATAGGGGTTATAGTACAAAACAGCTCCAAACAAACATTTATTCATAAATTATTAATCTGACTCTTCTGATGAACCTTCACTAGGGATGGAGTCGGAATCGTCGCCAAATTCTTCACGTAGTTCATCTTCATCCGAATGCACTAGATCATCGCCGATATGTGTGACATCAGTGACAAGGTCAATGTTATCCGTCTCCTCAACATGTGACATTTGGTTGGTTCGCGATACTTGTAGAGCATCATGTTCCGGAACTCCATATATTTTTCCTCGCGGATTAATTGGAGTTACTGTCATCCAAGGATCTGTCCTCCATCCAACTCGAGGATATGGAATGTAGCAAACCTATTCATTAACGGTGGATGTTGTTTATATACAAGAATAACAAAACCTAACGTATAAATATAACGGAAAACCTATCAATATATTGATACCTGGTCTGCTTGAGATGCAAGGATAAATGGATCGTAATGATGTAATTTCCGGCTTGAATTTATCGAAATAACACCAAGACGGTCAATTCGAACCCCACTACCATTGGATGGATCATACCAATCGCACATAAACACAATGCACCTCAAGTCCAACATTCCTGGATAGTGGATTTCCAAGATTTCTTTTAAATGGCCATAGTACATGGTATCACCTGATTGCGCCGAAATACCATTGTCCGAAGTTGGCCTTTGACGTCCTTCGTCACGAATTCTGAACGAATATCCCCTAGTGCAAAATCTCGGATATGAAGTCGCGGTGCTGCGTAAACCATGAGAAAACTCCACTAACCATGTCGGGAGGGTTTGACCACTTGCTAAACCTTCGGAAACCTAAAAACAATATAAGTAAGCAATCAATAACATATGAACGTGAAAAACTTATAAAATAAGAGTGAGGAGTTATATTTAACGTACAAAAAATTTCAACCACTCCGGGAATTCTTCATCTTTTAATACAGCAAGTTCGGAATCTGTCTTATCAGCATGGTAAGTTTGTGCTAGGGACATGTATATCCTGTAACATAACAATTGTTATTAGATGAAGACAAATAATTGCACAAATTTAGTATGAGAAATGGTGTACCTTTCATACTCTCCAAGTTCGTCACAATTTCTGAGGATATATGTATGCAAATGTGTGACCTCTTGTGGTGATAGTATGCGTTTCTTCCCTTTTCCACTTACGCGGCCCACTTGCGCAAACAACTCAGGTACAACCACGGGATACACTGCTTTCTCACCTCTATCATCATGTCGCGCCGGCCGTCTACCTTTAGTCCGGACATCCGAAGGAAAGTAATATTCGGCAAAGTGTGATACTTCTTCGTTTAGACTTTGTGCAACAATAGATCCCTCAACTTTGCTCAAATTTTTTACCTTTTTCTTCAGGTGGAACATGTAACGCTCGAACGGGTACATCCATCGGTATTGAACAGGGCCTCCTAATGCTGCTTCTCGTGGGAGGTGAATAGGAAGATGTTCCATAACATCAAAAAAAGACGGTGGAAATATCTTCTCAAGATTACAAAGGAGCACCGGGATGTTGGCCTCTAAAGACCGGATCCCGTCCGCTGTTAGTGTCCGTGAACATAAATCTCGAAAGAAAGCCCCAACTCCTACAAACGAAAAGTAATCAAGTTAGTACATATATAGTAACATTATATTAGTAATAAACTAAAGAAAATTATGAAATATACCTCCAATTGCTTGATGGATGTCTTGAGGAAGAAGATTAGAAAATGCAAATGGAAGAAGACGCTGCATCACAACATGACAATCATGACTCTTCATTCCAATAAACTTCCCTTCCGTCGAATCCACGCAATTACGCAGATTAGATGCGTAGCCGTCAGGAAATTTAACAAAATTTTTAATCCATTCAAAGAAAATTTCCTTCTTATCCGCGTCTAACCGGTACGCAGGCATCGGCAATCTACCATTAGGCAAAACATGAAGGGATGCCCTTGAACAAATCAATGGCAAGTCTAATCTAGATTTCCAGTTATCTTTTGTCTTTCCTGGTACATTTAAAATGGTGTTCATGATGTTGTCAAAGAAATTCTTTTCAACATGAATGACATCTAGATTATGCCGCAGTAGATGATCTTTCCAATAAGGCAAATCCCAAAAAATACTTTTCTTATGCCAATTGTGATATTCCCCACAGCCGTCGACTGGGTGATGGCCATTACCCCCACATTCAAGAGTTCGCTCTGTACCAAAATCTCGTAACTGTTCCAATATGCTGCGACCATCTATCTCTGGAGGTGGACCAGTAAACACTGGAAAATTCTTTCTAAAATGTCTTCTAGACCGACGATATGGATGATTTGCCGGCAAAAAACACCTATGGCAATCAAACCATGAAGTCTTCCTTCCGTTCGGCAATTGGAATGCTGAAGTATTGTCTTGGCAATAAGGACATGCCAATCTTCCATGCGTTGTCCATCCAGATAACATACCGTACGCCGGAAAATCGCTAATGGTCCACATAAGAACCGAACGCAAGTTGAAATTCTGCTAGATTGAAACATCAAATGCCTCAACACCATGCTCCCACAACATCTGCAACTCATAGATCAATGGTTGGAGGAATATATCGAGTGATCGTCTTGGATGATCTGGCCCAGGAACTAGAACTGAGAGAAACAGGAACTCTCGCCGCATGCACATAGAAGGAGGCAAATTGTAAGGTGTTACGATGACCGGCCACAATGAATATTTTCTTCCATGCTTTCCAAATGGGTTGAAACCATCAGTGGATAAGCCGAGGTATACATTTCGGCGTTCGTATGCGAAATCTGGATATACCGATTGAAAGTGTTTCCACGCTTCTGCGTCAGAAGGATGCGTAATATCTCCATCTTGATTATGCTCTGCATGCCATCTCATAGCCTTAGCAGTGCGTTCTGATTGATACAGCCTCTTCAACCTCTCTGTTAATGGTAAATACCACATCCGTTTGAAAGGAATCTTCACTCTACCACTTGTGTCTTGGAACCGTGGTTTACGGCAAAATTTACATTTTTTCCTGTTCTCATCTTCCCTTCATTATAGCATGCAGTTGTCGATGCACACATCTATTATCTGGTAGGACAAACCAAGACCGGCAACAAGTTTCTGGACCTCGTAGTATGATGCTGGAGAAAGATTATCCTCTGGCAAAACATCTTTCACAAACTCGGCGAATGCATCAACACATTCTTCGGACAAATTGTAATCGGTCTTCATGTTCATCATCCTACTAGCAGAAGATAACGGTGAATGCCCTTCCCTACAACCGCTGTACAGTGGTTGCTTTGATGCGTCTAACATATCAAAAAACCTTCGAGCTTCTAAATTAGGTTCTTCAACCCTATCACCCTCATAACCACCCGACTGCAAATTCTCTCTAAACGCGTCGTTAACCATCGCAACCGTACTTACCCCAACATCTACTTCCGTTGTACGTTCTTCTACGCTATCCGGAAAATAAGGTGCATTACTACTAGTACTACCATATTCGTAATTGCTTTCTCC
Source organism: Arabis hirsuta (assembly GCA_964056655.1). Lineage (NCBI taxonomy): Eukaryota > Viridiplantae > Streptophyta > Magnoliopsida > Brassicales > Brassicaceae > Arabis > Arabis hirsuta. Next base: position 1,565,919 of record OZ053311.1, read on the forward strand.
ATGTAAAAACCAAACCTTATATCCCGGCCTAAATCCATATCTATATAAGTGATTCCAAACAGTATGAACCGCAACACTAATTCTGTTACAGCAATTAGAACATGGACATTTGATATCCTGACCTTTTTTTGCTGCATCTTGGTTTCTGGGTAAATTCATGAACTCGCATATACCTGCAGCGTAAGCGGATGTTAATAAGTTCGAGCCCATATCCATCATTGGCTCGTCCATCCAAGACCGAAAATATGAACTCATCGCTAACAAATTTTTTTGATTTGTAAAATTGTGTTATGAATGAACGAAGACACGAAGTTTGTTATATAGAACGAATTTCCGTCGGTATTCCGTCGGAAATCCGTCACAAAACTCCGACATAACATCCCACCAATCCCATCGGCCACCGCTAACGAATGGTAACCACTCAAATTTGCCGACATCGAAAATATCGGATTTCCGTCGGTAGTCCGTCGGAAAGTCGTCAGAATATTACGACAGATTATTTTCCGTCGGAAATCCGTCGGTACAAACGACGGATTTCCGACGGAATACCGACAGCAGATAAGACCGTCGGTATTCCGTCGGAATTTTGCGACGGAATACCGACGGACTAGATGTTAGTCGGAAATCCGTCGGAAATCCGTCGGTATTCCGTCGCAAAATTCCGACGGAAATATTGACCGTCGGAATTTCCGTCGGAATACTGGCTGTTTTCTTGTAGTGATAGAAGGTACAAAGATTCAAAAAAAAAAAAAAAAAAAGATAGAAGATACAAAGAGCTAACACTGTATTGTGTTGTTTACCAAAAAAACAAAAACAAAAAATCAAACAAGTTTTTTTATTCGATTAATAATTTGTAAATAATAAATGATTTTTTTCACAAAAACTAATAATTTATAAATAAACAAAACTACATTCATCAATAAAACCAATCACAATTTGTTTTTTTTTTAATTAACAAGGACATATATCATAGTGATTTGTGTTAATGCCATATCTGATTTTCAAATCCACATAATACATATTGTTGATAAAACTTGTTATTGTCTCAACCTGCGGGTTATACTGTCCATAATTTCTCATGTCAAAAATATCATAACAAGTTTTAAATTAGTCACTTTTCATCACTAGTCAATATTTTCGTTTTTTCTTCCCAAAATGTTATTTAAATCCAACTGATTACTTTATTTTAAGGTTAATTTTATGTTTATGTTTATACAAACATTTTGGTATCTGGATCCATCGGTTGCTCCTTGAACATCGGTGTGATGTTTTTTTTTTTTTTTGAAAACATCATCGGTGTGATGTTACCGAAGACTATCCGATGCTTAATATTATGATGCGCATTTTTGTCTTAGAACTTGGGTAATTAGATAAATGAGTTACACGAGCGGTTTCTCGTGAGTTTAACACCACATTTAGCCAGTTGAACTGCTGATACTTGGTGAATGCAATTTACCGTTAGTAGTTTGTATTGAAAACAGTTTTATTTAACTATAATGTTTTATTTTAATAATAACTTTAATCAATGTTTTTGTTGTTTTGCACTTTCATATAATCCATAATAATATCTGACAGTGCATAATTGATAGCAGCATTCGACTAGTTTTGCTTTAATAGGAGATGTTGTGATCAAACCCACTTGCCCACAATTCTTGGCAAATTAGAAAAATATCATATATTAAAAGGGAAACAGCTAGTTGAGGAATATCATTAGATTTATTTAGCTTGTATAGAATTGACGTCAATACTAGAATTCAATGTATTATCCACAGATTTGATGTAATCATTTCTTTTTCTATATAAAAGGGAAACAGCTTTAAGCCTACCATGGCTTGTTGGTATTTTGGGAATTGTACGGAAACAAATAAAACTCGCTACAAATTGTCACCTTTTTAATGTCGACTTCACTAATATTCACACTCAACACCAAATCAACCAGAATAAATATAGACTCTAGCTAAAACAATCTCATACATAAAGCACAACGTACACATATATACATATAACAAAAATATTGAAAATTTGTTGGACTCTTATATTCAATTGCTTTAACAACATTTTTAAAATGATAATCACCTCACAAAACAATAATAACAATAACTACCTCATAAATAGTTATTAACTGCGATTAGGTGCTAGCACTAAATCACTCATCATTTAGATTCGACACCAATATCTAAAATCATATCTAATTGGTCATCGTGATTGGGTGAACCTATGTTTCTTCTTATAGCTAATGGTTCAGTACATGATGGTACATTTTATCCTCCACTAATTGTTTAGGTTCAAAAAAAAAATATCTATAATCAAAAATAAAATCCATACAAATATACTGTAATATTTTGGCCGCTATTCGACTCATAATAAAATTATAGTGTGCACAAAAAAACGAAAATGGTGTATGGTCCCCAGCGATATCGAGAAAGATATTTGTTGTCTCCTCTCTACGAAGGCAAACTAATAATAAACACAAAATGCATACGTATACGGTATATCGATTTTCCATATGAATCTTCTGAGCAAAACATTTGATAGTTTAAATGCTGATGTGTAGAAGATGGAACCACATGTTCATTTTTGGTTGATTTGGGATCATATTGATTAATGTTTTTGGATCTACATGAAGATGATTCATGACGTCTATGCAGGCATCTCCCAAGCCAAAACCTTCATATACGCAAATAAAAATCAGAGGAAATATATTCAAATCATTGAAGTATATTCGTTGACCAAAAAAAAAAAATTTATATTCAAATAATTACTTAGAATATTTAATACATTATCTTTACAGATTTGTATATCCCAAAGTGGCATATAGATCTATTGAGTACTTTATGAACAGGTAAACGCAATTATTTCATTATTCTAATCATTTTTCACTAAGTATTAGGAAAGGTAATTAATTATGAGTCCATTTGATGTCTTTTGTTAATGTAAAAAAATTATTTAAAATTGGTTTCGCAAAATATACTTTACTTGTTTATGCCTTGGACCAGCCCTAGATAAATCGTTATTTTTCTTCAACTTTTAGCCGGTTTAAACATGCCAAATGGTCGGTTCAAAATTGAACTAGTCCAAAATAAAAAATGAATAAAAGAAATCTGAATTCCCTATTTTGGGTTGCAGTACAGACTCTCATACGACACAGTAAAACCTCTATAAATTAATAACGTTGAGACCACGATATTTTATTAATTTAGCGAAATATTAATTTATCGAAAGATTAATTGGGTCGAAAACTTAATATGGGACTTGAAAATTATATTAATTTAGTGAGGTATTAATTTATCGAGTATTAATTTATAGAAATTCTACTGTATTAATATGTATGTTCATCTTCTTTTTTTTTACTCAACTACATGTTCATCATCTATATAACTTATTTTTGGTTTAAAAAGATTTTAATTCGAATTAAATAAACGAATATTGTACATCATTTGCGAGCAATGAATGAAAATAAAAGACATAGTGATTTTTTTTTATATAAATCATGAGAATTTTGGGATCTTTGATCCATAATCTCTTAGGTGTCCGGGACCGGTAGTTGATAATTCCACATTTAAAGCATAAATTACTTTTTTCAAGTAGAGTTGAACTAGTGACGTTGAATAATCATTCTCAACTCTTAAGATTATTAGGCCACCAACTTGGTCATAAGATGGTATACCACTTTTCATTTAAATTATACAGACTTTTGACACAAGATGTAATTAATTAATGTCAAATTAATGACGGAAAATAGTACATATTTATTGATGGTACGAGATGATAATATAATTAAAAATGATAAGAAATGGTGGTACTTTTTCTCTATACCACTATTCTGTCCATCTCATTATATAAGATGTTTTAGAGTTTTTCATTTGTTTTATTTTATTTAATTTTTCCAAATCCTATGCAAAAATTAATGTATTGTGGCTATTTATATTATGCAGTATTTTTCTTTTATTGGTTGGTTTGTTTTTATTTGAATATTAAATGATCTTTTTAATGTAAAAAATTAAAAAATTTGTCGTTCGTTTTTATCTAAAAAAATTATATATTAGGATAGAGGGAATATCATTTTATTATTAATATGCCAAATAATTATACGGAATGCGATACCATTGCATCACGGGGATACAACATTATATATTTAAAGCATATGTGTTTCTTAAGTAATCCATCTTCGTCAAATTACCACCATTTCTTAATCAATCCATCTTCACCAGCGAATTCAGGGAATTGGGTGAAATAAACAATGTAAGTCCGACAACAAATCGACATGTGTCAATAATGGCCAGACAATGTAAAAACGGTACATATGTTAAATCAGAAGAGAGGAAACTATTACCGGAAGACTGAGACGGACTGTCCAAATTTGATATTATGACTACGCATCCACTAGATTGGTTATCTAGTGCGGAGTTTGACTGGTTCACCATGTTAATGCTAAGACAATCTTTTGTATTTTTTAATTTAATTGATATCCCACGGAGTGCTAATGTCCGAACCAACTCCCTTGTAAAGGAAGGTCAACCACAAGGTTATGATTTCTCCTATGTAAATTAGATATTTTCGTTTGGGATTGTCCGTCAGGAAAACCATTCAGTAGCACTTGATTTAATATATGGTGATTGTTGAAAAAAAAAAAAAAAAAGTTAAATCCAGACAAGCCGAGTTATTTTTGTATATTTTATATAATAAAAGCAAAAGACACATTTTTATGATTAATGATCACTATATACAAAACCTTAAATACATTGAAATTATAATAATATATATTTTGTACGAATTAGAGTTAAAAAAATAATATATCTTAACAACTTAGTGATAGATATGATCCTCTTTGTGTAAACTTCCTTAATTTAACCTCTTTATGTCTCTCTTTGGTGAAATTGTAATAAGACATGTCATGTTGCTGTGACAAGGATTAGAGATCATTAGAAGAAAATAAATAAGAGTCAAGTCAAATTTTACTATTGAGTCTTATTACATCATGAGATTGCTTTAGCGTCAGGGTACGAATATTATTCTGTACAAATTTATACAATTTCGCATTTTCTTTTCATTTCTTTCTATCAAACTATATTTAATTTTATGTATGTGTGCGAGAGAGTGCATCTTGAAAATTTATCCAACCCGAAGTATGATTACATTCATGTATACATTGTCATTCGCAATTTAAATAATTCACGATGATATAATAACCTATTTGGTTCATTTTGTATCTCTAGTGAAGAGTAAGTAAGAAGCCTTAATTAATTATATGTTTAAACATATATACGACATAACCTAATCAATCTTTATCAACACAAACATATATCCTGAAGGAAAGGAAAAAAAAATTAATCAAGTACTTTAAACATACCTAAATACTAAGAAAAGCAATATAAAAAGAGTTTTTCATCTCTTATTTTGATCTTTAAACAGAGATAAACTTAAGAATATCTATTCATGATTTTTCACTAGTACAATGTTATCAACTATCGCTCACTCCCAGAATATGAAAAACCTATAACTTGTATCTCACAGATTTTTCTAGATGTAGAATGGATTCTGTTACTCCTCTCTTTCCAGTTCATATATCAAAGATTGCCAAAAAGTAGAAGGTGATTCTACAACCTTTACTTGCCCCTGAAAATGCTTTAAACTTAGTTTCAAACTCCTCACGGCTCGAACTGTCTTGCATCCCTATTTTACCAAAATGTCTTCCCCAAATCTTAGATAACATTCATTTTGTTTCTATAATTTAATTCTGTAAAAATTCAAGTTTTTTTCCAGAAATGTTGTATCCATTTTTTTAAATAAATAACAAAACATAAGGTGTTCATATAATTAAAAACATGAGAGACAATCACAAGAGAAAATGGTTTGATAGGCTAATAAAAACCCTAATCCCAAAATTCAAGAAAGCCCCACCTCAGAGCCCTAATTCAAGAACACACCAAAACACAAAAATGTGACTAGAATTGTTAACAAAGAGATCTGTCTTCTTGAATCTTGAAAAGTGAAAAAACATACGATAGAATTAACAAATCATCTCAAACAAGTGATCATCAAGACAGAGAGACAAATTAAAGATGATTCGCATAAAAAAAGTGAACAAAAGCATCCAACACAAAAATCAAACACATTTCAATCGATCAATAGCTCCACAAGCTCTCTCCGTCGGAATTCTCCGGCGAATCATCCGACGGAGGAGATCCCATCCACGGCAGATCCACCATCATCCCCTTGGCCATATCCACTAGTAATCCAGGCATGTTCAATAGCTCTTCTTCATCCACAAACTCCATTTTCGAAGATCCCACCACTTCGCAAACTCCCTCTACCTTCTTTTCAACTCCCTTCACCTCCGCAGCCGCAGCCGCAGCCCCAACCGCAGCAGCCGCTCTAGCCGCTGCGACTCGGATATGAGCTGCAGAGGAGGAAATCGGAAGAGGGTAAGTCCCAACGGACTCCGGGAAGTTCAAGACGGTTTCTCCGCCTTTAAGAGCTAGAGCCGCCACGTCGTAGGCGGCGGCAGCCATCTCCGGCGTCGGATAAGTCCCGAGCCAGACACGTGTCGTTTTCTTGGGCTCTCTGATCTCGGAGACCCATTTTCCGCTTCTGCATCGGATTCCCCGGTACACCGGATGTTTTTTCCGGCGAGAGTTGGAACCGGACTCAGTGGCCATTAGTGTGTTATTATCATTACCACTTGTAGTAGAAGAAGTAGCCGCAAAAGAAACAGTAGTAGTAGTAGTAGTGTTAGTAACAAGTGGACAAGAGTTTTCACACGTGGCAGAACCAGAGAGGCTGTCACCGCACGTGCGAACTGGCACGAGAAGAGTAACTGACGATGAAGAAGCTTGGCTTATAGCTTTAGGTTCAGTGATAGGATTATTTGGATCAGCCATATATAATATATATATATATATATATCTGTTTATTTTTTGTATGTATATATGTATGTATAGGGAGAGAGAGAGAGAATGGTAGAAATATTGGATTAGGGTTATAGCGAAAGAAAGAAATTAAGGTTTTAAATATGAGATGGAGGTGCGTGGCTATTGCGTGGGGTTTCCCTAAAGTGTGTTTTGTTTGTGTTTGTGTTTGGTGGGGTTATTTTTAGCTGTAAGAAAATAATGAAATCTAAATTCTTTTTGTTTATTGAACAATTCTTGTTTATTATTATGATGCTTCGGATTATTTCATAATCAATCAAGATTGATAGATCTTAAACTAGTAGTAATACTAGTAATCAAGTATAACTAGGTAATTGTTGTTACTTTTTCGAAAGAGGTTATGTTCCAAAAAATAAATTTTGTTTTGAGAGAAATTAACGTCAGTCCATCGACTCATAACTTTTCAATTAACCAAAAGAAAATTAAATAGCCTACTTTTTCATTGGGCCAATATTTTTCGTATTTAAAGGCGAAGAAGAGAAGAAAAACTTAAACACTTACCCAATGAATATTTCAAGAACCATCAATATCCCAACAGGCAATAAACGTCCGAATTGTGATCTCTTTCGATTACTAAACGAAATCGCTCTCAGTTACCTCCAAATATCATTGATTAAACTTTTAGGTTAAAATACTTAATTGAATTGTGAAAAATATTGAATAACATTCAACAAGCTTGTTGAATATGTAAAGTGGAAGCATAGTTGATGATCTCAAGCAAGTAAAGAAGAGGCAAAAGAATCGCACATGCAATGTGAGATAAACAAAAGTTTGTCTAGAGATGGGACACATAAAAACGTTTTCATATATATCTCCAATCCAAGAATATACGGACTGTATATATATGCATGCAATTCAAAGATTACCAAAACAAAAATCTTTGTTTATTTTTTGCTTGATGATAACAGTTTCACATACATGTTTATTTTAAACACCTAAGAGCATTATTATAGGTAGTAAATATGTTGGAGGTAATATATGAATTTTATAATATTAATTGTATTAGGATTAGTGAAAAGATAAAGAAAGGAAGAGAGAGATAGAGATAGAGACGTATATTTACTGTAAATATAGATCTTATATTTAGAATTTTAATAGATAGTAAATATGAATTTTGATTTAATGAAATTGATTTAATTGTTATTTGCCCAATATATTACCTATTGATAATGATGCTCTAATAACAACTAAAAGGACATAAATCACGACAAATTTGCCACTCTTACATATCAACTAAACTCACCAATTAATGTATATTTCACATTTGTTCTTTCCTTACTAATTATTTGATCAAAACGGATGATACTTTTATCAACCATATATAAATCATATAGTCTACGACTGATATCCCAAAACGCGCAATTACCTCTCGGAAACTTCTCTGCCTATAAGAGAAGATCGAGTTTAAGATTATTTAAATATCTTTTTTTTTTAACGGCTAGATGATTGTCATAATGTCATAATACAATAATGTTTCTCTATACAAGCTTCATAGTTGTGAAGTGACTTTGGTCTAGTCAGTTGTAAGTCTATTGAGAAAATGCACCATCAAATCTCTCAGATAGGGATTAAGCTAATGGACCGACCATTTGTAGCCCAATGTTGACTTAAAAAAAAGCTTTGTAGTTCCACTTAAAAGATTCAACTCTCCACTAGAATTATCCAGCGAGTCATCCAACAAAAGCGAACCCATCGACGGCGGAGTTACCATCATCCCCCTGGCTGGCTGGCCATATATATCGACCATCAAAGTAGGCATGTTCTTCCACAAACTAAAATACAAGAACGACTTTAACAGTTTTTTTTTGTGCTAATTAATCAGGTAAATGTCATATTATATTCTCATATTTTTAAAGAACTTTAGACCAGATTAGTACTTTGTATAAATAGGAGTATTTGTCAATCAATAAACATAACAGAAAAATGTTCGACGTTTTAGGTTTTTGACGCTAGTCAAACGGAATACTTTTTTAAAAATATATATATATTTGTTCTTAGTAGATTGAAAGAGATAAGTTTCGGGCATTAGAGAATTTGTGATACACTTAGACAATACAAAATCTAGTGGTAAAAGATAGCGGCTCACTGAATAGTATCGGTCGTAAAGTAGTTTTCATGCTGTCGATAAAAAAAAAAAAACGAGAACCAAATATAGTAATAAATAGTGTGCCAAATGACAAAATAATTCGCAATCCATAATTTTTAATAAGATCAAACGGTCGGGTTGAGTTTATAAAGTAAGGTTAATTTGTTTACTAATGAAGAAAAAAAAAATTAAAAAAACATATTACGTATCGGGAAAACATTGTTGAGTACTTGAATCCATAGGTTTGGGACCTAAAAAGGAAATATAACGTTCAATTAACCTTTTAAAATGATGGTTTTGATAAGGAACGAGGATTCATTTATTATAGAGTAGGTTGTTGAGTTTGATCTGGTCTTAACTTGTTAGCTTCAGTTTGAATAAGCTCTTGGTCTGTAGGAGTCAAGTAGTCGTTGCCTTTTATTTAGCTAGTTTAGTTTGTTTCCGCAAGTTTCGTTTTAGTTCTCTGTACTTTGGCTATTTAAAGCCTGCAATCTTTATCAATAAATGATAGAAGTATTCAGTTCACTTTTGTTCAATTGCAAGTTTATTCTCTGAGTTCAACAAATCTGGTATCAGAGCCATAAACTTGAGTGAGTGAAATACAAGTGAGTTAGTGAGTGAGAGAAACACGGGTGAGTGAAATGGGAGAGTCAAGCAATTTTGCGCAAGCAAGTATTCCAAAATTTGATGGAGATTATGAAAATTGGAGTCTTCTCATGGAGAACCTGCTGAGATCAAAAGAATACTTCAATGTGGTGAAAGATAGATTTGTCGAACTGATCAATGAAGAAACATTGTCTGAGGCACAAAAGAAGTCTCTGGCGGAAGCGAGATTGAAGGATCTCAAAGCAAAGAACTATCTCTTTATTTCGATCGACAAAACCATCCTCAAGACTATCACTTTGAAAGAGACTTCCAAGCAGTTGTGGGACTCGATGAAGACCAAATACCGAGGAGATTCGAGAGTGAAACGTGCTCAATTCCAGACACTAAGGAGGAATTTCGAGTTGCTGGAGATGAAGAACGGAGAGTCCGTTACCGACTATTTCACAAGAGTGATGGTGGTGGCTAATGACATGAGGAACAATGGAGACAACATGCAAGATGTCAAGATTGTGGAGAAAATTCTCCGTATACTGACAGAGAATTTCAATTACATTTTGTTCAATTGAAGAGTCCAAAGACATTGACAGCCTCTCAGTAGATATACTACAGAGCTCGTTGTTGTGTCATGAGTCAAAGATGAGAAAATCAAGCTATGGTGGAGAAGAGCAAGAGCTGAAAGTCGCCTATGAAGATCAAAGTGGTAGAGGCAGATGAAGAACGAATCTAAGAAGAGGAAGAGGTCGAGGAAGAGAAAGATCATTCAACAAAGAAACAATTGAGTGTTTCAAATGCCACAAACTTGGACATTTTCAATATGAATGTCCAAACTGGAATGGCAAAGTGAATTATGCCGAGGTAGATGACGAAGAAGGGAACATGTTACTCATGGCTTTCACAGAAGATGATAAGATAGAAGAAGGATGGTTCCTAGATTCAGGTTGTAGCAACCACATGTGTGGAAACAAAGCTTGGTTCTCTGAACTTGATGAAGATTTTTGTCATTCTGTGAAGTTAGGAGACAATACGCAACTAAGAGTAATGGGGAAAGGAAGGGTGGCTTTGTATTTTGAAGGAAACAGTCACACCATCGCCAATGTCTACTTCGTACCTGACTTGAGAAGCAATCTACTCAGCATTGGACAACTTCTTGAAAAAGGCTACGAAATTTTGTTCAAGCGAGGAATGTTCAAGTTGTATTGAAACAACCCGACCCTTTTTTATTTATTTATTTATTTATTTAATAGCATCGAATTAGCATTCCCATAATTGCTAACTCTCAACATGCTAAATTCTCACAATCAACAATTAACCAGCGAAAATCAAATAAACACTTAACCCAATCAATTCCATAAACCAACTAAATCATTTATCATCCAACTCTAATACGTCAAAACACAAAAACAAATCCATTTTTCCAGACGTCCTAACATTCCAAGTCCCACATTCCAGAATTCACTAACAATCTAACAATTCCATCAATAATGACAATCAACCGAGACCCTAGATCATCCATCTCGTCCTTACCTTGATTCCACGATCACACTTTGCTTTTACCTGCATCACATGGTTATACGAGATGCGTGAGTATTATCATAAATACCCAGTGAGACGGTCATCCCATCTACCGATTAAATGATCAGGCATAAAAAAAATACAATACCAGGGTGAAACAAGCGGCACACACAAAACAAGCAAAAAGAACAACAAAGCAGGCCAGCAACCTCTGTGTCGATCGACACAGTCTCTAGGCGTCGATCGACACACGACTGTCTGCTACGTCGATCGACACAACCTAAGTGTGTCGATCGACACGGCACCTGCAGATCGAAGGATCGAGCCTATCCTCTCATGGCTCCGATCCAATCGACCCCTAGTCGATCACCTGCAACATATCAACACATAGCACACCACATACATACAAATAAACAGCAATCAATCGCATCCTATTCAACCTACACCTGATAATCTATGGTCACGCACTCACCTTGACAACGGTTTGAACAAGGGAATCCGACGCGAACAAAGGAGAATATCTCACGACTCGCTTCACCAAAACGAAATCCGAGACCTGATCTGGAAACTAGACACCGAGATCTTTCCAACGGTGTATCGTGAGACTCCTAACTCCAAGCCAATCGTCAGGAAATCATCCCCAAAAACTGCTACTCCGAACAAAAACTGCAGAAAACTGCACGAACTACCCAAGTTCCAAAGGCTATAACTCAGCGACTACTTGACCAAAAGACAAGCGGTTTCTTCTCGATTCAAGAGAAAAGATCAGAGAACTTACCCCCAAAGTCTCGATCAAAACCGACTTGATCTTCACCGCCGTTCGCCCTCTCCAGAAATCGCCAGAAACACCCTCAAAAGCTCTCAAGGAAACCCTAGCTCTCTCTCAACTCTCTCTGAACGGAAAAGTGGCTAAAAAGCCTAAGGACAACGTGTTCCTTCTCTTATATACGAAGCCCTAAAATCCTTAAAACCAAACCGCGACCAAACCGAACCGAAAACAACTCCCAATTCTACTTCCGAAACCGTGTCGATCGACACTCAAACTGTGTCGATCGACACAGACCTCTCTGGTCGATTCCAACATGCGAACAAACACCCGTGTCGATCGACACACACCTGTTGCGTCGATCGACACCCAACCGAAAATCCTATTTTTGGATCACGGGCGTTACATGTATCATCCAAGATTGGGTCTGATCATGTAGACACGGATGACGTCAAACAAATTGTTCAAAATCCTAGCAGCTAGAAACCGAGCAGAAGGTGTAGCTGAATGCTTACAAACCACAACAACAGACGAGCTGCAATTATGTCATCGAAGGTATGGACACCTCAACTACAAGGGGCTGAGAACTCTCAAATATCAGAATATGGTGAAGGAAATACCACACTTGAAGAACACAGGAGAAGTTGCAACATGTGTTAGCTGTTTAGTTGGAAACAACATCGAGAGTCCATACCGAAGAAGAGCCTATGGGGATCATAAAGAAGGCTGTAATTGGTACATTCAGATCTCTGCGGTCCAATATCTCCAGTCTCCAACAGTGGTAAAAGATACATCCTCACGTTCATTGATGACTACAGCAGGAAGGTCTGGATTTATCTTTTAGTTAATAAATCTGAAACATTCACTATGTTTACAAGATTTAAGAGTCAAGTTGAAAGAGAAATTGGAGAGGCCCTAATATGTTTGAGAACTGACAGAGGAGGAGAGTTCACATCAAATGAGTTCAAGACATACTGCGAAGAATCGGGAATAAGCATACAACTCACAACAGCATTTACGCCGCAGCTGAACAGTGTATATGAACGTAAGAACCGCACCATCAAGAATATGGTTCATTGCATTCTAAATGAGAAAGGGGTTCCTAAGAAGATGTGGCCAGAAGCAACAATATGGGCAGTCCATGTTCTGAACAGAAGTCCAACCTCTGTATTGAAAGAAAAAATACTTGAAGAGATGTGGAGTGGAGTAAAGCGGACGGTGGATTACTTCAGGATATTTGGATGCTTCGCACACGCTCATGTTTTTGATCAAAGAAGAAAGAAGCTCGATGAGAAGAGTATCACTTGCGTCCTAATTGGCGTAAGCCATGAATCAAAAGGTTATCGGCATTACAACAAGTTCTAACAAGCCGTGATGTGGTTTTTGAAGAAGAAAAATGTTGGGACGGGAAGAAAGATGGAGAAACAAATGAAGAGCAACTAATCTGGGAGGATTGCGACTCTGATACAGAGTCACCACAAGTAGAAGAAGAAGCAGATATTGTAGATGAAGCACCTGCTGCACCAGCGTCACCTATAGCACCAACTTCACCCGAAAATCAAGCACCAGAGGAGACTACTCGAACTCGTAAGCCACCTATTTACTTACGAGACTACATGACAGGGGAAGAATTATCAGAAGAAGAAGAAGAAGAAGAAGAAGAAGAAGAAGAAGAAGAAGAAGAAATTGCAAACATGGTCATGTTTGTCTTCTCTGATGACCCGACTACATTTGATGAAGCCAAGGGAGATAAAAAGTGGGTTAAGGCGATGAAGTCTGAATTGGATTCCATTGAAAGAAACAAAACATGGGAGCTCACAGTACTGCCTTTGGGAACAAAGAAAATCGGTGTCAAATGGGTTTACAAGTCGAAGCTGAATGAGAAGGGAGAAGTAGACAAATACAAGGCCCGACTTGTAGCTAAAGGATATGCGCAGCGAGAAGGTGTGGATTACAATGAGGTTTTTGCTCCGGTTGCGAGATGGGACACAATACGGATGATATTAGCATTGGTGGCTCAAGAGAATTGGTGTGTCTATCAATTAGATGTAAAGAGCGCTTTTCTACATGGTGAATTATCCGAAGACGTCTATGTGGAACAGCCGGAAGGATACATAAAGAAAGGAGAAGAGCAGAAGGTTTACAAGCTCAAAAAGGCTCTTTACGGTTTGAAGAAGGCTCCTCGTGCGTGGTACAACAAAATTGAAGCATACTTTATCAAGGAAGAGTTTCAAAGATGCGAATATGAGCACACATTGTTCGTAAAAACCAGTGAAGGTAACAAGATTCTCATTGTTAGTTTATATGTGGATGACTTGATCTTTAAGGGGAATGATGAGACAATGCTTGAAAAGTTCAAATCATCCATGAAATAAGAGTTTGATATGACTGATTTGGGAAGAATGAAGTATTTCTTGGGAGTTGAGGTGATTCAAGATGCAGACGGAATCTTTATTCATCAAACGAAATATGCTGGAGAAATCTTGGAGAGGTTCAACCTGCAATGTGGAAATGAAGTTCAGAACCCGATAGTTCCGGGTACAAGGTTGTCAAAGGCAGGGGACGAAAACAGGGTGGATCCAACTCTCTACAAACAGCTGATTGGGAGTTTGATGTACATTACATCAACGAGGCCAGATTTGATGTATGTGGTGTGCTTGTTGAGTAGGTATATGGCGGATCCTCATGATCACCATTTGCAGGCAGCAAAAAGAGTGCTTCAATACATAAAAGGTACTTTGAGTTTTGGTGTGCTTTACAAGAGAGGAGCTGTTGGTGAACTCACTGTTTATACAGACAGTGATTATGCGGGAGACATTGATGATAGAAGTAGTACAAGTGGGTATGCATTCTTGTTAGGAGGAGGAGTTGTAGCCTGGGCGTTGAAGAAACAGCCCGTGGTAACATTGTCCACAACAGAGGCCGAGTTTGTGGCAGCAGATTATTGTGCATGTCAGTGTGTTTGGATGAGAAGGATCCTAGAAGAGTTCGGGTTGAAGCAGTCTCGGAGTACTACCATCATGTGTGACAATGGTTCGGCGATTAAGTTGTCAAAGAATCCTGTTCTTCATGGTCGAAACAAGTATATCGATGTCAGGTTTCATTTTTTGAGGGATCTTACTAAAGATGGTGTTGTTAAGCTTGTTCACTGTTGAACCAACGAACATGTTGCAGACATTTTAACCAAGCCATTGCGATTGGAAGTCTTTGTTCGACAAAGAGAGAAGCTTGGAGTATGCAACAAGATAAACTGAATTCTACCGATTTCAGTTTAGGAGAGGCATTGTTGAGTTTGATCTGATCTTAACTTGGTTGCTTCAGTTTGAATAAGCTCCTGGTCTGTAGGAGTCAAGTAGTCGTTGCCTTTTATTTAGCTACCTTAGTTTGCTTCCGCAAGTTTCGTTTTAGTTCGTTGTACTTTAGCTATTTAAAGCCTGCAATCTTTATCAATAAATGATCGAAGTATTCAGTTTACTTTTGTTCAATTGCAAATTTATTCTCTGAGTTCAACATAGGTAGCCAGTCATTTTTTAATATTATTTTAAACCCATAAAATTTCATGTGTTAATACACATCAAACACATATGATCTTGTGAACTTAAATTATTTTGGCCGTAAGTGAGAAGTTTTTGTTCAAGCGATTTGATTTTAGTTTTGATTAGGCTTTTTTTTATCAAATATATATCATGAATGTAAACTCGTATAGTGATACTATGACAATACTAACACAAACCACTAAATCTTTTCAACACCATAGACCTCGATTTTGTTCCTTTTTTCACCTTACGAATAGTCTTTGGCCACCCATATATTGGGATTTGTACATTTTCTCAAGGAGAATTGATCACATATGTACGAACCAAAACCTAGAAAAAAAATTAAGAGGAAACTTGATAAAAACTTATATAAAAAGGAGCTCTTTAGCGAAAATCAGTCATAAAACATTCCCAATTTCTTGTAGACTTAAGGCGATTTCCGGTAATGTGATGTATTCTATGATATATAGGGTTCGAAACTTGAGGAAGAAGAAAAGAAAAAGGAGAAAGAATTACGCATACGTACCTTGGCATGGCGGAGGAATAAACTTACGAGTGCCACGTAGACGTGTTGTGACCAAATAACTATACCGGTTAAATTAAGACCCAACATATTCATATTTCCTTTTAGCAAAAAAAAAAAAAAAAACATATTCATATTTGTACGAATCAATAATATTTCTTTCCAATCTTATAATTTGACAATTTAACTTCGCCTGTAGTCTTAGTCTTAGACGGTTTGATCGTGACTCCCTACGTTATACGCAGTTAAATATTTTTTTAAAAATCAAATAAATTAAAAAGTATTATTTCGTGGTTAAAAATTGCTAATGATGTTCAATTTAAATTTAAGGTCAATTTTTTTATACAAAATAATATCTTTTTTTTTCCATTTGTTGGCACTAATTTTATTTTCATTAATAATATTGACAATAACTTCATTTACAATTGAATTGGTCATTGGATCATTTAAAAAAAAAAATCTGAAATAAATATATTTAACCGATTTTCTTTTTAAATTAGAAATAAAATTTTTTGGTTTCGTTAGGTTGTTTGAAGGTGATAAAATGATAATCTCCATCACTAATGGACTTTTTAGTGAGCTTTCGTAGTTTTAAATTCAGTATAATTGAGTTAAACTTATGAACTTCCTAATAAATAAAGTAAGATCCATTATTGATGTTGTAAAGCCAAAAAAGATTATTTCATAAAAGTAACAATGACTAAAAGAATATTACGAAACTTACTACATACGAGGGACACATAATTACAAACCTACAAAAAGAAGGGCTTTTGATCAAATGAAAAAAAAATTGCTTTTAACCTTCGATGAAAATCTCCTTGTATCGTAAGATTAGTTTGATAGTTAATATCATACTCATCTCCCAAAACCATTTTTAAGAAAATCAACTTGATATAAATGTGGCCGAATCTCTTTTTTTTTTTATCGAAATTGATTTCATTTCATTTAACCGGAATAGAATCGCGGTTGGTTGGTACATCATTTAAGGTTGTTTTTGCCAGTGAATCGGCTTCTACATTGAGATATCGAGGGATATAAACAAAAGAGATCTCTAGATCAGTGGCGAAAGTGATGATATCTTGCATGATTCCGTAGATTTCCAAGTGGAATTTGCCGGATTTTGAAAGATTGATCAGTTGATGGGAGTCCGACGCCATCGTAAATCCCTTGAAGTTCCTCGCCGCTGCTTGCGATAAGGCCCCTCGCATTGCCACCACTTCCGCCATCAGGGGGGATCCAATCCGACTCTCAACCTTGGAGTCTTTATCCACATTTAGATCCTGAAGGTCTTTATAGATCCATCCCAAACCCGCTATATCACTACAAGAAAACACAGTTTTAGTATCGGCAAAATTCGATGTTAATTCGACGCTAACCCTTCTTAGCGTCGTCTTTGCGTTGAATTACATTTCGATGCTAAATCGTCGATGCTATATCCCATTCGACGCAAATCCGCCGCTAAATTTGAGTCGAACCAAATTTCGATGTAAATTTGACGCTAAATTAACATCGGATTATATTCTGACGCTAATTCGATGCTAATTTAGCGGCGAAACAGCATCTACCTAGTTTCGATGCTAATTTAGCGGCGAAACAGCATCTACCTAGTTTCGATGCAACAATTCGATGAAAAATCGACGCTAATTAGCGTCGATTTGGTTGATTTTTTTGAAAAAAAAATAAAAATATTATAAAATCAGTTTTATAAATTTATATATAAATCCGAAAATGCAAATTTAAATAGTCTAAAATCACTGAAATACAAACGCAAATTTAAATTATCCGAAAATGACCATCATCGGAATGATCTGCTTCGTCTTCGTCTAGCTTTGGCTGAAGCGGTGGCGGTGGCGGTGCTCGTGGCAAAGCTCGTGGTGGAGCCCGTGGACGATAGCTCGCAGCCTATTGTGAACCCGACCTTGATCCTGATCCTGATCCGCGACGACCATTCACGGATCCGGAAATCATAGCATCCTCACCAAATAACGGTCTGTATGAAAGTCGATCCGCCTATCAAATAAATCGAATTTATTAAATTAAAATATGTAAAATATAAATTCATAAATTCATTTTTATTTTCCATAAATACATAAATAAATAAATAAGAAACTTGTAAAATAATTTGATAGAGCAATTCATAAATTCTTAAATATATATAAAATATGAATACAAACACATAAATCCATAAATTTAACTTGTAAAATAACTTGTAAATTCGTTTTTTAATTGTAATAATTTTATATTTTAAATTCGTTTTTATTTTACTTTCCATAAATAACTTGTAAAATAATTTCATAAAATATAAATTCATAAATCCTTTTTTATTTTCCATAAATTCATAAATTTATAAATTTTATATATAACTTATCAATACAAACACAAAAATCCATAAATAACTTGTAAAATAATTTTATAAATTTTAAATCAGAAAATTTTATATTTTCCTACCATTCCATTTCCTACAAATCTATTTCCTACAAATTCCATTTCCTACAAATCCATTCAATTTCCTACAAATCAATTACTAATACACATAACAAATTTATAAACATAAGAAATGCAAAAAAAAATTACACATACCATTTCTTCAATCAAGAGAGAGGGAGACATATTTTGCAGATGCACAGCAGTACTGATGCACAGCGAGGGAGTGAAAATGGGAAGAGAGGAGGAAGAAACGGGAAGAGAGGAGGAAGAAACGGAGAGAGAGGAGGAGTGAAAACGGGAGAGAGAGGAATGAATTTTTTTTTCTGCAAATCAGAGAGGGAAAAAAAATTAGATCTGAGGAAGAAGGGTCGGGATGTGTTTATAAAGAGACGCGTGTCGACGTTATTCCGACGCAAAATAGCGTCGAATTAGAATTGAACCGAAACATTCGACGCTAAGTTGAAATCTTTAGGGTTTAGCGCCAACACGCGGCAAAGATTTAACCAAAATGAATATGAAAATTTTTGGTTTACCGCCAATTTAGCGTCGGTTTTGCGTCAAATTCCAAAGAATCTGCAGCGTTTTCTGTTCTTTACCCTAAACCCCAAACATAAAATTCCTTTAAGATAGCGTTGAAATAGCGTCAGATGAAATGGTTTCTGACGCTAAATTGATGCTAATTCGTGGCGATGGCAACGCTAAACCAAAAATCTTTGTTTGGGGTATAGGGTAAAGAAACCGCAACCGATATGAAAACAATCTTAACCATTTCAATCTTTGTTAGAACCGAATAATTTTAAAATTTGATTTTTTTTATACATACATATTTTTTTCATATAAGGTTAATGATGATATATGTAAAATTATATAAATTTTTTGAAATCTTTATTTATTATATTTTAAAAAAAAATTGAATACATACTTATTTATTCGAAATTAAGATAAAATATAGATAATATTTATGTTTCAATCATCATTTGATTAATTTGACTCTTAGCATTTTGATTAATTTGACAACAAACATATTCTATTCTCACCACTCATGTAACGTTTTGATTGCTCAAATATTTAAATATACGTAAGTGTTAGATTGCATATTTTGTAAAGTAAGAAACTGTAAAGGTATATGAACATGGTATAGTTTTGTGTGAATTTGATATTTACAGTATATTTGTAATTAATTTTGCGATAAATGTTTTACTTGTCCCACTCAATCTTGTATAGTTTTAAACCATAGTTTTATTGTTTTATCAACTAAAAATAAAATTATATAATTATGAAAACAAACTAATAACAGACTTTATTTATTGGTTTGGAATAGCTAGTTTCAAAAGTGTTTAATTGTTATAACTATTAAAATTATAATCTCATGTCAAATTTTATAAATAGTTACATGATCAACGTTGGAATTTACATGAGATTTATATTTCTTTAGTTTAACTGATATTTTTTTATATATTTACTAATTTGAATTCGTTTTTAGAACAGTTCCCATAACTCTTGCGATAAAAATGGAATATGGTTAGAAAATATTTTACCATAAAATGAGGTTTGGAAAGAAACAATGAATGAGATTGAAGATGTTCTGTAAACCACTAAAATGAGTCCCATCTTAACATTAAACCGAAAGAAATAACTGAGTCTTAAATTCTTAATAATCGAGATTTTTAAGATACATATTTATTACTTATTAGTCTATCAAGTCAAGTGTCAATGTCAACTATAGTTAGGAGATTAATAATTAAAAGGTGCGGTGAAGCAGACGCGCAAGTCACACTCTCTTGACAGTATTAAGCATTTACTCCAACAACAGAAAATAATTGGGCTATAGTAACAATAATTTTTTTTTCCTTTTTTTTGAAACTATAACAATAAATTTTCTCCTTTATATCTTGTGTACCTTTATCAACCTAGGTTTTTCACTTTATAATTACTAAACTTGTTTTTTGTAAAAATTACAAACTTTAGCATTCGTGTATGTGTCTCATACTATTTTTGTTTTTTTTTTGTCAACAGTGTCTCATGCTATTTATATATTCAAAAACTTATATTTTACATAATGGTTTGGAACATTTTAAAAAAACCATTTTTAATGTCCAGATTTGCAAAAATATCATTTTTGGTGTCCATTTACAAAAATACCACTAATTATGATTTTCTAGAACCTAAATCTTAAAATTCTAAATCCTAAAAATTCTGTTGACCCCTAAAATCCTTTAAACCCTCAAAAGTAAACCCTAATACAACATAGTTAACCCAAACATAAATGATATAATGAATAAATAATTTTTAAAAAGTGATATTTTTGTAAAATGGTACTTGAAAATTGGTATTTAAAATTTTCTCTATTGGTTTTCCACAGTTATTATTTATCGTATAAGTTGTATTCATATATTATTTAATTATATTCAACAACAAAATATTGTACATTGGAGAAGCGACAATTAAAAGATAATTATCGAAAATATCATTTTTAAAACTACACTTTTCAAAAATGTCATACTGTTAAAAAAATAAAAATATTACTAATACTATATCATTTATTCAAAATATTATTTATATTTGAATTAAGTTTCTCATGTTAGGAGTTAGTTTTTAAAGTTTGTTAAGGTCAAAAATATTTTTTAAAGTTTAGAATTTTAAAGTTTAAACTTTTAAAAAATTAATAGACAGTCCATGGTGGTATCTTTGCAAAATCGTATTTAAAAAATGATATTACTGCAACTATCCCCAATAACCTCTATTATTTGGTGAATCCTTTGACGGTGAGATTTAGTTGGTCGTGCTTAGACTTTGCTTGCGATTATGGGTTCTAGTTTTGCAGTTAGCTATAGTCCCCTATGGTTTGATCCCGTAAGCTCTAGTTCTTTTTACTCTTTAAAGTGTTTTTTGGTTTCTTCTCTGCTTGGGTCGAGATGTATAGGTGAGTATCCGGCTTGAACTTAGTGCGGTGATTTTGCCTTGGGCTTGGCGTGTGGCAATCGGCATTTCCCTAAGACAGGATCTTGTCTCCTTAGAGACGGCACAAGTGAGTCCATCTCGGTTTCTGGTTATTCTCGACAGGGTGACGACAGGTCTCTTCGCCTGTTGATGTAGAGCAATGGTCCTCTATGATTTGGGCTTGTCATATTCATGGTTGCGAGATCTCCGGTGGTTTCTTCTCGACGTTTGTTTCAGTTTGTTCTGTTGGCTTCCTTCTCCTTGAGTCGATTGCATCGGAGTTCACACCTCCAAATCAGATCTTCGCGGAGGCAAGGATGTTGCATGTCCTGTTGTCACTTTGGGGATTCGATCCAGCCGAGAGTTGAGGTTGCGGTAACATCTTCAAGTCTTAGTGATAATTATCATATTATTTGGTGAATCATTTGACGGTAAGGTTTAGTTGGTCGTGCTTAGACTTTGCTTGCGATTAGGGGCTCTGGTTTGGCGGCTAGCTATAGTCCCCTCTGGGTTGACCCCGTAAGCTCTAGTCTTTGTTATGACTATGTCTCTGTTTGTATATCGTTTAGGTTGATTAGGAGAGTTTGGCTGATCTCTTGACTTGGTGAATTGGATTATGCGTAGCATGTTTTTGTCTGCTTCCGGTTTGGTTTTGTGGCTATGAATTGGCCTTTGGAGGAGCTAGTAAGGTCGATTGATTGTATTGGTGCTTTGTCCCTCTAACCGACTACGAGTATAGGTCATGGTAGAGTTGAAGAGCTCTTCCACTTTCTAACGGTTAGTGTAGTCCCGTCTAATTGATGTTTTCTCGGATTGCTTATCGAACCTCGTCTCTCTAGTGTAAAGGATAGCCAGTGTTTTTGTTTCTTGTTCGCTGGTCTTTGAGTCGGGCTACCGGACGAAAGAAATTATGATCGCTTAATCATCATCCCTTAATTACTTAAGTTGCTAGAAAATTTGGGTCCCCCTTCCCATCGAGAATTTAGATTATATCGAGATTTTCTCAACCACGGTTGCTTTGCAACTATGCATCTTTTGTAAATTTCGATTGTTTTTTGTTTTCATAGTTTTTAAAAACTTTTTTTGTCACAGATCCAATTATTAGGTTTAACATTTTGTTTGCATAACAATTTGTAATACCTTAACGGTTTATTTTTAAAATGATATTAACATTTTTAACAACATGAAAGAAATAGCGTAAAGTAATACGACGTCGCACACATGTATACATCTCACAATAAAATCCTTAGCTAGTAAGTATTTTTGTCTACGCCCCTAAATATAAACACTCATATCCCTAGATCCTAATGACTCACCAAGTCATGTGGGCTTCAAGCCCATGAACATCAACGCATGCATCTAATCTAATCCTGTTAATTACTGCATTAAGCACTGCTTTAGCTATATATGTCTTAATGCCTCTGTGGGTGATTGGTTGGGCTTTAAGCCTTGTCTACAGCCTTAGTTTTTCTTAAAGCATCATTATGTTATCAATCATGTTGTAGTTTTAATTCTTTAAGTTTCAAACCTACATCCTTTGTTACCAATCATGTTTTTGCTTTAATTCTATAAGCTACAGAATCTTTAATTTTTTTTTAAATTTCTTTTGCTGTACATGTAAAATCTTACAGCTCCATTTTTATGGCTGTACACTTTTTTTTTTTTAAATTATTTTTAAAAAATGGAAAAATCAAGATAAACACATCGATTTACGTAATTGAAAAAGGTCTAACCTATATATATATATATATATGTGTGTGTATATTGCTGTCACAAAAGTTTGAAGAAACACGTCTTCTTATTTTCTCTTCACCACAAATCAAATCAGTGAGTCTCTTTTCTAGTTTATACAATTTTTTTTTGTTTACTTTTGTCTCCATCTTCTCTTCATGAATGTTTTCTGTGTTTTTTATTTACTCTACACATAGAAATCTATACATAGCTTTTAGAAGATGATATGATAGATGCCTACACATAGATCAACATAAAATTTCTAAATTATAACAATTTTTATTTGCATAAATTAATTTAATTAAAACTACAGCACATATCTTATAGTTACCAATCGTGTTTTTATTTTAATATTACAGCTACAGTTTAATATGTACAGCAAAAAAATCTGCAGCCTAAAAATGTACAGCCTAAAAAATGTACAGCTACAGCCAAAACATTTACAGCAAAAATTCTACAGCAATTAATCTACATCTATAGCCGAACCAATCACCCACTCTATCTCAGACTTTATTATTTCGTGTTCTAAGAATTTCTTAAACCACTAAGCAATACATTAACAGATTAATTGGCTTTGAACGAATATTAATTCATTTTTTCATGTAGGAAAATCCAAATTTAAAATAAAAACAGCACGGTGAGAATCATTTGGATACTGCTATATTGATTAAATCGACCAAACTATTATAAAAAAAAAAATGTCAAACAATTAGTCTGGTTAATTCTCTGCATAGTATATTATTAATATATAAAACTACCAACTATTTTTATACTAAAAATAGTATAAAACTAGTTGATGAGGTCCAATCGTAACAATAAAAACTAATATATATATATATATATGTATATACTATTTTTATACTAAAAATAGTATAAAACTAGTTGATGAAGTCCAATTGTAACAATCAAAATTTAAAAAACGGAGCTCTACCAACTAAACTATATCCTTAAACCAAATGGATCATATTTTACAAAATATTAGGAATTTTCAAAAGTATTAAAAAGTATTTATTGTTTAACTAATATTTTATAAGTTTGATTGACTTTTTTTTTTCAAAATTCTCTACATTCCGTCCAATTCAGCTGTTATCATTAAATTTTAAAGTTATTTCATCAAATTCCAAAAAACAAATATCAAAATTTCAATCATTTTCCACAAGTCAACAAAATTTCTCAAATACCATATAGACCCTAAAAATATAGTATAAAAACACTTTAAAAAACAAGTTGCGCTATTTTTAAAAACAACTCTTTTCTATGATATTTTGAAGTGTCATTCTATAAAAACTATAAAATTGGTCATTTTAGAGTTGGAAAACCAGATCGAGAACCGGTGTTCAAATTATTATGTTACAATTTCAAAAAATATCTAATTTCACATATAAACAAATAATCTTAATTTCAGTCCAAACTATTGTTATTGTTAGAATTTAGTGAGAATAAACGAAAAAATTGAGTAACCACGAGAGAGTATGCGAAAACCGAGAGAGAAGAGAGTTTAGAGAATAAGGAGGATTCTATTTCCTTAGTTAAAATCAGACATAGAGTACATGATATTTATAGATAACAAAGAGAAGAGAGAGGGAAGAGTCCCAACGGTCATATATTTTGAATTTGTACACACATGTGACTTCTATTTTCAGTAATGTTATTTCTTCCTTTCTTCTTGTTTGTCCATTTCGGGTAAGAGCTAGTTTGAAGTGTTTGAGTGTTTCCCGCCTATAGGCTAACGGTCACAACCACTTGCCCACTTGACTAGCTTCTTCTCTTCATAAATCTGATCTTCACTAATACGGATTAGCGTATTGATTAACACTAATCCATTTTAGTTTAACACTCCCCCCTCAAGCTTAACCATAGAGATAAGCTTGGAACCGATAAGATTCACCTCATTAAAATCTTTAGTGTGAAAAACCACGTGGGATAAAAACACACATAAGGAAAAAGAGTATGAATCTCACTGCTACTTGACCTCTACGAGTCCAAACTTGGAGTGTATAAACTCGCACACCTTCAAGCTTGCGGCCTTGGTGAAAATGTCCGCGAGTTGGTCCGAGCTTCTTGTGTAACACGCTTTGCGCACCTTATGGCAATCTACTTCAATATGTTTGGTGCGCTCGTGGAACACCGAATTGGAGGCAATGTGTATGGCCGCTTGATTGTCGTAATGCATGGTTATGGGACCTTGAGTGTCGATATCCAAATCTTTGAGTATCGCCTTAATCCATGTGAGCTCGTTGGTTAGCTTCTTCATAGCTCGATATTCGGCCTCGGCACTTGAACAAGCAACCACCTTTTGCTTCTTTGTCTTCCAAGTGACCAAATTTCCTCCTATAAATGTACAATAGCCGGTTATGGATCGCCTATCTCTTCTATCACCGGCCCAATCGGCGCCACAATATCCTACTATCTCCGAGCTTTCATTGCGATCCATCCAAAAACCATAAGCCGCGGTTCCTTTGATGTATCTTAGAATGTGGTCTACCATGTTCCAATGGTATATCTTCAAGGCTTGCATATGTTGGCTTACTTGGTTCACGGTAAAGCACAAGTCGGGTTTCATGATGGTCAAGTAGATTAGCTTGCCCACCATCTTTCGATATTGCCTTACATCTTCAAATAGACTATCTTCTATCTCCCCCTCTCGTTCTACTTGTAGTCTTCTTCGAGAGGTATCTTGGCCGGTTTTGCATCAAGCTTTTCGGTCTCACTCAAGAGATCGTGAATGTATTTCCATTGTGAGATGAAGAGGCCCTCCTCGGATCGACACACTTCAATTCCCAAGAAGTATTTGAGCTCGCCGAGGTCTTTGATCTCAAATATGGATTTGAGATAATCCTTGGTACTTTGAATGCCCTCCTTGTCGTCTCCGGTGATGATAATGTCGTCAATGTAGATGAGGATCACCAATAAGCCTTCTTGTCTTTTCGAGGTAAAGAGTATATGATCCGATTCCGATCTTCTGAACCCTCTATCTCTTAATGTCATGCTAAGCTTGTGGTACCACGCCCTTGGAGATTTTTTTAATCCGTAGATAGCCTTCCTTAGCCTTAGAACCTTCCCCAGTGTAATCGAGTCTTCAAGACCCGGTGGAGGAGTCATGTACACCTCGTCTTCTAGTTCTCCTTGAAGGAATGCATTCTTGACATCCATTTGCCATAAATCCCAATCTAGGTTTTCAGCAAGTGACAAGACAATCCTTACGGTATGTAGCTTGGCGACAGGAGCAAATGTGTCGTTGTAGTCTTCTCCATACGTTTGTGTGAAACCTCTTGCCACAAGTCTTACCTTGTGCCTTTCAATATCTCCACTACTAAGGTATTTGATTGTGAATACCCATTTAGAGCTCACAGTCTTCTTCCCTTTTGGTAAGTCGGCTTCATCCCAAGTGTGGTTTTGTACCATAGCTTTTCACTCTTCTCCTACCGTCTCTTTCCACCCCTTGTGTTCCTTTGCTTCTTCATAACTTATCGGAATGTATTCTTGGTCATGTTTCCCAAGGAACGAAATTTGCTCTTGAGGAATGTATGCTAGAGTGCATACGGCTTGTGTTGGATGAGCTACCGCATTGCAATTATAGTAGACCCGCTTGTCCTTCCATATTGATTGCGAGGACCTCTCCCTTGTGCTTCTTCTTAGTGTGACCGGTTGCGGTTGTACCGGTTGTACCAGTTGTTGTTGCACAATAGGACTTTGTTCGGTTGATTGTTGTGGATCATTGACTTAGGGCATGTTTTCGCTTGACTCGCCTTGTTCATGAATCTCGGAGTGTGTCTCGGTTGGATTGCCCCCTCATGACCAAGGGGAGTAGCCCACGGGGCTGATCGCGGTGTGGAAGGATGCGGAGCTTCCTCGTTCGGTTGGGTAGAAAGGCGAGGCTCGGCGTCCTCATTTTGGCGCGTCTCGGCTCTTATTGGACTTGAGATTCCTAGCGTCTCTAAGATTCGTCTAAGGTTGGTGGCTCGGTCCGAGGAGGTATGGGAAAGGTTTGTAAGTTTTCCAAATCCCTTTGATCGTAGTACCCTTTGCTTTCCACGAACTTGACTACCCGCGAGACTAGAACCTTCCTTGTCTCCGGATCATAGCATTTGTACCCTCTTTGGGTGGTAGAGTAACCAATGAACATAGCCTTCGTGCTCTTGGCATCAAGCTTGTTCCGAAGCTCCCCGGGTACTAATACAAAACACACACAACCAAACACACGTAAGTGATTAAGAGAAGGTTTGGTTTTGCTGAGTACCTCAAATGGGGAGTTGTCATGAAGAATTTTGGTAGGGAAACGATTGATGAGGTAGCATGCCGAAACCAAGGCATCACTCCAAAACTTCTTCGGGACATTGTTATGAAACATCATGGATCGCGCAACTTCCATCAAATGTCTATTCTTCCGTTCGGCTACACCGTTTTGTTGAGGCGTATAAGGACAGCTCGTTTGATGGATAATGCCATGCTTTGCTAGGAATTGGCCAAAGGCATTGCTTTTATGTTTACCACCATTGTCACTTCTAAAAATTTTAATCTTAGCATTGTAATGGTTAGAGATATAAGTTTGAAAGTTAGTGAATGCTTCAAGTACTATATCCTTAGATGGCAATAATGTTACCCAAGTATACTTCGATTTTTCATCTATGAATATGACAAAATACTTATGATTTTCGCGTGATGTACAAGGTGAAGTCCACACATCGGAATAGATTAAATCAAAGCAATTTTCATAGATAGTTGAAGACTTAGGAAACACCGATTTACAATTTTTACCAAGTATACAAGCCTCACATTCATCACTTTAAACGAAATACTAGGGAACATAAGTTCTAATGCACGCGAGTGGGGATGTCCTAGTCTAGCATGCCAAATTTCACTACTAATATCCAAAGAAGAAATTGAACTAAACGAACAAGATAATGAGGGAACGAATGATTCGTCTCTAAGCAAATATAAATCATCCTTGACACCTCCTTTCCCGAGCACCTTAAGATTCCCTATTCCCTTAATTGGGATTTTAGTTCCATTATCAATTACTACATTTCCTATGGCCGATTCAATGTTACCAAGTAATTTAGCATTGCTAATCGTATGATGGGATGCTCCCTAATCAATAACAATTGAATCTTTAGAATTATGGGAATAGAAAATGGTATCGGATTCATTGAGATTGCCTTGATAGATGGCTTTAATAAGTGCATCCAAGTCGGCTTTCCTCACGAATTCACCGGATTGTTGAGAAGCCATGTTAGCCATGACACTGTCGGTCGAGGAGGTTCCTGCTTGTGCTTGCTTCACCATCGGCTTTCTAGAAAAGTTGGCCCTTTGTTCTTTGAAAATCAAATAAACACTTAACCCAATCAATTCCATAAACCAACTAAATCATTTATCATCCAACTCTAATACGTCAAAACACAAAAACAAATCCATTTTTCCAGACGTCCTAACATTCCAAGTCCCACATTCCAGAATTCACTAACAACCTAACAATTCCATCAATAATGACAATCAACCGAGACCCTAGATCATCCATCTCGTCCTTGCATTGATTCCACGATCACACTTTGCTTTTACCTGCATCACATGGTTATACGAGATGCGTGAGTATTATCATAAATACCCAGTGAGACGGTCATCCCATCTACCGATTAAATGATCAGGCATAAAAAGAATACAATACCAGGGTGAAACAAGCGGCACACACAAAACAAGCAAAAAGAACAACAAAGCAGGCCAGCAACCTCTGTGTCGATCGACACAGCCTCTAGGCGTCGATCGACACACGACTGTCTGCTGCGTCGATCGACACAACCCAAGTGTGTCGATCGACACGGCACCTGCAGATCGAAGGATCGAGCCTATCCTCTCATGGCTCCGATCCAATCGACCCCCAGTCGATCACCTGCAACATATCAACACATAGCACACCACATACATACAAATTAACAGCAATCAATCGCATCCTATTCAACCTACACCTGATAATCTATGGTCACGCACTCACCTTGACAAAGGTTTGAACAAGGGAATCCGACGCGAACAAAGGAGAATATCTCACGACTCGCTTCACCAAAACGAAATCCGAGACCTGATCTGGAAACTAGACACCGAGATCTTTCCAACGGTGTATCGTGAGACTCCTAACTCCAAGCTAATCGTCGGGAAATCTTCCCCAAAAACTGCTACTCCGAACAAAAACTGCAGAAAACTGCACGAACTACCCAAGTTCCAAAGCCTATAACTCAGCGAATACTCGACCAAAAGACAAGCGGTTTCTCTCGATTCAAGAGAAAATATCAGAGAACTTACCCCCAAAGTCTCGATCAAAACCGACTTGATCTTCACCGTCGTTCGCCCTCTCCAGAAATCGCCAGAAACACCCTCAAAAGCTCTCAAGGAAACCCCAGCTCTCTCTCAACTCTCTCTGAACGGAAAAGTGGCTAAAAAGCCTAAGGACAACGTGTTCCTTCTCTTATATACGAAGCCCTAAAATCCTTAAAACCAAACCGCGACCAAACCGAACCGAAAACAACTCCCAATTCTACTTCCGAAACCGTGTCGATCGACACTCAAACTGTGTCGATCGACACAGACCTCTCTGGTCGATTCCAACACGCGAACAAACACCCGTGTCGATTGACACACACCTGTTGCGTCGATCGACACCCTACCAAAAATCCTATTTTTGGATCACGGGCGTTACAATGATCACACACCAACATCCTTCGGTCCTTGGGCATGTACACTCTTTTGTTGGCGGTGAGGAGCTCCTTCTTTCCACCAAAGAGTCCTTGAGAGCCTTCCTCCTTTTGAATTTGAGCATATACCTCTTCAAGACTTGGGAGTTTGTTTGCTCGTAACATATGCTTGATGAGATCCGAATAGGTAGGGTTGAGAGTCATGAGTAGTCCGAAGACTTTGTCTTGCTCGCGCCTCTCAAGTAGCACCTCTGGATCGGTTGAGCTTGGCCGAAGCATTTCTAGCTCGGCCTAAAGAGATCTAAACTTCCCGAAATATTGAGTAAAGTCCATATCCTCTTGGTTGAGATCGTTGATAGCCTTCTTGACTTCAAAGACTCGGCTTAGATTGGAGATGTTTCCAAACACCTTCTGTAAAGTGTCCCAAGGTTCCTTGGCATTCTCGCAATACGAGTAGGCTTCAAGGAGAGAGGCTTCAAGCGAGTTTTGAATGATTGAGAGCACCATTTGATCCTCTTGGAACCATTGGCCTTCGTCACCATCAACCTCCGTCTTCTTGCCATCTTTTTCGACCATTTTCTTTGGTACTTCACTTGTCACAACGTGAGTCCAAAGTCCTCGGCTACAGAGGGCTGTCTTGGTTGTCCTTGACCATAGTAGGTAGTTGATTCCCTTGAGAACCACCGGAACAACCACAGGCCGAGAGTTGCTTGAGCCTTTCATGCCCACTACAAGCTTTTATCCAATGGATAAAGAGAGATGTCGTAAGATTCACTAGGATATCCGGCGGGTAAGGAGAGATTTCTTCGAACAGATTTGAGAAAATGGAGATGATAATGAAGCGAATGGGGTTAAGAATGAAGAGAGTAGCGGAAGTAAGGCTAGGAGCGTTTAACGCTCTGATACCATGTTAGAATTTAGTAAGAATAAACGAAAAATTTGAGTAACCACGAGAGAGAATGCGAAACCGAGAGAGAAGAGAGTTTAGAGAAGGAGGATTCTATTTCTTTAGTTAAAATCAGACATAGAGTACATGATATTTATAGACAACAAAGAGAAGAGAGAGGGAAGAGTCCCAACGGTCATATATTTTGAATTTGAACACACATGTGACTTCTATTTTCGGTAATGCTTCTTCTTCTTTTCTTCTTGTTTGTCTATTTCGGATAAGAGCTAGTTTGAAGTGTTTGAGTGTTTCCCGCCTATAGGCTAACGGTCACAACCACTTGTCCACTTCACTAGCTTCTGCTCTTCATAAATCTAATATTCACTAATACAGATTAGCATATTAATTAACATTAATCCATCTTAGTTTAACAGTTATCAAAGAAATGAACAAAAAACCTTAAACGGCAATTAACTTCTTCTGTTTTTCTCGAAAATGGCGATTAACATCTACTTAATTTTAATAAACTAACTATTAAAATTCGAGCAAAGATTGATAATAAAGGGAAAATGTTATCCCCCCGCGGAAACCCCACGTGTTATTTACATGTTACGTGCTTAAAATTCACCCAAAGGTGTTTTATGCCACTTGATATTCTTGAGTTCCAAATTTGATTAAAAAGAAGTTGTACAAAACTGTATCAATTTCTCTCTTTTTTTTTTGTATCAATTTCTCTTATCTTCTTAAGTAGGAAAATTGAATGCTATAATTAAGAAAAAAAATTAATATAAATTGTAATCATTTAACCTAAATCTAAAAGTTAGATATTTGGCCAAACATGCTAATTTTATTACTTTTTTAGTTTTTTTCTTTTTTGATTATTTTTGCAATTGACCCTCTTACGTATTGGTTAGTGATACCTTGATTTCAATGTATAGTTTTCAAAATAACAAAATTAAATTAATATTTCTTATGAATGAATAATATGTACATATCAGTAAATATTATAGGAAGAAGCATAATTAAACAAATCTGTTGTTCCATAATATTAGATGTTTAAGAATTTTTTTTTTTTTACAAGATTTTAATGTGGTACTTCTTACTTTTTGAATTTTACAGTTTTTTATGTTTATAAGAACTCTGTTTAAAATTATAGTTTTCGTTTTTACTTTTTATCTAAAACATATAAAATTATACTTTCTATATTTTTAAATAATTGATTTTCTAGAGTTTTCGCACATATTAAGAAAACATATTAATTTTTAATTATAAATACATTTTTTTAGTGCTAAAAAAATTTCAATAACTTTTAACTAATAGTAATTCAACAAAATCAAATAATATGTCTTGAAATTCACAATTCACCATCATTATTTAATAAAAAAATGCATAGAAAATGTAAAACATCAATCTTTTAGAAAAAATTCTTTTCCTAAAACATCAATTATTTAGATTCGGAGAGAGTATTTTAGAAGCAAAAAAACATAGTATTATAAATTACATGGAAAATTGTAACGATTAACAGCTAATAGAAAAAGGACGTTTATTATTTGCCAGAAGGGCATTTGCTCTCAAAAAGAGAGGGAAATATTTTACCATGTCTTACGCGCGTTCGTTTCGTACTTGATGGGTCCCACAACCGTAGCCTATATACACTCTCTTCACTTCACTCTACTTCTTTCACTTCCAAACATAACAGAGCAACAAACTCAAGAACACAAAGCTTCATTTCAAGAATCCAGCAAAGAAAAATTTGAGGTACTTTCATATTTTTCTTAAAGTGAATTAGAAGATTGTAAAGTCGTGACATTTTCTGTGTTTTTTTTTTTTCTTTTCCTTGCATTTTACTCTGTTTATAACTATGTTGCAAACTCAAGTAAAACTTGAATTCAGTTAGCATTTTAAGAAATCAACAATATGATTATTATAAATTTAGGGGTTTAAAGCATTTATAATTCGGAATCCGTCGAAAAATTGAATTTTTCTGTTTTGGCTTTAATGCTTTTGCATTTTACTCTGTTTTTTACTATATTTCAAAATGAAGTAAACCTTGAACAGAGTTCGATTTCAAGAATCCAGTGTGATAAATTGTAGGAATATTAATGTTTTTGAACATATTTCTAACTCGTAAGCTCAAAATTTTGGATTTAACTGTTTTTGTTTTGTTTTACCAAATAAACATTTCACTCTGTTTCATCGGAATCATCAGATCGGAGATGGAAAACGACGACATTGTCCTCGCGGAGATGCGGCCAAAGAAGCGTGCAGGAAGGAGGATTTTCAAGGAGACACGTCACCCAATCTACAGAGGTGTGCGGCGTAGGAACGGCGACAAATGGGTTTGCGAAGTCCGAGAACCGATTCACCAGCGTCGAATCTGGCTTGGTACTTATCCAACCGCAGAAATGGCTGCTCGTGCTCACGACGTGGCAGTGCTCGCTCTCCGCGGGAAATCCGCATGCTTGAATTTCGCGGATTCCGCGTGGCGATTACCCGCGCCGGAGTCTACCGATTCGGACACAATCAGGCGCACGGCAGCAGAGGCGGCAGAGATTTTCAGACCAGCCGAGTTTAGTACCGGAATTACAGTTTTGCCCTCGTCTGGCAGTAGTGAGATCACCACGACATTAGACGATGGAGAAGAAATCGCCGGAGTGATGATGAGGCTTGCGGAGGAGCCATTGATGTCGCCACCGAGATCGTACATTGATATGAGTGCGAGTGTCTACATGGAAGATGAAATGTGCTACGAAGAATTGTCACTTTGGAGTTACTAAGGCTTCGAATGGTTACAACGTATGGTATATAGCGGACGAAATGTACTAACAATGATAGTTTAAAACTAAATTATCGTTTTTGGTATGTTTAGTCCGTTCTGTTTAAAATCTATGTATGTGTGGTAAGTTAGATTTTCCCGGGGGTTGAAATCATCTGAGGGGAGATAGAAGGTTCCATGATGAAATAATTTTGTGAAAAAAAGATTCTTGGAATCTATGGTGTTGTGTTTTTTTTTTTTTTTTTTAAAGCAAGCCTTGTAGTGGTTTTGCTTTGCTTTCGAATATTTGGCAAATAAGTAATGGGCTTATTAGATATGTGAACTCCAGCCCATTTTAATAAGTCTTTATTTATAGATTTGTGTTTTTTGGTTTACCTAATTTACTAGGTTTTACCAAAATGTATCAGTAGTATATATATATATATATATATATAATATATGTGATGTTTAGAAGTTTAATTACCAAAATAATATAATATATTTTTCATTTGATATTTAAAACTCTATCCTATACGCTTTAAAAATAATGAATAAAGATAAATAATAATGCTGGCAAAAAAAAAAGATAAAATAATAATATGAAAATTTTACTTGCATTCTCAATACTAAAAATATCAGATTAATATGTGAAGAATAACTAAGAAAAAAAAACATCATCACACGGAGGAATAGCTGTTGATAGAGTTTTGCCAAAAAAAAAAAAAATCCAAAAGTTAGTAATAATTTTATACATTTTGCCATAAATTACTCTTAAGTACTATTGTCAGATATTTGACTATGAAACATAAATTTGAGTCTTTGACTTTGGAAATGGTATACTTTTTTTTTTTTTATCATAGGATTATTTGACCTTGTTGAAATTTGAAAATGAAATGTTTCTGACGATTAGTTGGGTTTGTCTTATTGAAGTCTAGAGTGAAATATAGAAATGCGTCCCAATCGCATTGGGCCATTGCATAAACATGGTATTTTAGTTCGTGAGCAATGATCACTGAGCAGCCTATTAAAATGTGCCAAGTTTGCATTAATCATAGTCATGGCAAACATTCAGGACCTAGAGATTTTTCATTTTATTTTCCGAAAAAAAATAAAGAATTTTTGTTTTTGTTTGCATCCATGGAAGCTGTTTTATTGTTATATATCCGACCCGAATAAGGAATCGGATTACCTCCCGGGTCATCCAGGTCAGTCTGGGTCAATCGCATATTTATAAATTAATATATTTTTATATCTAGAAATTGTACTTATAAAACAAAATATATTTTAAATATGATGTTTATCAATAATAATAGATTAAACATAGTAAATTTAAAATAAAATACGAAACTAGTAGAAAAAATATTACAATGAGACATAATCGATTATTAATAGATACACAAACGTGATAATGAATTACTTATGATACAAGAGCATTATACCATTATGTAGAGCTAAAGACAAAAATACAAGAGCATTATACCATTATGTAGAGCACAAGACAAAAAGAAAGACCAATTTGTTTTAGCTATTTCATCATTTTTTTTATTACGAACACACTTTAATATCAATTATACAAATACATTGTTTGTATCAAAAAACCAATATGGAACAGAAGTACCAATATAGGAGAAAACTGTATTCCGCGTGCGTGCCGACCTTGCAAGTAAATCCGTCCTCTTATTTTTCTACCGTTGCCGGTAAATGAGTTAGAATTCCGGGAATAATTCCCGAAGGTCTGCCAAATCACGCAATTCTGGTTGATAACTAGGCTAGTCGTGCAGTGTTGTCACCATTTTCACTAACTCTATTGAGTCAGTGAAGAACGTAGAGCAACACCGTCATTTCCAGATTAGACATCGCATGGTCCAGAGGAGACTATGGAGCTCCGTGTGGAGAAGTGAAAGACTTTGGTGGTTTTCTTGGAGTCCCAATAGATCTGTCGTGCCGTCTTGGAGTTGTAAAACCCATCCCACTCCGCTTGTACATCCATCGGGTGTCCATGCCCCATCGATCGAGCACGTGAAAATATCCTGGGGTCTAGGTGGCCCAGGCGTTAGGGTTGCTTGGGCAGGAAGATTGGCCCTAACCCACTCCTTACATTATTTGATTGCCAAGGCAACGATCTCGGGTGGAGCTCTATCAACATCGTTGAAAACTTTATCGTTTCTGGCCTTCCAAAGATACCATATTATCCATGGGAAAGCCTGGTATGCCTCCGATAGGGCTTCAGTTCTCGGAATACGCCAAAACAATTGATCCAAATTCGTCCGTAGACTTTCTGATGGCCCCGTGGCATCTCCCCAGGGTATGGGGGTGAGTTCCCAAGTCTGTTTTGCCACCGGGCACAGGAAGATGGCATGATTAATGGATTCTCCCGAGGCACCACACGAAGGGCAAGTATCAGAGGACCGCACATATCGGTAATTGAGTCGTTCATTAACTGCAACCGCCCCTGTCAGACACTGCCAGATAAAGTGGCGAAGCTTATTAGGAGCATGAACTTTCCAAGTGAAAGCCTTCAAAGGTGCATCCAAGGGCAGTTGGAGGAGGAACTGAGTATCCGCATCCTTGTGGATCCTTGCGAGTTCATACCCGGATTTCACTATATATGCCCGTGATGTGGTCGCCGGCCAACAGTACCCATCCTCCCACACACGTGCAGATAACCAGAGACTCAATATCCGTGGGATGTCCTGTGGGTGAATATGTTGCCGTATAGCGTGGACATTCCACGTATAGGAAGTCCGATGTATAAGGTCTGATACCTTGAGCAACAGATTCGGCACACCAGTATTACAAAGTGCAGGCTGTGGCCTTGTATCCGGGATCCAGTTGTCGGACCACACCTGGGTATTAAAGCCATGTCCTAGAGTTCGGTGAGCCTCATGAAGGATAAGTTATTGGGTTGATCGGATACTCCGCCACCCGTAGGATAGGCGATTCGGCTTCGGGGCTTTAAAAGGGTGAACCGACCGGTAGTATCTGCCTTTGAAAACCCGCACTGTTAGAGAATCCAGGAATTGATGGAGGCGCCACAACTGCTTAGCCAAAAGGGCCTGGTTAAAATCTTCAAAAGATTTAAAACCGATTCCGTCCTGGTGCTTTGGCAAGCAGAGTTTCTTCCATGGAATCAAATGTAAACCTCGTGACTGGGTCTTCGATCGCCACCAAAACTGAGAGATCGCGCTAGCCAGTTTCCTACAGAGTCTTTTAGGGAAGAGGAAACATGACATAGCTTATGTTGGTATAGCTTGGGCCACTGATTTAATCATCACCTCTTTGCTGCCCTTAGACAAGAACTTTGCCGACCAGCCATTGACCCTTCTTTGTAGTCTGTCACGAATATATGCAAAGATTTTGGCTTTTGAACCCTGCAGTTGCTCCGGGATACCCAAATATTTTCCTTTCCCTTCATTTACGATCCCTAGCCGTTGACGAATGGAAGTTTGTGTGGATGCGTCCACTTCCTTTCCAAAGGTGATAGCTGATTTATCAAAATTTATCTGTTGGCCAGAAGCATTCCCGTACTGTGTAAGTATATTCATGATACTTTCGCTTTGAGGAAGCGTAGCTTTGCAAAAGAACAGACTAACACTGGTGGACTAGCCTGGGCCATTTTGAGCCCTGTCAGCCAGTCGCCTACTTCTGCCGTTTTGAGATTGGAAATAAGTACTTCCGTGCAGAGGATAAAGAGGTGTGGGGATAGTGGATCTCCTTGACGCAGTCCTCGTGTAGGAGTTATCTCCCCCCACGGAGGTTGCCATTGAACATGATATGGTACGATACAGAATTCACACATGGCATAATCCACGAGATCCATTTCTCTGAAAAACCCATCTTCTGCATAAGGGCCTCAGGAAAAGTCCACTTCACCCTATCGTAGGCTTTACTCATATCTGTCTTAATGGGCATGAATTCCCTTTTACATTTATCCTTCGGTACCAGAGCATGGAAGGCTTCCTGCGCCACCAATATATTATCGGAAATCATCTGCCCGCCACAAATGCGGATTGAGTTTTTGAGGCCAGTGCGGGGAGTAGTTTCTTGAGCCGTTGGCATAGGACCTTTGAGATGATCTTGTAGCTGACGTTGCATAGACTAATTGGCCGAAATTCATTCATCGCCCTCGGTCGTTCACTCTTGGGGATGAGACATATGTTGACCTCATTTATACTAGGGTCTATGCACCCCGAATTCATAAACTCCTGGACCATTAAGACAACCTGTGGGCCCAAGATATGCCAGAATTTCTGATAAAATAAAGCCGTCATCCCGTCTGGGCCAGGGGCCTTTTCGGGATGTATGGCAAAAACCACTGCCTTGACTTCCGCCGAAGTTACCTCCCTTGTGAGGGCGACTTGCTTAATCTCGGCTTTTTTTTTCCGTCCATACTCAATTCGAGTTTAAAATACCAATAATCCGGTTCCTGGCGCGGCCCTACTTTGTGGAAGCATGGAAGTACTGGGTATTTTGGTCACCAGCCATGAGCCACAGCACCCTACTTTTTTGTTGCCAGAAAATCACTTCCTCGACTATAGCGATGCGAAGTTTCTCCTGGACCTCTCTTATCTCCTCAGCCGAAGCAGAGTCATCGCTTTGTAACCTCTCGAGCTCCAATTTTAGGCCGTCTAACACTTCCACAAATTGTTGCTAGTCCGTTCGTCGCCAACGGGAGATGAGTGTACGACATGATTTAATCCGCTCGCTAACATTGAGCTGGGGTCTGAGTTATAGGGCTCCAACCCTTCTCTGATGAGCTGATCGAAATTGGATTTAGACAGCCACCGCTTGTCAAAACAAAACTTCTTCAACCCTTGGAACCTCCTTGTAGTGATATGTGTGAGAACGGACCGGTGATCTGATCCCATAAACCTCATATACTCCATACTAGTGTGGGTACCGGTCATGCCATACCTCGTTCCCCATTGATCGGTTAAGTTTACACTGAATTACATTCCTGCCGCGTCTTCTAACCCATGATAAGCAGTTCCCGGTGAACGGGAAATCCATCATACCATAAGTGTTGCGCATGTGCCAAAAGTTTAGAAAGGAGTTTTCACTCCGAGTTCTCCCTCCAATTTTTTTGTGATGTACAAGGATCTCATTAAAGTCCCCCGTCCTCCATACGCCATTACGGGTGAGACTAATTTGCCGTAATTGTTCCCAAACCGCTTGTCGTCGTGAAATAACAGGTTCTCCATAAACAAAAGAGATAAAAACTTTATTACCGAGTATGGTAGCCATTACATCGATAACATTCTTATTCGAAAAAAGAACTTCAATTTCAAATTCGGGTAGAGCCATCAGGGCTAAACCGCCACTAAGCCCCAAAGGGTCAATAATAAATAAAAACTCGTAACCAAACTCTTTTTGTAACTCTTGCAAATGACTCCTATCGAGTTTAATCTCCATAAGAAAAATTATTCCCAGAAATAGCCTTCTACGGATTTCACGTAAACGACGAACTGTTAGAAAACCACCAATCCCCTGACAGTTCCAACTTAGGATCATCTACTCGATTGCCGGTGGTTTCTCCCCGACCACCAGGTCTTGTAGGTTCTTCGAGTTTTGCTCCAGAGGAGGGCCCGTGATCGAAGATGACGGCTGCGAAAGGTCACAATGAATCTTGTTATCTCTAGGTGAAGCCTTAACCGCCATGGAAGCTTGCTGTTGGACACGGGCACCTTTAAACGGACTATGACCAATCTTTTTCCTCACCTCTAACGGTTTGGTGGGCCTTCTCCCAGTTAGAACCTGTTTCCCAGATTTGGGCTTTGTTTTCTGATTTATTCCCCTTAAATCCAACTCCTTTTCTTTGTTATTCTTTGAAGATGGGCCTGGGTCCTTAAACAAATCACGAAGGGGAGAGATGATCCCGTCGAGGCCCAAGTCGGGCACAGCCACTGCGTCAGGAGGCCTAGCCACCGGAGCCATCGTATCCAGGTTTTGCTCCGTCGTCGTCTTCTCCGGCTGAATATTATTCCAGAGATTCGCCTACTTCATTGTCCGTGCTTCCGCCACGGAGGCCTTGAACTAGGCGGCTTTGATATAACCAGCCGCCGCCTCTTTCACCAGAGCCTTCATCTCCTCTGGTTCACGGATCTGAGTAGAGGCAGCTCGTCGTCTCCCGTTCGATCTCTTTGTTGCCGGCTCCCCTGCAGAGGAATCTCCTACCTCACAGATCACAGGTCGTTTCACGGATCGCTTCTCTTCTCCGGTCAAAAGAGCTTTCTTTTGAGCCCAGTTCTGAGTCGACTCAATCCTGGCACTGGGTTCAATCACTTCCCGACTTACCTCGGCATCATCCTCACCAAAGAGATTCTGGCGTATCGGCTTCCTGTGACGAGCCGCAATGTCGTCCTCGTGCTCTGCCAAAGCACGATCTACCTCGGGAATCTCAGCTCGGTGAGTGAGAACAGGAGCCGGAGCTGCACTGGATCGGTCCCTTCCTCGTCGCCGATTATCCTCCCCACCATTCCGCCTAGAGTAACCACGGTTCTTGAGAGAGCGAGGCCTCTCCGGGCAGTCCCGAGAATTATGTGTAGACCGGAAGCATATCTTACATTAGCAGTCAAGTTTCTCGTACTTGAAATGGACCGTCAGGACATCTCCGTTCACAAATTGCAAGTCACGGTTCAAAGTTAGTGGCTCTCCACCCTCCAAGGCCACCTGAAACCGCGGTGGCTAGACTTCCCAGGCCATGAGATCGCCTAACTTCTCCCCAATCTCGATTACTCCTTTCTCATAGCATCGGTACCCCGGCAAACCTTTGATCCGAATCCAAAAGGGAATTGCGGAGGGAAAGTCCATTCTGCTCGTGGGGATCCATCTCTCAAGAGCAAACAACCAACCATCGAAGTGATATGGCCTCCTTGCTAGCACCTGCGTGAGGTCAGCCTCATGTTCAAGTCGGAATTGGAACTTGCCATTCCCTGTCTCGATGCCCTGAACTCGATCCTCGCATTTCCACACAGGTGGGAGAAATGTGATGAGAGCTTTGATACGATGTGCTTGAGCCGGATTCAGGACACGCCCA
The DNA here is from genome assembly GCA_964056655.1 of Arabis hirsuta. Lineage (NCBI taxonomy): Eukaryota > Viridiplantae > Streptophyta > Magnoliopsida > Brassicales > Brassicaceae > Arabis > Arabis hirsuta. Next base: position 1,606,335 of record OZ053311.1, read on the forward strand.
AAAAGAGTCTTGTCAAACTGCTTAATGATGGCTGAATCATCGAAGTCGGGCATCTTGATAGGTGGCAGTTTCTTCCTATCAGTTTTGGGAGCCACCATCTTACCAAAGAAGGCCATATGGAGAGATACGAAGACAAGAGCGTAGCTAGTACTTCTCCAAACAATCACATACCACAACTTAAAGCAACAGCGAGGCATATAATCTGTGATCTTTACTTGATTATCCGGCGATTGACCCTAATTTCCGAGTAGGGGTGGGCATTTTGGTTTATTTTTGGGTTTGGTTCTGTTCGGTTTGTTCGGGTTTAGTAAAAAAGTAACCAAACTCAAACCGAAGTAAATTTGGTTTGGTTTGGTTTGGTTCGATTTATTTTGGTTTGGTTTTGGTTCGGTTTGATTTTAGTTCGGTTTGATTTTGTTTTGGTTTTTTAAATTTTAAAAAAAAAATTCAATGATACGAAATCAATTTTCTAAAATCAAATTTGTAAATCCAAACTAAATACCTAACGAGAAAAATCATGTGAAAACTAAAAGAAAAATAAAACTCTAATATAGTTATATTAACTATTTCGGTCTCTAATACAAAGAAAAAAATATATAATAGTTGGAAATAGAGAAGAACAAAAAGATTTTCTATGTTTATAGTTAAATAATTAAAATTTTAATAGGAAAAACTATTTATATTGAAAAAATAAAAAAGAAAAATAAATAATCAAAGGTGTCAAGTAGATCTAATTTTTGAAAATACATATATAATATTATTTAAAGTATACTTAACTAATTAAGTATAAAAGCACATTGGTTTTTCGGTTTAGTTCGGTTTTCAACCGAACCGAACCGAACCATTCGGGTTAAGAATAAACTCAACCAATGGTTTATATATATATTTTGGTTTGGTTTGGTTTGGGTCTAATTTGGTTGGTTCGGTTTGGCTCGGTTCGATTCGGTTTATTTGCCCACCCTTATTTCCGAGGAGAGATTTGTGGAAATATTAATAAATAGGGAAATCCTGCAATAAACTCTCGGGTGCAAAGGCAATAAACTCAAGGAATCTAATTGATCAATGATTGAGAATCTTCCATATCTCAATCTTCAAAGATCTGAAACAGGACCCGGAGGATCCGTAAAGCGTGTTGGGATCTTGCTGCGATCCGGTTGATCTCGTCTGATTTCGATTCAGCCCATACGCATCTGCGAGATGACAGGATCCATCCCCAACGAACCATTCCAGAATTCTGTGATGCGGCGAGTGCAGACACGAAATAACTCATCTACACCGGAGAGAAACATCCAGAACCAAAACAGAGCACCAAAGGGCGGTGGTTGGTTCCGACGAGCAGTGCCTTGATCATTTCCGGCGTCAGAAGCTGACCGGAGACAAGGTGATCCGATGAGCGTAACCTCCATTTTTCAAAAAGAAAAGCTGTTACAAAGCCTCATCGAGAGAGAAAACATGTAGGTAAATTCTTTTTTAGCTATTTCATCATTTAAAAACACAAAAACACAAACCAATAGTACAACTAAACCACAAATAATTAATAATACAAAGACATTTTATAAAAAAAAACAAAAGAAATGTGAACAAAAAAGAGAAGTCATATTGACAGAGGATGAATTGATTCATCAATGAAGAGAAAACATGTAGGTAAATTCATTCAACCAGTGTCCCAAAATATGTATGAATTGATTCTATTCATCAATGGGTTTTACAATTTTGGTTCAAATTTTATTTTGCTTATGAATATTTAGGTTTTACAAACTGTTATTTTCGATACGAAAACATCATTTACATTAAGATTTTGTAATATTTTTTAAAACTATGATCCGTCCGGTTCAACCGGGTCAACCGGTTCGCCGGGTTCCGGATTAATAGCGATTTTTTTTGGATTTTCCAGTTTTAGTTTTACCGAATTTTAATGTTAAACTCGAACCAGAGTAATGACCGGTCTCAGGTTAACCGAGCCGACCGACCTGGCCGGGCGTAAAAATATTGGTTATATCTATAGATAGGATCTTGAGATTTATGAAACCCCAAACAAATTAATAAAAAAGTTGTTGTTTACGATTTGGAGGCCAAATATTAATATATTATCACTTAAATTTTGAAAACTAGAAACCCATATTTCAGAATCATCCTATTTCTTTAGTTAGAAAATTAATCATTGTTTAGTTAGGAGATACCAAATAACTTTTTGCCCATTTACATGTTCTGGTAGTCCGGTCTATGGAAACATACAGATCGAAAACTTCGAACTTTACGGTTATAACAAAAAAAAAAAAAAGACAACAAGGGATGAATGGTGATACGTTTTATTTTCATTATGTTGATTATTTTGTTATTGTTGACATCACAAAATATTTAATGGGCAATTAGGTTGAAAAACCAAAAAAAAAAAGAACTAACATATTTATGCTACATAGGCTAATTTTAGTTAGATTATTAATTATTAAAAAAATTGGGTTAACTGGTAAATTAACCCATGTTTTATTGTTTTAAAACTAAATAATGGTTTTGATTTGATTAGAATTTTATTCAATATTACACAATAATGGACTTAGATAAAGAAATGCTTCGATACTAACATTTCATAAAATTATGTTTGGTTTATCCTTTTATCTAAACTTTAAGGTTCAAATATCAGAATCTTTTAGATATTTTCTAAAATGAGTAGGTTTTCACTTTTCACCATATTTATTTCATTTTTTATCAGTTTCATTTATCACCATATCCCACTTCCATTCCGGCATAGACAGACTCTGCAACAACCCACTCAGAACCTGATGCTCAGCCTTCACCAGCTGACACACGTTGCACCTCGAAACCCAACTCGCAACATCCTTCTTCATCCCGACCCAGTGCTAGTACCTCTTCAAGTCCCGGTACATCTTGGTCGCTCCAGGATGAATTGACAGCATGCTCGAATGAGCCTCACTCAGAATCTCCTGCCTGAGACTCTCATCCTTGGGTACACAGACCCGACCGTTCACCAGTATCATCCCACTCCCGGAGACCTGATACTCGGAACCCGCCTGCTGAGAAGCATCAATCAACCCTGATCCTTCTCCTGAGCTACCCGAACTCTGCTCAGCAAGTCCGCTCGGTTAGCTGCCTCTAACCCCAACGGCTCCTGCGAGATAACACACAGGCTCAACGCGCCAATCTCGCTCGCCATCTCCTCTAAATCCCGCTCTTGAGCCGAAGCAACCCTCTTCCGACTCAACGCATCTGCAACCAGATTAGCCTTCCCCGGATGGTACTCAATCTCCAGGTCGTAATCCGCTACCAACTCCATCCATCGCCTCTGTCTCAGGTTCAGCTCTGGCTGAGTGAAGAAGTACTTCAAACTCTTGTGATCCGTGAACACCTGGACCTTCCCCCCATAAAGGTAAGATCGCCAGATCTTCAGGGCGAAGATCACTGCAGCCAACTCCAAGTCATGTGTAGGGTAATTGCACTCATGCTTCCTCAACTGCCTCGAAGCATAAGCAATCACCTTCCTTTGCTGCATCAGAACACACCCCAACCCCACACCAGATGCATCCGTATACAGCACATATGGCTCGCCCGCATCAGGCAACGCCAATACTGGAGTACTAGTCAGCATCTCCTTCAGCTGCCCGAAGCTCTCCTCACACTCTGCAGACCACACAAACTGAACATCCTTACCCGTCAACTTCGTCAACGCCTGCGCCATACTCGCAAAACCCTTGACGAACCTCCGGTAATACCCAGCTAATTCAAGGAAACTCCTGATCTCCGTCGCATTCCTCGGTCTCAGCCAATCCCTAATAGCCTCGATCTTAGCTGGGTCAACTGAAACTCCCTCCGCAGACACGACATGCCCCAGAAAACCCATCTCCCGCTGCCAGAAACTGCACTTACTGAGCTTCGCATACAACTTCTGTTCCCTGAGCTTCTCCAGAACCAACCTCAGATGAACCTCATGTTCCTCCGGAGTCCTCGAGTATACCAGGATATCGTCGATAAAGATAATAACGAACTCATCCAAGTACTCCTGGAACACCCCGTTCATCAGCCTCATGAATGCCGCTGGCGCATTCGTCAACCCAAACGGCATCACCACGAACTCGTAGTGTCCATACCTCGTCCTGAAAGCTGTCTTCCTCACATCGGCCTCATCTATCGGAATCTGATGGTATCCCGAAGCCAAATCGATCTTGGAAAAACAAGTAGCCCCCCGCAACTGATCCAACAACTCATCAATCCGCGGCAGAGGATACCTGTTCTTCACTGTAACCCGGTTAAGGCCCCGATATTCGATGCATAACCGAAAACTACCATCCTTCTTCTTCACAAACAACACCGGCGCTCCCCACGGTGAACTACTCGGTCGGATGAAACCCTTACCCAGCAAATCATCCAACTGCTTCTTCAGCTCTGCCGTCTCTGCTGGAGCCATGCGGTAAGGTGCCTTAGATATCGGCGTAGTCCCAGGCTCCAACTCAATCGTGAAAGGATCAGACCTAGACGGCGGCAATCCCTGCAACGACTGAAACACATCCTGAAAATCCCGGACAACCCGAATATCAGCCAAAGTGACCTTCCCAACCGACTCTGGCATCACAATTGTCAGCAAGTACGCCTCACAGCCCTTATCAATCAACTGCGCGGCCTGAATTGCCGAAATCATCAAACTCCCGGAAGTCGGCCTGATGTCCTGATAAACCAACCTCCCCGCCTCACACTCAAACACCACTCGACCTCGATGACAATCCAGATGAACCCTGTAACGATTCAGCCAATCCATCCCCAAAATAACATCATACAACTCCACTGGACTGATAATCAAATTTGCTGGCATGACCTCTCCTGCCACTAGAATATCTACTCCACAAGCCCGCCCGAAAGTAGCCAAAGTCTTCCCGCCTACTACTAAGGTCCCTACACAATTCATGTGTCACAGAGCCTAAAGTATTATCACAAATACAAGACTCTCAAAACAAGCAATTCACAACGTTAAAAATTGAGAATTCACCAAGTTAAGGTTTAAGTACCTGTGATCGGCCTGGCGCTAGGATCCCCCGTCTCCGCCGAAGTGAACACACGCGGCGCAGCAAGCTGCCTCAACGGCTGCACATCAACTGCCGCCCCCTGCACCGGCTGCACCACTGCCACTGCCAACTGCAACTTGGGACACCTCACCCTAATGTGCCCCGTCTCTCCGCAATGGAAACACGCCTGTGTAGTCCGAACCTCTCTCCTCTTCGAACAAGCTGCCACCCGGTGCTCTGTGCTCCCACAACCATAGCACCCCGCACCACTCTGACCACTCTGGGCCCTCTGACCGGAACCCAAAGAGCCCTCCCACTTCCTCTTCTGTCCCTGAGCCGGCTTACCGCCCCGGCTCGCACCCGCCTGCTGCTGCTACGGGCTCCTCTGCTGCTGCTGCTGCACTGGAGGACTAAGCGCTGCAGCCAGCTCTGTCCCCATATCAACCTCAATGGCTGCCGCAGTCTCAACCAACTCTGCCCTCATGGCGTACTTACGAGCCCTGCACAGCGTCCTCAGCACCGGTCGAAGTCCCTGCATGAACCTCCTGATCTGGGACTCCTCGCTCCCAAACTCTCTACCAGCATACACCAACAGCCGACCGAACTGCTCATCATAACCCCGAACCGAACTCACTCCCTGAGTCAGCGCTAAAAACTGCGCCTGCATCCGGTCCACCGCCTCCTGCGGAAAATACATGGCGTCAAACTCCGCCAAGAAATCCACCCAGGTCATCCCCGCCTGAAGCCTCCTGCTCGTCACACCTCTCCACCACAGATGTGCATCACCCTCCAAATAGTGAACCGCAAGGTCCACTCTGTATCCCTCGGGACACCTCAGCGCCTGGAAATTACGCTCCAGACGACTCCTCCACGCAGCAGCCTCCTCAGGCCTAGCACCGCCCGAGAAATACCCAATAGTAATCCTGTGCATCTGCTCCAAAATCCTCAGGTAGGAAGAAGCCTCCTCTGCCGCCGCCACACCTGGCTGCCCCCGGACCACTGCTGGCTGAACACCCGCCGCTAACGGCTCAACACCAGCCACCCCTGGCTGTACACCCGGAGCATACCCCTGAGACGGTGCCCCACCTGGCAACCGCTCAAGAACCTGAAGCATCATCGCTTCCAAACAAAATAAAACATAATGCTTCAGGTTCTTGAGCGGTTGCCAGGTGGGGGCACCGGCTCAGGGGTATGCTCCGGGTGTACAGCCAGGGGTGGCTGGTGTTGAGCCGTTAGCGGCGGGTGTTCAGCCAGCAGTGGTCCGGGGGCAGCCAGGTGTGGCGGCTGCAGAGGAGGCTCCTTCCTACCTGAGGATTTTGGAACAGATGCACAGGATTACTACTGGGTATTTCTCGGGCGGTGCTTGTACGCAAACTCTACCAAGCTCAGATGATCTGCCCAATGACCACCGTAGTCTAACACACACATCCTCAGCAAGTCCTCCAATGTCTGAATCGTCCTCTCAGAGTGCCCATCTGTCTGAGGATGATATGCCGTACTCATATGCACCTTCGTGCCCATCTCGGCCTGAAATGCTCCCCAGAACTCCGAAGCAAATCTCGGATCTCGGTCTGACACAATGCTCGCAGGCACCCCATGCAACCTCACAATCTCCCGCACATACTTCCTAGCCAACACTGTAGCCCCATCAGTCTTCTTAATGGCCAGAAAATGTGCTGTCTTGGTCAGACGATCCACAATCACCCAGATCGCATCATAAATCCGCGAGATCGGCAAACCTGTCACAAAGTCCATCGTCACCATATCCCACTTCCACTCCGGCATAGGCAGACTCTGCAACAACCCGCTCGGAACCTGATGCTCAGCCTTCACCAGCTGACACACGTTGCACCTCGAAACCCAACTCGCAACATCCTTCTTCATCCCGACCCAGTGGTAGTACCTCTTCAAGTCCCGGTACATCTTGGTCGCTCCAGGATGAATCGACAGCATGCTCGAATGAGCCTCACTCAGAATCTCCTGCCTGAGACTCTCATCCTTGGGTACACAGACCCGACCGTTCACCAGTATCATCCCACTCCCGGAGACCTGATACTCGGAACCCGCCTGTTGAGAAGCATCAATCAACCCTGATCCTTCTCCTGAGCTACCCGAACTCTGCTCAGGAAGTCCGCTCGGTTAGCTGCCTCTAACCCCAACGGCTCCTGCGAGATAACACACAGGCTCAACGCGCCAATCCCGCTCGCCAGCTCCTCTAAATCCCGCTCCTGAGCCGAAGCAACCCTCTTCCGACTCAACGCATCTGCAACCAGATTAGCCTTCCCCGGATGGTACTCAATCTCTAGATCGTAATCCGCTACCAACTCCATCCAACGCCTCTGTCTCAGGTTCAGCTCTGGCTGAGTGAAGAAGTACTTCAAACTCTTGTGGTCCGTGAACACCTGGACCTTCCCACCATAAAGGTAAGATCGCTAGATCTTCAGGGCGAAGATCACTGCAGCCAACTCCAAGTCATGTGTAGGGTAATTGCACTCATGCTTCCTCAACTGCCTCGAAGCATAAGCAATAACCTTCCCCTGCTGCATAGGAACACACCCCAACCCCACACCAGATGCATCCGTATACACCACGTATGGCTCGCCCGCATCAGGCAACGCCAAAACTGGTGTACTAGTCAGCATCTCCTTCAGCTGCCCGAAGCTCTCCTCACACTCTGCAGACCACACAAACTGAACATCCTTACCCGTCAACTTCGTCAACGCCTGCGCCATACTCGCAAAACCCTTGACGAACCTCCGGTAATACCCAGCTAATCCAAGGAAACTCCTGATCTCCGTCGCATTCCTCGGTCTCGGCCAATCCCTAATAGCCTCGATCTTAGCTGGGTCAACTGAAACTCCCTCCGCAGACACGACATGCCCCAGAAAACCCATCTCCCGCTGCCAGAAACTGCACTTACTGAGCTTCGCATACAACTTCTGTTCCCTGAGCTTCTCCAGAACCAACCTCAGATAAACCTCATGTTCCTCCGGAGTCCTCGAGTATACCATGATATCGTCGATAAAGATAATAACGAACTCATCCAAGTACTCCTGGAACACCCCGTTCATCAGCCTCATGAATGCCGCTGGCGCATTCGTCAACCCAAACGGCATCACCACGAACTCGTAGTGTCCATACCTCGTCCTGAAAGCCGTCTTCCTCACATCGGCCTCATCTATCAGAATCTGATGGTATCCCGAAGCCAAATCGATCTTGGAAAAACAAGTAGCCCCCCGCAACTGATCCAACAACTCATCAATCCGCGGCAGAGGATACCTGTTCTTCACTGTAACCCGGTTAAGGCCCCGATATTCGATGCATAACCGAAAACTACCATCCTTCTTCTTCACAAACAACACCGGCGCTCCCCACGGTGAACTACTCGGTCGGATGAAACCCTTACCCAGCAAATCATCCAACTGCTTCTTCAGCTCTGCCGTCTCTGCTGGAGCCATGCGGTAAGGTGCCTTAGATATCGGCGTAGTCCCAGGCTCCAACTCAATCGTGAAAGGATCAGACCTAGACGGCGGCAATCCCTGCAACGACTGAAACACATCCTGGAAATCCCGGACAACCCGAATATCAGCCAAAGCGACCTTCCCAACCGACTCTGGCATCACAATTGTCAGCAAGTACGCCTCACAGCCCTTATCAATCAACTGCGCGGCCTGAATTGCCGAAATCATCAAACTCCCGGAAGTCGGCCTGATGCCCTGATAAACCAACCTCCCCGCCTCACGCTCAAACACCACTCGACCTCGATGACAATCCAGATGAACCCTGTAACAATTCAACCAATCCATCCCCAAAATGACATCATACAACTCCACTGGACTGATAATCAAATTTGCTGGCATGACCTCTCCTGCCACTAGAATATCTACTCCACAAGCCCGCCCGAAAGTAGCCAAAGTCTTCCCTCCAACCACTCTAACCACTCCCGGCTGCTCCCCGGAATCGCTCCGGATCCCACTACACTCCGCACACTCCGGTGTAATGAAGCTATTCGAAACTCCAGAATCGAACAAGACATGGGAATCACGCCCGCCTACTACTAAGGTCCCTACATAATTCATGTGTCACAGAGCCTAAAGTATTATCACAAATACAAGACTCCCAAAACAAGCAATTCACAACGTTAAAAATTGAGAATTCACCAAGTTAAGGTTTAAGTACCTGTGATCGGCCTGGCGCTAGGACCCCCCGTCTCCGCCGAAGTGAACACACGCGGCGCAGCAAGCTGCCTCAACGGCTGCACATCAACTGCCGCCCCCTGTACCGGCTGCACCACTGCCACTGTCAACTGCAACTTGGGACACCTCACCCTAATGTGCCCCGTCTCTCCGCAATGGAAACACGCCTGTGTAGTCCGAACCTCTCTCCTCTTCGAACAAGCTGCCACCCGGTGCTCTGTGCTCCCACAACCATAGCACCCCGCACCACTCTGACCACTCTGGGCCCTCTGACCGGAACCCAAAGAGCCCTCCCACTTCCTCTTCTGTCCCTGAGCCGGCTTACCGCCCCGGCTCGCACCCGCCTGCTGCTGCTACGGCCTCCTCTGCTGCTGCTGCTGCACCGGAGGACTAAGCGCTGCAGCCAGCTCTGTCCCCATATCAACCTCAATGGCTGCCGCAGTCTCAACCAACTCTGCCCTCGTGGCGTACTTACGAGCCCTGCACAGCGTCCTCAGCACCGGTCGAAGTCCCTGCATGAACCTCCTGATCTGGGACTCCTCGCTCCCAAACTCTCTACCAGCATACACCAACAGCCGACCGAACTGCTCATCATAACCCCGAACCGAACTCACTCCCTGAGTCAGCGCTAAAAACTGCGCCTGCATCCGGTCCACCGCCTCCTGCGGAAAATACATGGCGTCAAACTCCGCCAAGAAATCCACCCAGGTCATCCCCGCCTGCGGCCTCCTGCTCGTCACACCTCTCCACCACAGATGTGCATCACCCTCCAAATAGTGAACCGCAAGGTCCACTCTGTATCCCTCGGGACACCTCAGCGCCTGGAAATTACGCTCCAGACGACTCCTCCACGCAGCAGCCTCCTCAGACCTAGCACCGCCCGAGAAATACCCAGTAGTAATCTTGTGCATCTGCTCTAAAATCCTCAGGTAGGAAGGAGCCTCCTCTGCAGCCGCCACACCTGGCTGCCCCCGGACCACTGCTGGCTGAACACCCGCCGCTAACGGCTCAACACCAGCCACCCCTGGCTGTACATCCGGAACATACCCCTGAGTCGGTGCCCCACCTGGCAACCGCTCAAGAACCTGAAGCATCATCGCTTCCAAACGGTCCAATCTGATTGGTTTAAAATAAAGAAATGGATCATGCGATAATCTCATTTTCCAAAATTATCTTTTTTTTATAAAGATTTTCCAAAGTTATCTTTCATTCAAAGTTTTTAATTTCTCTTCGTTATTGTTGCCAGTGACTATTCAGTCATTCCAGTTGTCACAAATGGATCATGACACCAAAGGAAAACGTGGTCTTATTTATATAGCTTGGTGCTTTTAGTTTTTCAAGAATTCAACCCACGATATAATCTTTTTATTTAAGATATCTTTCATGGAAAAAAAAAAACTTTTGCAGAAAGCTTATCCCTATAAAGTGACTTTTTAAACAATAGCTTTCTATGCATAAAAACTTTATTACCTTTGAGCTTTCTTATATGTAAAGACTAAAGACACAGGACTGAGTAGATCAGACTGGGTTAAAGTTGGACCTTCTCTTCCTTTTTTGGACTACTGGTTCTAAACTTTTGCTTTCATTTCGGATTAACTACGGTTGGGTATGCTCTATTCCGATCTTATGTGTAATATTATTTCGTTCATAATATTTTCATTTAATAAAAAGAGTAGATCAGACTGTTCGAAGTAAATATGGTTCCATCTATATAAAATACAAAAAATTCAGTTTATTTTCTTTGGTTCACAAAGAGTAATTCTAATGAAATTCTAAGAGCAACTCCAACCATAACACTAAATTTAGTGTTAAAATAACACCAAATTTAGTGTTATAGTGTATTTCATCTCCAACCACAACATCAAATATTACAGTAAAAATATATTTAACAATATAATACTAAAATATATTTTTAGAAATCTTTCTAGTAGTTTAATAAATACTAATAATTCTTATAACTAATCTATGAGATGTTAAATATAAAATTACAATCGATAATTCAAATTAGTTAAAAATAAATTTTCAATTTTAGATAGAGCTTTAATATATATTTTCAGTGTTAGTCAATTTGCATACTGATTTAGATATTTTGTGCCCATTTAAATTTCATATTCTAAGGGGAAAAAAAATATAAACGTATTTTTGATAGATTTATTTTTTACAAATTTAATCAATTAATAAATATCATCAATTTTATCATAATACTGAATAAAAATAATATTTTAATATTTAGTGTTATGAATAGAATCGCACCAAATATGGTGTAACACTGTTCATAAAATACTAAACATTTGGTATTTTGGAGTTTCATTGGAGAGATTTTAGCACCAAATTTGGTGTTTTATTGTTCTGTTGGAGTTGCTTTAAAACACTCAATTTGGTGTTATTTCATATTACTATATTTCACACTAAATTTTATTTTTTAGTGTTTTGTAAATAGTATCACACCATATTACTATTCAAAAAACACAAACAAAATATACAAAATTTCATTTTATTTGTATTTATTATTTAATAGTATGATTAGATTATTGTTTATTACTAAAGAATAAATCTATCAAAAATAATTGTGTACTTTTTGTTTTCGTTGTTGGTTTTCATATTTTATAATGAGAAGATATGTGATAATGATGTTCGATTTCAAGAATCTTTAACTCGACATAGATAAATTAAATATCGGAAAGCTTATATTGAACTTTAATTTGCGTTAATTGAATGTGGTCTAAATATACTAATTTTGTGAGTTAGTAATTAGTACAATGTAATTTATTTTTTGCTATCTTTAAATTATCAATTGTAATTTTTTTATTGGTCATCACCGATTATAATCTTATATTTAACTTATAATTAGTGAGTTATTGAAATAATTAGTATTTATCAAGCTATTAAAATAGAAAAACTTAAATTTAACAATATATAATAGATATTATATTCTCTTAGTGTAAGATTTTGTGTTAAATATGGTTTGAGATTGAAACAAAATTATGACACTAAAACACCAAATTTGGTGTAACTTTAACACCAAGTATAATGTCATGGTTGGAGTTTTTCTAAAGCACTTCACATATTGACAAAAAAAAAGTTTAGTTATACATGTCAAGTGTCAACACACAATTAATTCATTATAAATAAATGTGAATAACTATTTTCATAACAAATGTTGATTTGGGATTTTACTTTTGTTTCACAAACAAAAAATATTGATTTATTTTAACCTAAATCTCAATATTATCCCTACAATTTCATCTCATTAATTAGAGGGAGAGATTGTTTAGTGTATTAACAAAAAGTATTATAAAAATTAAAGTAGTTTTCTAAAAAAAAATATGAAATGCTAGAACAAAAACTGTTGATAAAAAATTTCTACAAAAAGGACTTCTGATAAAAAAATATGTAAAATTATATAACTTAAATATTATGTAATTCTTATCAATTCAAATAGATTAGTTTTATACTTCCTTTTATAAATAATAGTATTAAAATATCCATTTTTTATTGATCATTGGATTTAACATTTGAAAACAAAAAATCAGTTATTATTATTTATTATCGTGTCTAGTTACTTGGTTAATTTTGAAATAAAATCCAAACTAATTTTGAAATTCATAGTAACATTGTCACCAATCAAAATCAACCACAATCAAAAGTACTCCCTCTGTTTCAAAATATAAGTTATTTTACTTAAAAACACGCACATTAAAAAACTACTTTTCTACTAAAAAGTATCATTTAATATATCTAATAAAAATTATTTGACCAATCACATAAAAGATTGCAAAATATTAGTAGTCACACAATATTCAATAAAGTTAAAAAGTATCTAGTATTGTCAAAACAACTTACATTTTGAAACAAAAAAAATAGCTAAAACAACTTATATTTTGAAACTGAGGGAGTAATTTATTAAACGACCATGTTTCGGTTGACTTACTATTAATTTTTCACAAGTTTCCCAAAATAAAAAACTTTTTTGTTCACGGTTTGCTACAATTACTACTCCCTCATATGAAAACAATCTTAAAAGTCAACTTTCTGTTGTAAATGAATTGAATAATCTACTAGTACGACTAAAAAAAAAAGAATAATCTACTAGTATAACACGAATGCTTGTTACTTGCTTTCTTTTCAAACGATAATTCATTTTAAATATTTTTAACTAGTGCATGAAAACGAAAGTCTTTTTATTTCCAAATCGGCCGACCAATTATTTTCTTGTGCGGCGATTTTGTAAAAGCCCCTTTTGTGTATCGTCGTGGGACCGCGAAATTCACTTTTGTGGCCAAAGGCACGACTCGATTGGCTTATTTTATATCAGCGATTGGCTACAAACAATGGTTATACACTTATACTTATACATTAGACGTTTCAAGTTCCTTTTCTCTTTTATGTTGCTCCATAACAAGAAAAGATACGATAGTACAATGTTTCATAAATGTTTCATGTGGTACGTATATATAATCGATTTCATTATCTTCTAATGTGAGTTGGGATGACACATCATGAAGAACATCAATTTTATATTGACGTAGTGTTTGAACATTTTTATCGCTTTCACATATTTTTATTGAGTGGTTCATTAAGTATTTAAACTAACCGTTTCATTGAATATTAACGACATGTTCATTGCTACTTCGTACAACTTGAAAACTCGAGAAGTTGTTTTCGTCATCTACACACAAAAATTATTAGACTCCGATAATTTATTGACGGGTACATTTCATTTGTATTGGAAACCAAATATTATTTCAAAAATTTATAAGTTCTTTGTTTCCACCTCAAAGCACAATGCAATATGAGTTCATTATGTTATAGCTACTTATAAATTTATAAAAATATGGATTCATTATGTTATAGATACTTATAAAAATATAGAGTATCTATAACATATTTATCTACCACCTCAAAGCACAATGCAATATGGGTTCATTACCAAAACTTTCACAAAGCGGACCCAACTGATCTGATCTTGCCATGTTTGATTTCATGAGTCAATTGACATTTGTATCGTGAATAACTTCTTAATCACTCATGAGATCTGTCACTATTCATGCGTGTCATGAACTAAAACATATGTTGTGCATTGGTTGTTAACAAAAAAAAACATTTTTTATAATCGTTTTGAATGAGATTTTGTCCAGAAGACATTGGAGATATTGTGTTCCGTAGTATTTGAATAGTCTCCAAATTTGTTCCTATAAAAAATGTTCTCTACGGCAATATTATGTATTATTCTATCTCTTCATCGTATGCACAAATGTGTGCGAGCTTTGTCGGTTAGCACAAGAAGACGACTCCCTCCTTAGGATTCGAGTGGCTTAACTCAACTAACAGTCTAACACCATATCTTTTTAGAAATGCCCATTTTGAAAATGCAAATGCCACAATACAAAAAAAAAAAACCTAAAAGCACAAGCAAAAAACAGTTTGGACCACTCATTATTGATTTTTTTTTTTAATTAACAGGAGGTTATGGGCCGAAACTTGTAATCTCCCAAGGCCGAAACCCGTAATCTCCCAAATCCGAAACCACAGCATGTAATATTAGTTTCGTCCCAAGAGCCATTCGAACTAGCGACCTCTAGACTTTGACTGAGATATTTACTAGTTGAGCTATTGGCTCTGGGTCATTATTGATATTTAAAAACAAATATATATAAAATGATGAGAGAAAGAGTCAAACTCACAACCCCTCTGCTAAAGACATATTTTATAAATTTAAGAACCACTAATATATGTAAAGTAATCATAAATATTTTTGAACCACAAGTGCAAACTTTCTTTGTATAGACTCAAGGTTGGGTATGCCTTTTAGCATATGAAATCATGTTCTTTTATAGGTTTTACGTGGAGAATTGTAAGGCTCTTAAAAATATTCTCCAAATATATGAGACAACCTCATACAAATTAAAGCATTGAGGTTACAAAATCATTATTACCTTCTCCGCAAAAACATTGTGGGACTTTAACGAGAAAACTCAAAAAATGATATTTGAATCACGTAAGAAAAGAACATGTTAGAACATTGAATTTTTTTTGAAGATAATCACTAAGATGGATATTTTTATTGCAATATTCTTGGATTCGGTCAACTATAAGTAGCATAGTTAGTCTTCATAGTTTCTACATAGTGTCAGGCTATATTGTACTTATTTTGTCCTTTATGCATTCCTATACGATGTGTTGTTTAAAAAATTATCAATCAATAATATACATAAAAGATTAATCTATTGTAATTGTTTTGGATGGGATGATAAATCAGATAAGAACACAAGAATTGGATTGCTTAATATAAGTTAAGCTACCAGAAAACACTAGAGGCCTTGATTTTTGTGGCATTAAGAACTTAGACGATGCCTTACTAGCAAAATTAGAATAAAGGTTACAAAAAAAAGTGGAGACTTTCGTTGTAAGTTTTTTTGGTTTCTTTTCTCTTATCGAAGCATGACTAACTTATTGGGAAAAAGTTGTCTAAAAAAATTGTTTCTTTTAGATTTTGTTATGGGGTTGAAGTTTAAGCAATAAAATATATTTTTCTTATAAAAAAACATTTTTTAAAATACCACAATCTATTTTTCTTATAAAAAAATATTTTACAAAATGCCACAATTCTTTTTAATTAATTTTACTGATGTTAATATAGAGACAATAGTGCAACCTCGGCTGTAAGCTGTTTTGATGGTTGTAAGCTGTTTTTATGGCCACATCAAATCTGTCTTGGATTTGGGTTTTCTCCAATGCGACGTTGCTTCCTCTTGTCGATTCATTTTCGGCCTACCTTTGCATCACAACCGAGGTGTCGTTGGAGAAGCATGCCTTGATGCTGAGCATGTTCAATTTGCCCTTCATCTTTCGCTTGCCCTAATCATCTTTAGTTTAAGTTGTGTTTTGGCATTTCATCTTCATTCGGGTTTTCCCTTCTCGTTTGTACATAATCAAAAGAGAGTTATTCTTTTTGAAACATAGACTTCTTTTGAAATCGATTTTTCTATTTCATTGCGTTTCATCTCCATCCGAATTTGTTGGTGGTCGCTTAAATATCTCGTTGGTTTAATATCATGTAAAACTTATCTAAGTTTGGTGTTACATGGATTGAAGTTATTTCGCTCTTTATCTCTACACTTATGATCCTATCAAGGTATGTCTAATTTAAAGGTTACTAACGGGGTGTATGAAAATTGTGTCTCTATCAACAACACTTTTTCAGAACGAGTCTCTGGAATTAGATGTTTATTCATGATGTTTTTCTAGTCGGAATAGTAGCTAGATTTCTTTGGTTCAAAAGGTAGCGAAGAATTGCTAATCATTGTTTGGACTCGATGTGTCCTCGTCGGTTGTTAAGTTCATCTAGTAGTTAGGGAGCTTTGTTGGTGATACATGTTCAATAATTTTTTTCCCAAGTTATGGTCTTGTTGTTCCAGATTTGGGTTTTATTCCTCTTATGTTTTTTGTTTTGACTTTGTTAGTAAAAAAATCGTTGGAAATTTTACTTTTTGGGTTTAGTTTCTGGAGATTGAATTTTTATGCGTCAACTATGTATTTCGCTTTTGTTTCTCCAAATTTTTATTCTCTCTGTTTCTAAATGATTGATTTTATAGAGTACACATATTAAAAAAAGATATTAATTTTAAACTATAAATGCATTATTTTATGTGCTAAACAATTTTTTATAAATTTTAACCAATAGTGATTCAATAAAATCAATTAATATGGTTTGAAATTCACAATTCATCAGTACTACTTCATAAAAACTATATAGAAAATATAAAAAAAAAAATCAATTTTTTAGAAACAATTTTTTTTGTAGAATATCAATCTTTAAGAAACGGAGGGAGTATATAGTAAGATTTAGGTGAAAGAAGCTTTAATAAGTTGGTAAATGGTGATATGGTAGGTTTTAATTGATTTTTAATAGATTTCTAAAAAATTAAAAATAATTAAATAATACATAAAATTTAAGAATTCCAATAAAAATGATCTAATTTCAGAGATTAAAAATCCCAAAATACGAGAGATTTAAAATCCCAAAATAATTTATAATAAAAAATTATTAAGAATCTCAACTTAAAACCTACATCGATTATGTTATGAGATAAATAAGTAAAAAAAGTTGGTAAATGGTGATGAGGTAAATATATTAGTCCTTTTATGCTTTTCCCTAGCAAAAGTTTTGGTATTTTTGGAAAACTAAAAAGATTTGGTATGTTGAAAAATGTTCCATAAACTAAATGACAAACATTTTTCTATCTACCACTAGTTGTATAGTTTAGTACTCTTGGGAAACCCGCTAATGTAGATTTCTAGCAATTTAATTAGTGGAAACATTCGATCCATAGCAAGCAGTTTCAAGCTGTTTCCATTTTTTTTATTGTGGGCGAAAAAATATACGGTACTAAAAACATCTCAAATGTATCACTATATTTTTCACTCTAAAATAGAATAACTGCAAAATAAAGTTGGATTTTACTCTAATGTATTATTCTATTCCTCACTCCAAAAATAATATTTTAATTATATTTCGTTTTACTATTTATTATTAATTACTAATAATACATTTTATTTATAAAATTTATAAATTGACTCCAATATTTTTTATTTTATAACTTAAAGTCGTAACATTATGTTTTATTATTATTAATTCACACATACATGCATAATAACTTTAAAATATATATTTTTAAAAATTTAAATTCATAATAACATAAATTAAATTAGACGTACATAATCACAATTTCACACATTATAATATAATATAATTATTTTGTTACAAATTCTTGTGTTTTTGACAAATTCGTAAAAGTTTAATTAAAAATAACATCAAACAAATAGAAATTATTACTAAAATAATTATTTACCTCTTAAAATTAATTTATTTAAAATTTGAAGGATCATTTTATAAATAAAAAAGTTCAACTTCAAAATAGAGAGGAGAATAAAATTACTTTACTAGATTTTGACCCGTACTTTGTGCGGAAACATACATTTTTTATGTTGTAAGCTAAAATTTCGGATTGTGTCTTATATAATATGTTCAAAGTGTGATATGTATTGTTTTAATTTGTAAGTAGAATAGATTATATTGAAAAAGTATGATTAGTTTTTTTAGTTTGAAGGTAGAAAATAAGTATGTTAAGTATTGAATTTTATAATGAATAATCATTGTAGTTGGTATACATAAATTATAATATTTAGTTTTGTGCATGTACGAATGTCTGTCGTATCAATTATTTAGTTTTGTGCATATACGTATGTCTGTTGTATTTACGTATGGAATAAGAATGGGATTATAATATGGCAAACGTACTGAATCTCTATGTAATAAAACAAATCTAAAATAAGTAAAAAAAAAATAAAACATAAATTGTAGGTGTAACTCCGAAGATTTGATCGAAAACGCAAAACAATAACACTTGAGAGTCTCCATCGCCGATGATTGAAACTCTTTAATCAAATTCAGAAACTAATCTGTAAAACAAAAACAAAAATATTTAAAAAATGAAGCACTTGTAAGAGACGAATTTGAAAGAAGTTGAATAGATGAATATCCATACCTTCATCACACAACAATTGCGAGTCAATATTTTGGAAAACCTCTTTGAAAACAACGTTCATAGTCTTCTTCTGAGTTTTACCATCGCTATCTACAATAAGAACTTTTAAACCTTTCTTGGAAGTCACTCTAGAAATAGCCACATATAGCTGACCATGCGAAAACACTGGCCTTGACTTTTGTTGATGGTTATCGCAAAGGCAACAGATAAAGGTAGCTGTCTACGACGCATTTTGAAAAGTAATCTTGTGTCTGAAGGAGTAATCAATAACCTAGGAATCAAAACCTTTCGACCAATATTGTCTCCTGTAATAACACTTGCTTCAATCATAAACTCGTACATTTATGTCACTTGAAGCCTAGTACCATTCATCAACCCTTCTTTCGGATCGTAATTCCTAAGTAACATGACCGGACAACCAACCTTTAGTCGTAACTCATGATTCGGTAATCCAGGAACCTTAATGCTATTAAGAAAATCTGGAGTGAAACCATAATCCTTTAACGAAATCTCATCAGAAGGATCGATACTATCAGCACTTAGGTACACCTTCTCTTCACCTGTTTTCCAAATACCGCACAATGTTATTAATAAATTTAGTTAAGCCAATGAATATTTAGTAAATTGTACCAAAAATTTTAATGTAGACTAACCTTGCAATTGAGAAAGCATATATTCATTTATCTGATTCACATCATCATTTGTAGGACACAAAATTGCTCTCTCTTGCCAGAATTCTGGTTCTTTATCTTCTTCCAAAGCTTGCAAATCTTCATAAACAGTTTTGGTGCTAGTTTCAATTGGGTCATTTGAATCTGTAATAAGAAACTCATCTGGAATATCAATAAGTGATTCCCCATCATTAGAATCACCAATCTTACCATCACCAACATCTAAAATCCACTCTAAAAATTATGTAAGATCTTTTGCTTCATCAAATGTCAAATTATTTGAAAGCAGATACATGTTCTTCGTAAGTTTCAACATTTTACAATGCTTCCAAATATAAGACGCATTTAAAGCAGCCAATACGATCTCTGCTCGACTACCACCATTAATAACAGGAAGCACTTGCCTGAAATCTCCTCCAAAAACAACCACTTTGCCTCCAAAAGGCTTGTTATCTTCATTCCAATGATATCCGATAAACTTCTATCCAAAGACTCGAAACAATATTTGTTCATCATTGGAGCTTCATCCCATATTATAAGAGATGCTTCCATAACTAAAGCAGCAAGATCCGATCCACGACTCATTTTACACGTAGAAAACTCATCAGGATTAATTGGTATTCCAAATCTTGAGTGAGCTTTTCTACCACCTTGTAAAAGTAGAGAAGCAATTCCGCTAGAAGCAACATTTAGAACTATTTCACCTTTGCATCTAGTAGCAGAAGAAAGAAGAGTCCATAGAAACGTTTTCCCAGTACCTCCAAATCCATAAACAAAGTAAACACCACCTACTTTGTTTGAGACTGGTCCAATAATCTCATCGTAAATTTTCTTTTGCTCAGCTGTTACCTTTTGGATGTCCTTATCATGACTGATTTTCAATTCGTCTTTGTTGTACCTTTGTTCATCAATAATCAGAACATTAGTATCATCTTTACCATCTCTTGGAGGTTGTGGCATAGAAGTAAAGTACATCAATGAGCTTCCACTGCTTCTCAAAATATTCTCTAAATCTTCAAGTGCAAATCTCTTTTTGTCATCATCACTTAAGCAGAGATCTACAAACAAATATGAAGGAATAAAGTTTGAATCAATGATATAATTAACAATAAAAAAGCTTGTGTGAAGGTAATTAGCTAGCAAACCTGGTCTGTTAAAATATCGTCTCTTTGAACTCTCAATATCGTCTGACAAAATATCCCAAGTATGTTCCCAAACTCTTTCTGGCTGAGATAAACTACCAGATAAAAGCATAACCGCAAAAACTGATCTTAAAAATTTCCATGTTCCTGCAAAACTTGCCCTTTTAAGATCATCAATATATTCCTGGTCGTCCTCGAGTAAACCTCTAGCAAAGCACACATCCTTGAACGTTGGGTAAACAATGCCGTTATAAGTTCTTATATCCTCAAAACACGTAGGACCCCTTACAATGTTCAAAAGAATCCTAAAATAATAAGCTTCTTCTAGTCTACGTGGAACGTAATTTATCCTTCCGTTGGAAAACCCCCTTTGACGTTTCTTGAACATTTTGAACGTAGAATCCCATGTGAAGTGATTAGGAATCTCAGCAAAAGTCAGCTTTTTCGCAAGATCATCAACTTTACAAAGATCAAACCAAGCTAACAACTTTGTCTTTTTCATTGTTTCTCTGTCCAAAACTATTTCAACTTCATCATCGTCTTTAAAATAAACCATTTGATTACCTGGAAGATGGAAAGCAAGCTTTTCGACGAGAGTAGAATGATAATGTATATGAAAATTCAGAATTCGCCATGCAGCTTCGCAAGCAGATACGTATCTGAAAAATTTAAACTCGATAAGATATATATCATAGAATTAAGCAATGAAGTTACTCAATAAAAACATAGTATTTACCTGCAATCAAAAAAATCTTTGATCTCATTCACTATTTTTCGAGAAAAGGTCGTGTTTTTTTCTCCTTCAACACTGCCACTGGCAGTTACCTTCTGCGATGGTTCAACAATAACAGATACACGATCTAGACCTTTATTAATATACTTGAATAAGTATTTAATAGAACCTGATTGATTGCATCATTCCACATTGATGTGAGCTCGATAACGAAGAAACAATGTCCTGTTATACGGAATGACGTATCGGACATCACATTGAATACCATTCTTGTCAACAACATTCTTATTCTTTTTACTTCTTCTGTATACTGGGAAACCATCTTTGTCGATTTTGGTAACTCAAAATCCCTACATTACTTCCATGTCCTAGCTCAGTCATTGCAAAACATCCCTTGACAACATAATCTTTGGTGTTCTTCAGCCACTTTTCGTGGTGACGCCTTGTTCCAAAGAACTTCACAGCATTACCCCTGAGTATATCACAGAAAACAAATTCTAACTATGAGGCTAACACTGTTCCCTTACTCCATATGACACTCAATAAGAGATAAAAAACTATCTAAATCCTCAGAACACACATCTCAAGATTTCTTTTCTATAACCATTAAAACTCTAACCATGGTTTCGACCAGAAAGACGATTCTTAAGGTTTCCGATAATCGAATTTACGACCGCCGATTTCAATTTTCTGGTGAGAAATTTGCAGAGAAAGGAAGAGGAAGAAGATGCGTCAACGATAAACGATTTTTATAAAATTAGTAATTATCAAAATTACGTATAATGTCCAAAATTCAACAGAGAATTACTGAAATTGCCACTGAAAAATTCCAAAATTAACCATTTCAATTGAATTTCATTAGTTTAAAACCAATTGCAATTTTAATAATATTAGATAGAATTTTGGATATTTACTCTAAATGACTTCTCTTTTAATAGTATAGAGATATTTGGAGGAAAAAATGAATTTATTTTATTTTAGAGTTGAAAATAGAATAGAATTAGAGATAATTTTATTCTAAAATGAAGTTTGTCGGGAGTGGAATCGGAGATGGCTTAACATTTGAGAAGGATGTCGTTATCGATGTGAATAAATATACAATAAATGATAAATCCATGCATAGAGATTAGTGAGAGACATTTAACAGGGAACAATATACAGAGGTAGATACGGAAATCATTATAAAGTGAGACCAGAATCTCATTATTACAAGTTGGAATAAAAAGAAAAACAAAATTAAAACTGAAAAGAAGAAAGTACCTGCATGCACATCAGAACATGAGATTCTGGTGGGAAATTATAGGTTCTTTGCTTTACAGAAAGCAGACCCTTCATGTTTTTATTTACTGACAAAAACTTATGTAATTTTCTTTGGTAATTTATAATTTACTTACGTTTCTATCTCGGTATAAAATTTGTTTCTTCTTATATTCGATTTATATAAGTGGATACCTTTTTTTTGTCTTTCTAAAATCATTTTGCTAATGATACCAACTTGTAAGTGATTCCGGCTTATAAAAAATGTATATTACTTGAATATTACTTGTAAGTGATAAATGCACCTTGGAAGTTGACAAATTAGGAAAATATAAAGAATAAGTATAAAGGAATAACAAAAAACAACGAATATGTATACCAATTGTCGATTTCATGTTGATGGTGATCAGGTTCCAATGCAAAAAGAAAGAAAGTAGCGTAGAAATTACGCATCTTAAATTACGAAACTTTTTCTTAATTTAAGCATATGAATGAAATTAAAATTGAATTGTTGGTTTACACTCAAAATATATTTTTAGATAGTATATAGTTATATCTGATTTCATTCTTGCAGTTGAGCTTTAGTTTTTAACCAATGGGTAGTAGTTAATTTGTTATTCTTCGGTTCGATTGCATAATAAAAGTTTTTAACTTCTGTCTAACCATTCGGAATTATCACATTTTTAAACTAGATTAAACTTGGAAAATATGACTATAATATAGTATTACAAGAACCACGATTATTTTGAAATGTTTATATTCATTTTTTTTTTGAGAAAAAATTATATTCATTTTTTTTTGTTAAAGCAATGTTACGTATTAATTAGTACTCATTATTATCATTGTCTCATAATTTGGATTAATTCAAAATTATGTGCGTAAATTACAAACGATATAAATTTGTAAAATGAAAATATAATTGTTTTACTGTTTTTAACGTAAACCCAACCTTTTGAATGCATGTAGCTTTAATTACAAACGTGTACAATATAGTATTAGGTTAAGAATAATAACAATACGGCTCACAAATAATTGATGAGTTTGTAGAAAAAAATAAAATAAAGAAAAGATGAATTTACAGTTGTGCCCCTTTGACTGATGTCGTCACACTTCGCTCTGCCTTTTGTACGATTCTTGAAGACTTTCAGGAGAAAGCTGTAATGAACAAAAAAAAGAAGAGACTATCAATTTCATATTTGGGGTACTTGTCATATTAATAATATTAAACTATTCGAACGAAATGATAGTATTATTAAACATGATTTTAGATTATTATTATTGAAAAAGCAATTGCTAATTAGAATATAACATCGACTGGCGTTAAATATGACCCATAGGTGACAATTTACTATATTCAGTATCTAGTCAAGTGAAGTGGGTCCCATAATATGGGTCTTCAAGTTGTCAAAACTTTAATACTAAAATATATCTTTCCGGCATTTTAAGCAAACAGTGACAAGTATACAGCTAGTTTTGTAAATTCACGTTCTTCTGTAAAATAGTTAAAAATTTATCTTTGTAATTTTTTATTATTATTGGAGTTCGATTTTATCTCCTCGTATAAAATTGAGAGAGTGATCCAATGATCAGAAAAACATTTAAATCTTCTTAGTAGTTTTTATTTAATTATTTTTTTTTATAAATCAAAATTCACTATAGACTATACAAATTTTAGTCTTGACATTGAAATTTTATGTTTTTAAAAGTGTCATATATTAGTTCATATAATAACATAAATCTAAATATAAAGTTCGTCGATTTTTTTTTTTTAAAAAGTTCGTTGAACAGAATTACTGTTAAATAATATTGATATTATATATTGGATTTGTTATTTTTAATATAATTGAAAATAGAAAAAATGATTTTAAAATTTAGAGCATTAGAATCATTCTGATAAATTTAATGATTTTAGCTGCATTTAAAAATTTTTTTTTTTTCACCAGCAAATTCATTAAAACCATTTAGAAATCCAAACCAGGAAATATAATTTACATATAAAATATTATTCGAAGAAATACGAGCGGTTCGAACTAAATTATCAATTTTGGTGTTGCTGCTCTCGACATTTTAAAAAGTTATATTAATAAATTCTTTTGTATGTGTTGTATTTTCTAAAATCAGAGTTTATAAATTTAAAATTCAAAATTTTTTGGATAGGCATCTTTTAAATATCTTTTGTTTTTCAACAGTATCAGCCAACTTAAAAAAAAAACTAATACAGCTAATAAAATTACTTTAAAGGATAATGGGAGTCTTGGGGATGGCAGGGACTTCCAACTTTTACTTTTTTAACCCAGTTTCAGAGTTTATACAAATAAGGTAATTCAACAAAACAGAGAAAATTACATATAAAATATTAAAATCAATAAAACGAGGAAGTTAAAATATAAATTTAAAAAAAAAACAAAAAAAAAAACCCAAAAGGTAAAGTAGGTAAATTGAAATAAAGGTCAAGGGGTATTTTCGGTATTTTAATTCCATCTTCTTTCTTTTGTTTCTCGCATTCCAAAGTCTCATTGGACTTACAAAAGAGTTCTTTTTTTTTTCGTTTTCTCTGCTTCTCTCTCTTTTTATTCTTTTTTTTTTTTTTTTTTCCGTTTCCTTTGGGGAAATCAAACGGCGGCTTCACAAAAAAAAAAAAAAGAAAGCCTCCGATTTCGATTTTTTTTTTTGTTTTTGTTCTCTTCAAAGAATTTTTCTTCTTTCTTTCTTTTCTTCTCCGACTTATTTCGTCGGAGTTTTAAACCGGAGTTAAAGAATCAAACAAACAGAGAGGGTTTTGTTTTTACTGTCTCAATTTCAATTCTCTGTTCTTCGACGAAATCAGTAAGGTAACTAAACTACATTGCTATATCTCAATTTTCTTTTGGGTTTTTTTTTTTGGCTTTCTTTCTCTTCTTTTCCTTTTTCGGTAAATTATGATTTTCTTTGTATCTTCTTACGATTACATTCGAGTCTCTCTGATTTTGATCACTTTTGATTGATCGTCATGTGTTGAAAATCTCGTTTTGTTATAGAAAATTTCGAATGATTTGTGAAAAAATTAAACTTGTTTTTGTTGATGCATGTTCTTATCAGAAATCGATTTCGTGTTGAGATCAGTCTTATTAAGGCGGCTAATGATTATGAAGTAAGGGTTTATGTGTGGTTCTTTATAAGTAATCTGAAAAAGGGTTTTATTATTTTTTTAATTAGCTTTCTTTATAACTCCATTAGTGAGTTTGAGCTCTGTTTTATTAAGGTTCAACAGTAAGTAAATTTCAATAAAGTGTGTTCAAAGTTCTAACCTTTTTTTCTTTTTTTATTGTGTGTTTCTGGGTTTGTGTTGGTATATTCAATCAGTGAATGAGTTTTAAGTTTCAAAAGTAAAGTACATTTTGTTCATATTGTGTGTTTTCAAAGTTTGAACCTTTTCTGTGTCTTCTGCAAGAGATAGAATCTTCTTTGTCTGAACATGTTTCTCTTTTTTTGGGGGTTTTCATGGTAGATTCTATATGTAATTCAATTTCGAATCTCCTCTTCTCTTCTTTTTATATTCCATCTTCTTTCTGATAGGCCAGTCACAGAGATATATTGTGTTTACAGTTTTGTCCATACCAAAAGTTGTCTGTTTCTCACTGGTCTATCTTGATCAGAGAGAGAAAGAGCTGCTTTGGTTTTGTTTCATATTTTGCACATTGGAATTTGATCACTAGAGGTTGCTCTGTTAAAAAAAAGCTGATGTTTTCACTTTTCACTAATTGGCCTTTTGATGATTGTTCTTCTTGTAGGTAACTTTGAAGTTTGAACTATGGATGAAAACTGCGAGGAGATTCAGGTGCCTATCGGAATTCTAAAATCGATAGGTTTTAGCATTTCGAATAACAAAGATCGAGTAAGTTCTTCTTCCCTGGAATTTCAAGTAATTAAAGAATTTCAGATTTGTTTAGTGATTAGATTAAGCAAAAATTTAATGTTGTTTATAGGAGAAAATGGCTGTTATGGAGGTTGAAGCAGCGAATCAGGTGACCGATTCACGACTAGGGCTCCCGAATCCGGATTCGGTATGCAGAACATGTGGCAGCAAAGATAGGAAAGTTTGTGAAGGTATGTTAAAGAATCCGGTTTTGGTGATACTGATTTTTGTAGAACATCATTAGAGATCAGCTTATTTATGATTAATTCGATGTTTTTGTTTCTGTTTAGGGCATTTCGGGGTTATTAAATTTCGTCACTCGATAATTAACCCATATTTCCTTAAGGAGATAGCTGCATTGTTGAACAAAATCTGCCCGGGCTGTAAATACATAAGGAAAAAGCAGTTTCAGGTTCAATAGCTTTTTACAAATCCTTTTACGCGTGTAAATGTCGGTTTTGCGTAAACTAATACTGCCTTTGCTTGTTACAGATTACCGGAGACCAGCCTGAGAGATGTCGATATTGCACTGTAAGAGTCGGTTTTTTTGGCTAATTTCTCTGTTAAGGAAAAATAAAACTTTGTTCTTATCTTACAGTGAATTTGTTTATATCTTCAGTCAAACACAGGTTACCCTCTAATGAAGTTTAGGGTAACCACTAAAGAAGTCTTTAGGCGATCCGGTATTGTCTGCGAAGTCAGTGAAGACAATCTACTGAAACTCAAGAAACGGGGGGTATTAGTATTACCTACCGACTATTGGAGCTTTTTGCCTAAGGACTCCAATATCGACGAAAGCTGCTTGAAACCAACGAGGCGGATATTAACGCATGCACAGGTAAAAGAGTGAAACTTGTCATCCAAAGACTTGGTTTTTTTCTTTCTTGTTTTGGGTTTTTGGTGTTGTCTATAGTTTTCTGAAACTCTCTCTCTTTTGCAGGTTTATTCTCTGTTATGTGGGATTGATCAGAGGCTAATTAAGAAGGATATCCCCATGTTCGACTCTCTTCCTCTGACATCTTTTCCAGTTACACCAAATGGTTACCGTGTAACCGAAATGGTCCATCAGTTCAACGGTGCTCGACTAATCTTTGTAAGTAAAAAATCTGAATTGTTTTTTTCTCCTGTGAGTTTGGAGTATGTAATTTGTCTCATATATTGTTGTTTTTGTTAATTTTATTTCCAGGATGAACGGACTCGAATCTACAGGAAATTAGTTGGCTTTGAGGGGAACATGCTTGAATTGAGTTCTCGTGTGATTGAATGCATGCAATATTCCAGAGTAAGTAGTAGTATATATCTAATAAATTAAACCCTTTTCTATTATACTCTGTGAAGTGATTAATCCTTGTTTTTGGCACAGCTCTTTTCGGAAGCTGTGTCTTCGAGTCAAGAATCCGCAAATCCGTACCAGCAGAAGTCAGATACTCCGAAACTGTGCGGTCTAAGGTTCATGAAAGACGTGTTGCTCGGTAAAAGAAGCGATCATACATTCCGGACAGTAGTTGTCGGTGATCCGTCCTTGAAACTTCATGAGATTGGCATACCGCGGAGGATCGCGGAAAGGCTTCAAGTATCAGAAAATCTTAACAACTGGAACAGAGAACGGCTTGTCACTTCATGTTTCCACAGACTGCTCGAGAAAGGAGAGGTTCATGTCAGAAGAGGCGATAGCTTAGTGGCTATTCGAGTAATCGATGACCTCCAGAACGGAGACAACATTTTCCGGACTTTAACAGATGGAGATACTGTGCTGATGAACAGACCGCCTTCAATTCATCAGCATTCGCTTATTGCTATGAAAGTTAGAGTCCTCCCGACAACTTCCGTCGTCTCCTTGAATCCAATCTGTTGTTTGCCGTTTCGTGGTGATTTTGATGGAGATTGTCTTCACGGTTATGTTCCACAGTCGGTACAAGCGAGGGTGGAGCTCGATGAGCTTGTGGCTTTGGATAAACAGCTTATCAACAGACAGAACGGTCGGAATTTGCTTTCATTAGGACAGGATAGCTTGACGGCGGCTTATCTGGTTAATGTCGAGAAAAACTGTTTCTTGAATCGAGCGCAGATGCAGCAGCTGCAAATGTATTGCCCATTTCAGCTTCCTCCACCTGCAATTATCCGAGCTTCTCCTTCGAGCAGCGAGCCTCAGTGGACCGGACTGCAGCTATTCGGGATGCTGTTTCCTCCTGGGTTTGACTACGCTTACCCTCTGAACAATGTGGTTGTGAGTAACGGAGAGCTGTTGTCTTCCTCTGAAGGATCTGCTTGGCTCTGGGATGGAGAAGGGAATTTCATCCAGGGATTGCTCAAACATGACAAAGGGAAAGTGCTTGATATCATCTATTCAGCTCAAGAAATGCTCTCTGAGTGGTTGCTGATGCGAGGATTGAGTGTATCCTTAGCTGATTTGTACCTTTCCTCTGATCCGCAGTCTCGGAGAAACTTGACAGAGGAGATAACATACGGATTGCAGGAAGCTGAACAAGTCTGCAACAAGCAGCAGCTAATGGTTGAATCCGGTAGAGATTTCCTTGTGGTTGACGGAGAAGAAAAGGAAGAGGAGGATTTGGTGGCAGATTTGGCTCGGTTCTGCTGCGAGAGACAGAGATCAGCGGCGCTGAGTAAACTTGCCGTTAGTGCTTTCAAGGATGCCTATAGAGATGTTCAGGCATTGGCATACAGGTACGGTGATCAATCAAATTCGTTTTTGATAATGTCGAAAGCCGGTAGCAAAGGAAATATAGGGAAGCTGGTTCAGCACAGCATGTGCATTGGTCTGCAGAACTCGTCAGTTGCATTATCCTTCGGGTTTCCACGCAAGCTGACTTGTGCTGCTTGGAACGACCCGAACAGTCCGCTTCGCGGTGCAAATGGAGAAGGCAAAACTGCTACTGAGTCCTTTGTTCCATACGGAGTCATTGAGAACTCGTTTCTAACGGGTCTGAACCCGTTGGAATCTTTTGTTCATTCTGTAACAAGTCGTGATAGCTCCTTCAGCGGTAATGCTGATCTTCCGGGGACACTTAGCAGAAGATTGATGTTCTTTATGCGGGACATATATGCTGCTTATGACGGAACAGTGAGAAATTCGTTCGGGAACCATATAGTACAGTTTTCTTATGAGACTGATGATCCCGCAGAAGATATAAACGGCGAAGCAGTCGGGTCACTTTCTGCTTGTGCCTTGTCTGAGGCAGCTTACAGTGCGCTGGACCAGCCAATCAGCCTTCTTGAAACTTCGCCGCTTCTGAATCTTAAGGTTTTCTTCTTTTCTCGAATTATTAATCGTATCCACACTTTTTTTTCCATTTCTCTAACTACATATTATCTCTTTCTGCAGAATATCTTGGAGTGTGGATCGAAGAAAGGTCAACGAGAACAGACAATGTCTTTGTATTTGTCTGAAACCCTTTCTAAGAAAAAGCATGGGTTCGAATACGGGTCACTGGACATCAAGAACCACTTGGAGAAACGTAGTTTCTCAGAGATCGTTTCAACTACCATGATAATGTTAGTAACTCTAACTGTCTTTATGAATCTCTTTTCAGTGGCTTCTCTTATACAATTTTTTATTGTCTTCTTGTTTAATAGATTCTCTCCGAGCACTAACACAAAGGCACCTTTGAGCCAGTGGGTTTGCCATTTTCATATCTCCGAGGTACAACAAACTCATACACATACAAGCTCACAGACGTCTATATAAACATAATGTATCTCTTTTGTAATTTTACAGAAAGTAGTGAAGCAGAAACAACTGAACGCCGAATTGATTGTCTCTGCATTAAACAAGCAGTATATAAGCAGGAAGAAAGAACTGAAGCTTGATTTAGTTGATTTACTCATAGAAAGCACGTAAGAACATCTTCAAATTTGCAGTGGACAGATTTTATTTGGCCTTTTACACCTTTATTCGATATTGATTTGTTATACATTATGTGTTGGGGATCAGAAACCACTGCTCTTCAGACGAGAAGGCAATGGAGGATGAAAGTTTCTGCATCATGGTTACTGTAGTCGAAGCCTCCAAGCATTCTTCTTCAGAACTCGATGCTATTCGGCTCATCTTGATCCCTTTTCTTCTCGACTGTCCTGTCAAAGGTAAAACCGGAATGAATAAAAAGAAGTCTGAGATGGACAGTTCATGTTTTATTATTACCTTTCTTACGAGTTTTAGCATCTGTTCTTGCAGGCTACCGAGAGATTAAAAAGGTGGATATTTTATGGGTTGACCGACCAAAAGCGCCAAAAAGGAACGGAGATCATTTGGCTG
Organism: Arabis hirsuta; assembly: GCA_964056655.1. Lineage (NCBI taxonomy): Eukaryota > Viridiplantae > Streptophyta > Magnoliopsida > Brassicales > Brassicaceae > Arabis > Arabis hirsuta. Next base: position 1,637,062 of record OZ053311.1, read on the forward strand.
GTGAGCTTTTCTTGAGGGTTACTATGTATGGAGATCGGGGCAAAAAGAACTGTTGGAGTGCTCTTCTTGAAACCTGTCTTCCCGTGATGGATATGATTGATTGGAGCCGTAGCCATCCTGATAATATCCGTCAGTGCTCCTCGATTTATGGAATAGACGCTGGACGGAGCATTTTCCTAGCAGTTAGTATCGATTTCTTTTACTATTTCTTCATCTTCTTGGTCTCACAGCTTCTAAAGTATAAGATTTTTTTGGTGACCGCAGAATTTGGAGTCTGCTGTTTCAGATACCGGTAAGACGATACTACGGGAACATCTGCTTCTTGTAGCTGATTGTCTCTCTGTTACTGGGGAGTTTGTGGCATTAAATGCCAAAGGTTGGAGTAAACAAAGACAGGTCGAGTCAACGGCTGCACCGTTTACTCAAGCATGCTTCTCGGTATGTAACTCAATCCCATATTAACATAACATCCCAATTTTCTTCTGTTTTATCAAGCTTAGATAGGATTTGATTTGACACTTAGTGCTTGCTTAATCTCTACAGAGCCCAAGTCAATGCTTTCTCAAAGCTGCAAAGGAAGGTGTCGTAGACGAGCTTCAAGGATCTATCGACGCATTGGCTTGGGGAAAAGTTCCGTGTTTTGGAACTGGAGATCAATTCGAAATCATCATTTCGCCAAAGGTAAAATAACTTTTAACATTTGTTATCCGTTTCGATCACGACTTGAGTAGTCTAATTAGTGTCTTTCTGCTTTCATCAGGATCACGGATTTACTAAACCCGTAGACGTGTATGACCTTCTGAGTAGTACAGCGACACTTCCAAAGACAGGAATGTTGCGTGCAACAAACCCTTTGCCCAAATCAGACAAATTCACGGTCCTGCCATTCCACTTGCTAGATACCGCAGTCCCGAAAGCAATTAAGGCACTCATTGGGAAAGGGATTTCCAAGGCGCAGCTCAGAAAGATCTTTACATGGGACGATGTCGAGAGGCTTTCTCGGTCACTGAAACGCATACTCAACAAGTAAGAAAAAATAAAAGTCTTTCTCTGTTTCATAGTTTCAATTTTTATGTTCAAAGAACAGTAAAGATGCAAATTGTAACTGCGTTATTTTTGTTAGTTACGAGATCGATGCTCCATTGAATGAGAGGGATGAAAGATTGTTAATGATGGCTCTGCTCTTCCACCCCAACAGAGCTGATAAAATAGGACCAGGCTTCAAAGGAATCAGGGTAAATCGTCTGATGATAAATTTTCAGATTATTTGGAAACATTCGAAAGATCCTGACCAGTTTTTGCGATCTTTCTTGTACAGGTCGCTAATTCTAAGCACGAAAATGCCCGCTGCTTCGAGGTTGTAAGGATAGACGGAACAACAGAAGATTTCTCTTACCACAAGTGTGTATTGGGAGCAACAGAGATCATTGCCCCGACGAAAATGAACTTCTACAAGTCCAAGTACCTTAAACGCGGTACGGTCAAGCCTGTTACTCTCTAAGAAAACCCGAAAACTGTTAAATAAAAGTAAAAAGACTTGTCTATTGTCGATATAATTTCGAACAATGTAGGAAGGTGTGTGTGTATTTTGTTAAAAAGAAGGTGATAGATAGAAAGATATAGATATAGGGGAAAAGCCTTTTGGCTTTGCTCTAAGCTTCTTTTTGCTCCTTTCACTATGTGATACCTTTGCCTTCAAAACTAAAAAGGCTCAAAGGTTAATTACTTAGTGGAAGCAGCAACGAGAAGCTGGCAAAGGAGGCTTCTGTTCTGTTTCTTGTTTCTGTTTCTGTTGTAAAACTATGGAAATTCCGGTTAAACTATGAAATGTCCGGTTATCGTTCTGTTCTTTCTTTACGCGGTTTAAATCGGTTTCTCATGCAATTTCTTATGATCCCTATGACACACATCCTCTGTTTTTGTCATGAGAGGTGATATTGTTTATCAAAATTTATTTCTCCGGTTATGCTCTGTTTTGGTTAAGTTCGGTTTCTGATGCAATTTTTTTACAATCTTGTGTTTTTTCTTGGTTAAGATCGGTTCTCGTGCAATTTGTTTACAATCTTTTGTTACCTCGTGTGACAAATGAATTTTTAATTAGGGATGAAGTGTTTTATAGATATTTTTAAATCTGATTTAATTTTAGAACCTCTAATTCTCCGGTTATGATATGATCTTTCCCGGTTAAGATCGGTTATGATACCTAAAGCATTTTTTTCTCTCTTTATTGAATCTCTTGAGTAATAGAATTTCTTTTGAGGATCATAGTAATGATCTCAATTACCAGTTGTCATCAAACAGTTGCTAATTTTATGCGTCTAAAATCATCATATCAAATATAAGTCTCTGAAATTTGTAAATCTATAGGAGAAATTTATTCACTTTTGTGCAACTCCCACATGCTAGTGTTTTTCTCTGTCTTAAACCAAAACCACAATATTACTTTTTTCTCTTCTTTTTTAACAAAACATGTGGTTGTTATAACTCTATTATTTTTATTATTATTGTAACCATAGTTTATAATTTTATGTCGATTATATAATTTGATTAAAAGTAAACTTTTTGTCTTTATATCTCAACCAGAATAATATTAATAATTTTATATTATTTTCTCTAAATATTTTCTACCACTCAACATATGAAAGAATAACCAAGACTCGTCGTAAATACTACTCTTTCTATTGCATGTGTTTTCAGCTTTTAAATTATACTTCCTTTCAAACCTACCAAATAATCCAATAGAATTTTGGACATGATAAGCTGTACAAGAATTTGGACCATGATCCCCGAGAAATTTTACAGACCGAGAATACAGTAGCTCAATCCTGGCTTTCGGCACAAACGGTTTCAAATGAAGGCGAACCTGTAACACATTCACTTATGACGGTAGTTATAATAGAAAAAGGCCCGCGATGTTATATCGATGGTTCATGGAAAGCGGAAGATAAATACTCGGGACTTGGTTGGTTTTACTTTCTCGATAACTCATACTGAAGACCTAGAGTTTACATAAAAAGTGTCAGACAGAATAATATAAATACCTCGTGTAAGCTTGTCTGTTTTTAGTTTTGTGATTGTCGAATTAACTCTAGCTACTTTAATAGAAACATCTTGTTCCTCTCGAATTCTAGATACTCTTCTTGTGCAAACACCATTACATCAAATCAGAATAATCAAATTGTAAATGCTATTATCGTCTTCGGATGATTGATCATACAACACATAATCACCACGTAATCAAAAACACCAAATCATTATAACAACATAATTTAACACTTTCTTTTTTGGGGATAAAACAGTGGATATCATATCACCAAACAAATATATATGATGACTCTAGAATAGATATCTCCTTTAGTTTCTAGAGATTTGCATGTCAATTGCACTTGCTTTTTCTATGGATGTATATTTTTTTTTTTTTGTCCAACTTTAATTTAACTTCAATCATTACAAGAAATGAAGAAGATGAAGCCCAAGTGACAACATATCGGCCCAAACCCAATGAAAACCCTAATTTGATCTAGGAACTAGATCACCATTTCAATGTAGCCACCACCTTCAACCGTTGTCACCGTTCTCACCCAGCCACCGTCCCCTATCCTCAGCTACAGCAAGGAGGCAGGAGAAATCGCCGGATTTGAACAGGAAGAAGCTTCAAACCATGACCGCACTGCCTAAGACAGCGAAATCTCTTCATCTCCCACCAAACTCATATCCGTGGATAAATCTACCATCCAAATTGACATGAGAAACACTTTGAAATCAACCCATCCCGGAAGCTCCGGAGCCGCCACAATCCAAACTTGATGTGGTCTTTTGAGCGCTCATCCAAGAGCGATAGCTTACCGAAGAAATTACTCCGCCAATGAGTATGAAATCAAAGAGGAATTGATAGATAAATACAAAGATAAGAGATTTGGATTTTTAAAACACAAAACTAAACAATCCGAATATAATCGGAAGTATTATCCGGACGTAGCCGGAAAAGCTATCCGGAACAAACCGGAACCGAGATCCGCCAAGCGGAAACAAAGATTTAAAACTAGAAAAACCTAATTATATACAAATCCGAACCGATAATCATGGAGAAGCCATGATCACCGGTCGGAAACTACAACCGGAAAAGCTTCGCCGGAGACTTCTTCTAGAAAGGTTTTAGAGAGAGAGAGAGAGTTTTGTTTTTTCTATGGATGTATATTTATTGTACACATAATGACTTGAATGAATGTTTTCATTTTATCTTTATGCTTTTTGTTTTATTATTTTCGGCCGTTCGTTTATAATACTATACTATAATATTGATGAATTACAAGTGGTGTTTGGTGTTAAAATACTATAGAGACACATGTCCTGAACCCATAATTGTTACAAGCACTAGCTAAAAAGCGTTTTCTTCTCCTTTACACATATCAGAGAACCTTACCAAATCAAAACATAAGGTATAGTTGTGACGACCAATGAAAAAAAATAATAATCTTTCCGTTTTAATTTATTTATTATTCTGGAGCTTTACACATAAATTAAAAAGATAATTTTCTATTTTGTTTTAATTAATATATTATTTTATTTGATATGTGTAGTTAATAAATTTAAAAATAAAAATAAAAATGAAAAAATTAGTAATAAATATGTATTGAAATTACATAATAAATAATATAAAACAAAAAATTAAGTGTATATTGATAACTAATATAAAAGAGAAGGAGTAAACACATAATGCTTGTGACATTTGTGGCTGAGTTGCAACTTGCAAGTACTATGCTTCATTGCATTGACCTACATTTTTTTTTTCATTTTTAAACCTTTTTATAAATCAGGAGGAAATCTGACACCATGCAAAATCATGTATAATACTAGGCACTATGTTAGATTACTTTCTATGATTAATCAACTGAGTGAGTAAAGGGTTCTTTTAGTTTAATTGGAATTTAAACTCTAGTTTATGTAACTTATTATTGATATCAGATAAATAATAAAAAAATTTCTATTTGCTTGCGAATTAAATTATTTATCACAATGTAGTTACGTACAAATATACACAAACCAATTGATATAATAACAGAATAAATAATGATTGGGTTAATACAATTAAGGACCATCACTTTGGTTCTATTTTGAAAAACGAGTATCACGTTGAACTACCGATTTATGAAAATAAAATTATTTTAGGTAACTTGTACAAACACATTGTATTATATTTGTAGGTAACCAGAAAATGAACGAGTTAAATATCTTCATGCATTTACGTATATAATAGTATAAGTTTTTCTTCATTCTTGGTACTAACTTTCGTCCAAAACTTTCTTCTTCATACATTTTTTGGTCCACAATCTCTTTACATTAATGCAATAAGAAAACAAAATAATGCCATCTAATTATTAAAATATTTCCAACTAAAATTGTGTCGCTTTATTGTTCCTCCTTTTAGTTAATAAAATATACAATATTTTGTTTTAAAAAAATAAAATAAAATAACCAATACGAATTGAATACGGACACATATGATTCCATAACTTAGTTCTTTAAAATACACATAGATGAAGACAAATTGAATACGGACACATGAACGCATACGAGTCTATGACTTTGCATTAATTATTTATACACATAAAAATTAAGGAAGTTGTGAATACTTTATTTGTTTTTTCTTTCTAATTATACATTTCGTATTATATAGAAGAAGCTTGAAATTAGAAGTTGTGACTACTATATAAACGACACAAAAAGAATATCATAATAACGATAGGATTAGAAGTTCTTTTCATATTAAATACTTAATTTCATTTTGAACCTAAATAATAATTCTAAAAAAGCCTCGAAAGTTTGACATAATCACGCAAAAGCCCTCTTTTATAGAAAACGTACTTTCGGCAACCATAATTTGATTTTCCTCTTTTCTCTTCAATGATTGGGTCCCGAGTTAAATGCAAATTGATAATCACATTCTTACACATTATAAGATTCTGCGATCCACTAAAATCAAATTACTCCGAGACGTCCTCTTGATTCTCTTGTTCTTATCTTTTACGAATTCCTCTCTGGGTATTACAAAAATCGAAACTTTTTTCTGGGTTTGTGATTCAGAAGATTCCAAAAACAAAACAAAAAACCCATCTTTTTGGTATTTGATTTTTCTCAGATATTTTTTCTTCGTTGATTTAACACATTAAATAATAAGCTTTTGATTCAGATTTGTTGTTTTGTCTTCTTCAATCTCAGGCTAATTACTCCGTTGATGGTCATCTAAATCTCAAATCTCAAGACACAAAAATCGGTTCTTGAATCTTTAGGTATTGAAATCTTTGTTCTTCCTTCTTTGGTTTTCGTTAGGCTGCTTAGAAAGTTGAATAAAAAAAGAATCTAGGGGTTTAATGGGACTCTATTAGAAAAAGTTGAAAACTTTTTTGGCGTTTTTCCATATGTCTACAAAGAAAGTTGTGGAATTTTTTATATCTAAACAGGCAAAAACAGTTTTGTGTGCCTACTAAAGCAACTTGTCTTTGCTTTACTAAAACCCATTTATCATTGACTCCATTAAGATTTTATTTTATATAATAAAACTTTCTTTATTAATCTATGAATGTGTAGACCCTCCTTCATGCTAAGCTCGTGTGTTCTGATCTCTTTGTAAGTATTTTAATTCTATTTTCAGAGATTTTGAATCTGTATAATAAGAAGATCTCAAGAGAAAAAAATTCAGCTTTTGTACTCAAGAAGAAACAAGAAAGAGGATAGTAGACTGATACAGGTAAGAACATTATGAGTTTTATTGATAATTACACATTTATATCAAGATCTCTGTTTTTGGCTTGGTGAATTGGAATGCAAGAGTTTCAAGTATACATAAAGCTGACTTTTTTCTTTTTAATGGATTTTGTGTTGTGAATCAGCTTAATTTTGATTTGATTTGGTAAATTATTGTCCTCGGTGCTTTCTACGTGATCGTATCATCTAAGCACATGGCTTGTAGAGATAGCTCGCTGACTTTACTTATATGTATATTAAGAATGTGTTGCTTGGAAATTTTCTTGATTTGGTTTCCTATAGTTGTAATGATTATTGTGCTTGAGCACTAATCAGAATACAATTCCATTTAAGGTTTTGTTCCATTTAGATGCTTTTTAGATGCTCAAGGATATCTCTTCGTGCTTGAGTCGAACTGTTCTTTATCTTTGAATCTTTCTTTCACTTTCTAAAACCGCTTTTGCGCAATTCCCTTGATTCTGCTCTGTGGTTATGTCTCCTGAAATCTATTTGTATAGCTCTGTTTGTGGCTGTCTGATTACTAAACGTAAAATGTGAGATTGTTTGTGAAATGATCTGAGGTTTATGAGATTTCATTAGCTCGATCGCGTAAGGCTTGTTGTGGATTGGTTTGAATGTGTCAAAAATGTTCTTTTCTCTCCTTTCTATCTGGAGATTTAAAAAACTGTTCTCGAATGCAATTGACTTTGGATAATATAATTTTGTATTCGTATTAAATTCATTTTCTTTTTTGCTTCATGAAGTTGACAGAAAGCAAAATCTCTATATAAGTGATATCAGGGTGTTCTTATTTCCACACATTCTTCTTCTCAGGCTCTTATCAAAAGTTTGACCTCTGCTTTATGCGATAAAAAGATGGTGGCTTTTGGGAAATATCTGCAGCGGAAACAAATTGAAGAATGGAGAGGGTACGCATTGGCTTACGACATCTTGGTTTTAGCAACATCTTAAAACTATGATTTATCTTCTGATCATTTGTTTTTTGGTTGCTAATGAAGTTTTGATGATTCTGTTGTAGCTATTACATCAATTACAAGTTGATGAAGAAGAAAGTGAAACAATATGCTGAACAAATACAAGGCGGGTCTCAACATCCTCGCCATGTTCTCAAAGATTTCTCGAGGATGCTCGATACTCAAGTATGTTATTGTTCTAGACAATTGTCAAGATGATTTTGTTTGAAATGTTATCTTCCCTGCATCTATATGGCTTCATAAGAGTAATTGCAGTCCAGTGTTTGTCATTGTTTCTGTTTATTAGATGAAACATTTAAAAGCGATTCATCGTTTTGCAGATTGAGAAAACTGTCCTTTTCATGTTGGAACAACAAGGGTTGCTTGCAGGACGATTAGCCACTTTGAGGGAAACGCATGATGCTGTACTTGAGCAGCCTGACATATCAAGAATTGTCGAGCTACGAGAATCATACAGAGAAGTTGCAAGAGATCTTTTACAGCTTTTGGTATTTGTTGAGTTGAACGCCGTTGGTCTGCGCAAGATACTTAAGAAATTTGACAAACGGTTTGGCTATAGATTCGCCGACTATTATGTGAAAACCCGTGCTAATCATCCTTACTCGCAGCTTCAGCAAGTGTTTAAGCATGTGGTAAATAAAGCGTTCTTACCGCTCTTTCACTGGTTTCATCTATAGGCTCTTCTTGTTAGGAATCATAAATTTTATGTATATGGAATTTATAGGGTGTAGGAGCTGTTGTTGGGGCAATTTCCCGCAATCTTCATGAGCTTCAAGAAAATGAAGGAAGCTTTTATTCAATTTATGACCAACCCGCTCTTCCGCTTCAGGTACTACATTTCAGATATATCACATCAAAATCCTCTATCTGGTTCCCGTAAACTCTTCTGATTTGCGAAAACTCTGCAGGATCCAGTGGTTGAGGCATTAAAAACCGCGGTCGACAAGTTAGCCCACTCGACAAATTTCCTCAACTTTTTGGCACAGCATGCTCTTATCATGCAAGATGATTTGCAGACTCCTTCAGAGGATACCATCGATGAACGGACTTATCATTTTAATTCGTTACTCCTGAATTTAGGAAACACATTTTTGTACATGGTCAACACGTATATCATCGTCCCGACAGCGGATGACTATTCGATGAGCCTTGGAGCTGCAGCAACGGTTTGTGGTGTTGTCATTGGATCTATGGCTGTTGCTCAAGTATTCTCATCGGTTTATTTCAGCGCTTGGTCCAACAGATCTTACTTTAAACCTCTTGTGTTTAGCAGCATTGCACTCTTTATCGGAAACTTAATGTATGCGTTGGCTTATGATGCCAATTCCATCGCGCTTCTCTTAATCGGCCGTCTCTGTTGTGGGTAAGTTAAAAGTGAAATCATTTTCCTATAAATCATGTGAAAGAGGAAGCCTTTTCTTCAACTTATCATAACACTTTAAATTTGCAGGTTGGGATCAGCAAGAGCTGTGAACAGGAGATATATCAGCGATTGTGTGCCTTTAAGAATCCGAATGCAGGCATCTGCAGGCTTTGTGAGTGCTAGTGCTCTTGGAATGGCTTGTGGTCCTGCACTCGCCGGTTTACTCCAAGTCAAATTCAAGATCTACAAGTTAACATTTAACCAGTCTACTTTGCCTGGGTGGGTTATGGCTGTGGCCTGGCTGTTCTATTTGGTATGGCTATGCATTTCATTCAGAGAGCCGTTGCGTGACACAGAGGAACAAGAGGAACCAGAAAGAACCAATCCAAACGAAACAATATCAAGTAATATGCTTCCGTAAAAAGCAGAGCTGTTCCTTTTTTTTGATTAATATGATTACTAACGAGTTTTTTGATTGGATTCTTGAATGATGCAGCGGCAGATAGAGAAGAAAATAGCCGAGTCGAGGAAGGTCTTCGAAAGCCCTTGCTAATTACTTCAGGACTCAAGCAGAAGATGAAGAGGAGGAGGACTGCGATGATAGTGAAGAATCTCCAGAAGATTCTCACAGACCCGCAAATTCCTTTCAGAGCAGCATACCAACTTCTTACTCCATCTGTTAAGGTACCATCATCAGTTTCTGTAAACATTCTGAAAAGTAGATGATTTTTTATGGACTTGATTCGCGGTAGAAGAATTATCTGAATATATTAGAATGTTTTCTCTAATGTGCGGGTTTCGGTCTTCAGGTTCAACTGTTGATCTACTTCATGCTCAAATACGCGATGGAGATATTACTGTCGGAATCTAGTGTCATCACTTCTTACTACTTTAGTTGGACAACAAGCTCTGTTGCCATCTTCTTGGCGTGTCTTGGCCTCACGGTGCTACCAATCAACATGATTGTCGGAAGTTACGTCAGTAATATGTTTGAAGACAGGTAATCTTCGAACTCGAGCTCAAACCAAACTAGAACTACTATTCTCTAATCATAAAAGCTTTATCAATACCCGGTGATTGAATCTACATAAAAAGCTTGAAACCTTTTGCATATATCCGAAAATTCGTTGTTGTTCCATGCTTCTGGTGACTTGATTGATTATCTTAAGACTTGAAATTTTTTCGGGATCTAATCGATTGATATGTGATCGTCTCTATTGCAGGCAAATCCTGTTGACATCCGAGATCATCGTCTTTTTTGGGGATTCTCTTTAGTTTCAATTTGTTTGTTCCATACACTGTACCGCAATACGTAATCTCTGGTCTCATTATGTTCGTCGCTGCTGAAGTACTCGAAGGTAATAATAATATGAACAAAACTCTGTTTTTCGGCTCTAACCGTTATCTAACAGCGTTCGTTTCTTGGTTCTCTCTAGGTGTGAATCTATCGTTGTTATCGCGTGTAATGTCATCGAGGCTATCGAAAGGAACTTACAAC